>JAODUO010000125.1:512500-557668 GCA_025642075.2 Ridgeia piscesae
CTACAAGTAGGGCAACACACTACAGGTTGAGCAAAACACTACAGGTAGGGCAAACACTACAAGTAGGGCAAAACACTACAGGTAGGGCAAAACATTACAGTTAGGGCAAAACACTACAGGTAGGGCAAAACAATACAGGTAAGGCAAAACACTACAGGTAGGGCAAAACACTACAGGTAGGGCAAAACATTACAGGTAGGGCAAAACACTACAGATCTGCAAAACAGTACGTACAGTTAGGGCACAACACTACAAGTAGGGCAAACACTACAAATAGGGCAAACACTATAAGTAGGGCAAAACACAACAGGTAGGGTAAAATAGTACAAGTAGAACAACACACTACAGGTAGGGCAAACACTACAGGTAGGGCAAAACACTACAGGTCTGGCAAAATGCTACAGGTAAGGCAAAAACACTACATGTAGGGCAAAGACACTACAGATAGGACAAAACACTACAAGTAAGGCAAATACTACAGGTAGGGCAAATCACTACAGATAGGGCAGAGACAATGTATAGTGAATATACTACAGATAAGTTTCAGACACTACACAAGTAGGGCGACATCACACTTTTATTTCGTTGTTACTGCACTGTATTTAAACACTAACCACTGTTTAAGTAACCGGGATGTTTTAGTTTTTGTCCTACTGCCAGGACTTGGACCCATATGATCACATATTTGCTCTTCTGAAACTGTCACAAAGCTGTTGTTTCCGAACATATCACATGCGATTTTAAACAAATGAAAGTGTATAACTAACTCGAACCAATACCCCTGTATACTACTTAATTAAGCACGTCTGTTTTGCAGGCATACGAAATAATTATATTGAGAGACACAATTTTACTTTATGCGATTTTTATATCGCTTGGTAAAGTGGCGCTATCGTATATATCATGTCAACAAGTGTCATAAATAATCCGTGCATTACTGCTTGTTCGCCATAATATGTGTTGCCTTAACGACACTCCAAGAACAAACCATAGAATATCCGCGAACACCTTTTCTCTCTACCAATCGTGTGCACATGGTTTTCAGAATTTCCTCGACTACCTCGTAAAGCAAGGGCACCTTCGACCCGACTACATTATATACGCCCTGTGCCAGGTTCGGCCGTTTCCGTATAGTCCAGGTGAAAGTCTCTATCGCGTGATTCAGTCGTGGCCTCATTGGGTAAGTCACGCGTCTAAGTTACGAGCTCTTGGTCACCTCCTTCTTGTCACGGCGCCGTACTTTATTATACGATTGCGATATAAGTTACACCTGTTTTGGTGCGTTGCTTCCTTTCTCGTGCCGTTTTACAAAGAGTATACATGAGTGTTGCTCTATCATATAAATAATGTAAGTTCTCCATTCGTTCAACTATGCAGATCTCGCTGCTTCAAATAATCAATACATAGGCCGGATTTAATACATCAATATAATACTGTCAATTTATACTGTTTTGTTCTTGAATTATTTTCTATCTTCCCTTAACCTTCCCTCAATCCACCATACAAGCATAAGCAAAACAGGCACTGTGGAGACAGGTGCAAATGTCATACCAATTTAGAAGTTACGCATGGCATCAGAGTCATTCAACCGTGACGAAGAAGTGGACCAGTGTCAGCCATGTGTGGCCGTTGTCTGACGGTGCACTGCATGTTGGGCTACATAATAAATTATGCGTATTTATAACTCGTGGTCAAACGTGTCTGTCCAAGATCATAGACACTGATACACATTCTCATCAAAGACAAATTGTATCGGCTTTTGACATGGGAAACGAGGCCATGCGCCTACTGCATAGTTTGTTCCTTTATCGACAGGAGTCCAGAATGCTTACCGACAGCAGACCACAATATGTAAACAGACAGCAGACCACAATATGTAAACAAACAACAGACCAGAAAAAAAACACAAATCAGACCAGAATGTTTAAACAAAGCAGAATACAATACTTATCGGCTTCAGACCAGAATATTTACTGGCAGAAACCAGAATGACAATCAACAGCAAATCGGAATATTATTTACCTAAGGCACACCTGAATATTCTAGGATGCAAACAGCTATAATTGTAAATAAAATAGGAAAACATGTTTAATGTTTCATTCACAGTGACGCGCGTATAACATAAACCGTAGTGTAAATTGTTAAGGTTTAGAGGTTGGTTCAAATTGTATCCATGTGTCCAGCGTAACGCATGTAGGTCATCCGTTCTTTCTTGCAGCGAAATCGAACAGGCAGTTACTGCGGCAGTTCCGTGAGGCGGAGGACTGGTTCACATCGGTCCGTGTCTGCCGGTATAAGGACCCAGCGAAACGTGTCTTCAACAGGGCACTAATCACCATTACTATATTTACTCGTTTATTTACATGTTACGTTTTTGGTGTACTTAGTTTGTATATGTTATCCGAATTATATTTAATTATGTCAGCCGTGTTTGGGGGTATCCAAGGTTTACTTCGATTAGCCTCGAGTTGTTACTAATTACGTTACTTTGTCAGTAACAGCTCACTAAATTGTTTTCATACTACCTCGTGACATGATGAGTATAATATATATATATATATATATATATATATATATATATATATATATATATATATATAATATATATATATATAATTATATATATATATATATATATATATATATATATATATATATATAATTATATATATATACATATATAAATATACATAAATATATATATAATTATACTATATATATATAATTATATATAATTATATTATATATATATATATATAATTTTATATACATTTATATATATATATATATATATATATATATATATATATTGTAACCATATCAAGAGAGTGGGCCGGGTCGCCACATAGTTATAATACATCATTGTATTGTGTCAATTTTCACCGTATGTAATTAGTCATTCCACCTAGACAGTGGTGACTGAGTTATATCTACTTGTAAGTTGTAATTGATTCGTATAGTGAGTGAAGAAAGCCACTGACCCAGCGCTCGGGTTATATGTGACTGTACGACGTGACGTGTCGACATACGCTTGGCGTATGGCCCATTGGCTAAGATACATTTTGTGTGGGCCAAGTATTGTGAGCAAGGATATTATATGCATATTCCATTTGAGGAAATGGAAAGGAAAGCGGTTGCCTTGCCTGCTTTAATCGAAACCATTACTATGAATAATATCATTTTCGTACACCGTTATGGTTAGTTTCTCAGTCTGTGCGTCACTTGTCACGAAGCGGACGTAATGCACGTATTTAAATTTACTTTTGTTGTTGTTGTACATATCATATCATATCATAAAGTTATCCGGACTACGTCTTCTCTTAGTCAATAGGTCGGTATAGCCATTATAAAAATACACATATCAATACTATCGGAAGTGTTAACGTATAGTCGACAACACGTATGTAGCACTCAATTTTCACACAATGACTATCATGAATCCTCGAACAATGTTGTTGTATTACCGTTTTTTTTAAATCTGGTTTTACCTCGCAACTATCTTTGCTGTGCTATAAAAGTATTAAGCTTTAAGTTCACACGAATTCGTATACATAAGTTGTTGAACACAGTGGCTTAGGTTGGCCAGCGAATTGGTTTACAGCAATGTTTGGTTTATAATGTTACATGTATTTTATAATGTTATATAGGTAGGTGATATTACACCCTACTACATATGTTATTTAGATTATAAGACATTCACCACAAATGGTTTGATTACGGATATTAACATATTACTTTGTATTTAATCGCTATATATCCTGTGAGCAATATTGATGGCGTCATAAAGTGACGCGAAATATACGTCTGCGGGCAGCAGTGAAGGAAGAACCATTAATTAGTCTTACTCTATAAACTTAGAGTACGTGCATGTGCGTCATGTCAATAAATTACTTGCACACTGGCATTTTTCGTTTAATTTTATATTTGGTTATAAATACTCCATAACAGGTGTTGCTAGAATTCGGCATAGTACTCCGTCAATTTTTTGTGAGTTGCTAGATTTCACATTCATTATATAAACATCTAAAAGAAATGATAAAATCTCCACTTTGAATCTCCAAAACCACACATAACAGTTGTTTGACCTGCAAGCTTGTTAGCTGTAATTATCCCGTGCCCATCGCATAACGAGGGCGATCCTTTGGCTTCAGTAGTTTAGTGGCTTCATTCTGGCAAGGCAGAGGTCGTTGCGCTCCGCAACTGTACCCCTCGCTGATCGTCTCCAAACACATTGGGAATGACCTATAAACCCATAACAATATAAATTATTGAATTTGCCAGCCGCCACTGCGTCAGCCGTGGAAACAGTCCAAATACCCAACCCAATTTGAAGACGTATACATGACTGCTGGGAATCACTATGTAACGATCCTTACGCATCCTAAACACTGCATCACGGTTGTTTGTATTATGATCACCTGACCTGGTTTTAACAATTATATCCTGTGAGCAATTTCAATGAGTGACGTTAAAAGAGGATTTTTTAAAGGGATGTACCAAGGCTAGAGAAGAGCTGTTACTGACGTAATCAGCCGCAGCCAACCTTGGCGCCCGAGGATGAGTGCCTTGCTTGGGCACGCGACCTTTGACACCAAACAGACGACGAACATTTAATTGGCTAGGACGGAGCAATATGCCTAAGTGGGGCAATACGTCCATACCGTTTTTACAACGCTTAACGCACCCTGATAGGCCTGACGGTGTTTCTTCTACAAGTGCTGCCATCTATCGCTTTCCTCTGTCAAGAGCGTCATTGTGAATGTTCAAAAGTAGCACAAGTATAAAAATCATTAACGTTTTGTATTTTTAATTGACGTTGTAATTAATGTCTACCTTTGTATTATTAAAGTCATCGTAATCCCGAGCAAAGGGACAACACGCCTACTACTGCACTCAGACTTTGAATACTGGCTATTTTAATAAAGTGTAACAGCCTCTTTGGGAGTATTAATAAGTTTATAAATTAACTGTGTTATTTGCTTTTATTCAATTTCTTGCTGAAGATGGGCATAATGTATTCCTCTGCTCAAACCTAGTTTGAACATAGTAAAATAAATTATGTAGAAATCTGGACGAATTTGATCGAATGTTGAACTTGTAGTCAGTTCCCTTGTCGTTTCATTGTGACACCAGGCATTCATGTATACTACATCACTGACGCACAACTTATCAAGTAACATTTCAGATTCCAGAAGATTATCTTTATGAAAAAAAAAACACCTACGGAGGTCTCGCGCATAATTTCAATTGTGATGTAAGCAACCCGCGATGTACCGGATACATCAGTCAGAATAGCCTTGAACAGACGCAAGAGGTTCGAACACGCATGCGCCAGTGACGTAAGCGGTTAATGTGCATCAACAGTGTCATGTTGATGCACTGATTCCAAGTGTACGTGTTTATTGGTACAATTATACTATAATCAGTTGTTTATTACCGATCTTTATGCACAACTACTATGCACAACCAATATATTATACATAGATTAGGTAACGCTGTGAACCTCTCATTGACTGAATATCCATGTAAGTGCAGGTTTGGGGGTCAGTGTGGTAGCGGTTAGGATTGGTTAGTGTTACGCGAATTCAATACGAACGATCTTGAAGCAAAACGAATCATGTAACATTATGTCAAATGCATAATATACTGATGGAAGGAATAGCAAAATGTGTATTTTGTATGGTACGGCGGGTTTGTAAATAGTCCGCCTCATATTAGAGCCTACTAATTCAGCGCTACTGAGGTTTCCTTGATATCGTCCAAAGGTTGCAGCCACTTTGGCATTGACTGTATCTACATGGTACAAAACAAAGAACAGTTGGGCTTGTGTCTGGCATCCTGGATCAGGTCATACTATTCTGTCCAGTATGCAATTTAGTGGAACGATAGAACACTATCAGAGTTAAACATCCGAGCTGGAGCTTTTCAAAACACAGCGCCCTCACACGGATGGGATAAAAACTAAAAACAATGAGACGTCTGGGATTGAGCGGGATCTGTGCGCGTTTGGTTCCACAGTGCCCCAGCTCCTATCTAACAGCTCTGACACTATACTTGCGAACAAAACAGTTGTGGTATAGTAAAAGTAATGTATCGGTTTGGTAAACAGCTGGAACAGCAAGAGTTTGTCTTTCGGCTTCATGGGATTGTATAAAGCGACTCCCCCATCGGATGAAGCGCTGGAAGCCTTGCAGAACTTCCTCGGTTACCTCGTGACACGAAATAAGCTGCGGAGCGACTACATCATCTACGGCTTGTGTCAAGTCCGCCCGTTCCCACTTAGTCCCGGAGCGAGGCTCTACCGCGAGATACAAACGTGGCCACACTGGGTACGTACCCTCTGCCCCGTTTATATGGAGGAGTCGTAGCTATGTTAGCGTCCTTTTTATTAGTCCGTTATTCATGTCACCGGTATGTCTTATTAATAATTCTACACTGTGGCTATGTCAGGAGAAATAACATATCCCACACAGAGGTATAATGTGTCATATGATGCAGGTGTCCGAATGTTGTTACTGTTGTGGAGGAAAGTTGAAACTCAACGTGAAGTTCACCGCTACTGTACTGGTTACTGCAGCAGAATAATCGCAATGCAATTGTGATGGTTCGATGACTCCTTCATGACCTGTAATCATTATCAGTATCATTATCGTGACGCTATCATGATACTTAATTATGTGGTGGTAATGACAGTCTTAATTCGATAAAAACGATAATGAATGAAATAGGTAAAACATAACACAATAATATTGTGCGCTGGTCTAAGATAATGTGTCTTTGTTTCAGCGGAACAACTCGGGGGACGCTAATTGTAGCGGATGTGGATATCAACGCCCTCCTGTGTAGGCCTGCGAATTGAATTGTCCGTGAACAACAATGGAAGATTGGTGGATACAGAGAGATTGGTGTTACAATCTGGCTCTCAACATTGCGACTGTGTATCCCTCATCATTCGGAGAATCACGTTAATGATGGCAATGTCTCATTTGTGACGTGCAAGAACCGCTGAAGACTACAAACACACTGGCAATGACCACCCCCAGTGCCAGCATGAAAAGGAGTCTTTATCAGGCAACATATTTGACGATCTTACAGTTGGAGAGGTTGGCGCCAGAGACAAAACTCTTGTTTTATCAAGCCTTGTGCTGATTCATGAATGTAATCTAATCACATACACTGGTCTAACTACAGATGATTTGACTTCTGGAGATTAGTGGTTTCTAATCATATTGCACATACACGCACGCACGCACGCACGCACGCACGCACGCACGCACGCACGCACGCACGCACGCACGCACGCACGCACCACACACACACACACACACACACACACACACACACACACACACACACACACACACACACACACACACACACACACACACATATAAATTATTTTCGACTGTCAAATGCGACACAGAAATATTACGTTGTTTGGAGGTTAATGACGTTTGAAAGTCACCCCTGTCTAACGAGAACAAGATGTTTATTTTTGACCTCAACAAGTACAGGAACTTATAATCATAAGATGTACATGAACAAACGTCATGATAAGTAATTAAGACACCCTATGTAATGGGATCAGTGACTCATGTTAAGACTGACTCGTCAACGATAACTGATATCCGAATAGTAAAGATCTAAAGAAAATTTGGCAGGCGATGAAAAGTACTTTCCATGGCCATACGTAGTCAAAATATTGTAAGTATTGTAATAATGGAAGTCTTGTGTGTTGTTTCGTGTGACCCGTTAGTTGAAGATGAATCTTTAAGCTTGGAATATGTTATCCCGCTTGCATCTGGTGCAGGTAGCTGGACAATAAATGACAGTTATTAGTCTTTGAAGACTCATGGCGCCCCCCTCAAAATGGCAATGCGACCCAGATGTGGGTCGCATTGGTTTAAGCCATGTCGTCGAATTGGCATGGAGACTTCCACGAACAAGAATGCTAAGCTTTGTGATATTGTGCGTGACTTTTCATACTTGTCACTTGTTTCATGAAAGCTACATAACAGAACATTATTTGCGTGTCATTATTCATAATTATATTATGTTTTGCGATTGTTTGACGTCTTATTACACTTGCAACTCTCTCATGGTTAAGGTGAAACACACAAAACACAATAAAATGGAATTTCACATTTTATAAAACAATTTAAACTTAAAACGTTAACCAGTACAACAGATTTTAAATATGCCAACTCTAAACTAATTCTGCAGGCAGCATAAAAGTAATAGCATTGAAAGAAATGTTGGAGCGTTGACATCATATATACATAATTGTACCAATTTAGTTTATTTAACTAAAACACATATAAAACTAAAGACAAATTGTTAAAAGGCGAAAACATGTAAATCATGAAGACTTTCAATAACAACAATAACAACAGTAATAATAATGGTACAGGAAAAACATTCCCAAAGAGAGCTATGTAAATGAAAAACGACCTTTACAGGTGCAAATTTGGCAGCAAATAATTATGCACAGTATTTATGTTGGTTTGAGTTTAGGTAAACATTCCCAAACCAAATATGTAAACAACGATGATCTTGAATAAATTATTAATGGTGGAAAATTCGCTCCAGATATACGAAACAAGTATCTAACCAAAGGCAATTATCTAAACAACAATTAATTGCACAACAAAGCCGTAAGCATGGCATTGTGAATGCCGGTGCAATATTCACCAGCGTTGGTCGGCAAATGTCTTTGCAGCAGAGATGTCAGAATCTCGCAAATCGCTGTCCGTTGTAGACGCCCATATAGTACCAATAGTTCAGCTACAGGCCGTTCAACACATGCACGGAAGGCTGATACTTGTACACAGGGTGGTGATTGTACACAGGTTCATGCATGCAGTTGGCATCGCCAGAGTTGTTGCGCTGAAATTAAAAGGTGCATTTTGAGAAACGTAACATCTTGAAAAAAGCGTGTGGAATCAATTGTCGCAGCAGCTGTTCTTGTCAACACTGAATACAAGTTCGTCTGTTTAGCTGCGCGGACTCGTCGTCTGAAGCGACAGAATTGTAATTATTAGTAGGAAATCCGCCGACTCAGTTGTACTTCGTCCCCCGTGGATTACCTAGATCAGTAAATCTCATCTTTCCGCTGGAATCGTAACACAGACGGATCAAAGATTGAACTGATATTAGAAATGTATTTGTCTGTATTTGTGTTAATTGACAAATCTTACATACAATGTTAAAGTTTGTGTACATATGGAAAACGGATTTTAACTAATGCCTTGTTTGTGTAGGATCTATGCACGCAGACCTGTACGTCTTTATTGGGTAATGTTTATTCATCAGTTCATATGGATGTAATGATTTGCAGCTAATTGTCGCATGATGTTAGAGATACACGTCTTTCCATTTGATTCTTTTCAAATCCACAAGAAACTTGACTCACTCATTGTGTTCCAGTACTTTTGCTGTCACTACTTTTCTATGCACAGTGATACATTTTGAATACATTTATGGTTCACAAATGTCGACGTTATGGTGGACATTTCTGGCAGGTAGCTGATGTGCTAGTGTCTGCTATCACTCGTATGTAAACCTGTAAATCATGCAAACGCGGAATACCTATAAAGATGTTAATCACGTGGTTTCGCAAAGCGATTACGTCATAGATGCTACTGCGTTTCAAGAGACGAAGCACCAGTACTAAAGGTGAGTAGAGAGTAAACCGCGTTACACGCGTCGCAAAGACCCATATTTGGCTAGAATCTACAACGACGATATATCCGAATGGATTATACTGATCGCACACAACGTAGTGATAATTCACCATTTGGCTAGAATATACAAAGACGATATATACGAATGGAATAGAATATTAATCGTACGCAACCCTAGAAGATCATAACACAGTCTCTCCTTTCCAGCATGTTTTAGGAAGAAACATTCTTGTGAAACTCAACTATTAATAACAACAAATGACATTGCAAATCTACATGACCAGAATCTACAGGTGGATATTGCTATTATATGTTTTTCTAAGGCTTTTGATATTGTGCCACAAATATTTAAAATCGGATTAAATAATTTGTACTGGGTCGAACTCAACGTGTATTGGTAATTGTGAAGACGTTATATCCGAAGTCCCCCAGGGTACAATAATGGGATGACTATTGTTTTGTTATACTGTAATGTTATTCCAGGTATTGTTTCTCTAGGTACAAAAGTGAGACACGTTGCCGGTGACTGCTTGTTTTCTTGAGCAGTTATTGTTTTACAAGATCAACTAATCTTACAACAGGATTTATATAGCCTTGTAGAGTGGAGAATTGATTGAGGTATGAAATTTAAAACAATAATTACAACTTATGATTCTCATTTACATAGTGATTTAACTTGGTCTAAACGTGGACTTTTATGTAAAAATCTTAGGGGATGGTCTCAACATTTTACAAAACCTACTTTACTTTAGTAAGATTTGGACTAGAATATGCTTCAACTATTTGGGATCCTTTTCTAATAAAATATATCAACAGTTTCAAAAAATCAATGACGTGAAGCTAGGTGGACAAAATAAAAATATTCATATGAACCCAATGTTACTGAATTGCTAACAATATTAAATTGGGCTCAATTACAAGATCAGTGGCGTATTATGCATTTACTTCTGTTTTATAAACAAAATATATAACGAAGCATTATCAATAAAATGTTCAAGCTTTGTTATCAAAAAATTACTAAAAGGCCGATTTATGTGACGACAACCACATGTTTCAACAACATCATGCCTACGTACCCAGTGTGGCCACGTTTGTATCTCGCGGTAGAGCCTTTCACCGGGACTGAGCGGGAACGGGCGAACTTGACACAAGCCGTAGATGATGTAGTCGCTCCGCAGTTTCTCTTGGGTCACCAAGTAACCAAGGAAGTTTTGCAAGGCCTCCAGCGCTTCCTCTGATGGTAGGGTTCGTTTGTACAAACCCATGAAAGCGAACGATAAGCTGACATTGTTCCATCTGTTTAACAAACATTGCCATTGCACCCACACACCGAAAAGCGACTTTCGCAACAATTAAATACTTTATTGTGCGCTTAGCCTATCATTATGAATAAAGTAGAGCGCAATGGCCCAGGGGTAGAGTTTCGAATTCTCCACTACGAGAACCCGGGTTCTAATCCTGTGCTGCGGTGTTAAAACCTTGGGCAAGTTTTTTTCACTCTACATTGCTCCAGTTCACTCAGCTGTATAAATGAGTACCTGATTATAGATAATGGTGGATATGTGTACGAGCAGCCTTCGCGCATTAATTAATATGGCTAGATGCTTCCCACAGAAGCCGAGATGGCGCCTGAGTGAACAGGTATGTCAGGGAAGTAAAGTGTAAAACACTTTGAACGGTCCTGAGGACTGGATACTGCGCTATATAAGAACTTGCCTTTACATTTTTACTTTAAAGGACATACATGTTTGTCTAGATCTACTCACACACGTGGGGGTGCTAGGGCAACTCGTACTAACCCGCGTGCGGCAGAGCTCCACATGTCAGACCCGCGACCCTCGAGAATGACCCCACTATCACCGATCAAAAAGTTGTACGCGATGTCGTCGAACCCTGTCAAGGAAACGTGAATATATTGATCACAAATGCAACACCATTATTCGACTTACATCAAAAGTGTATGCATATACAATGTTGTGAGGTAAAATATCGGGACATTTAGATATTTCAGAAAGTTATTCCTCCAAAGAAAGACATTTAGAAGATGATGCATGACCATGAATGATTGCCCTGACGGATATTATAGGCGTGACAAAATTAACTAGAATAATATGTTTTAATGGTTTGTATTTTGAATTAATGCATGCATATGCACACGGAAGAAGACGGTAATAAAATTGAGCACTTTGTACCTGAGACATGCATATTGAAATATTGCACGTTGTTCGTGTCTTCGCAGCACTTGTCTGTCGTGGCGCATCGCGAGAGGACAGCTGTGTGGGACACGATGACATATCGGACGGGAGTCTTGAGTGGCCTCGGCGGTTGTTTGGGTGATCTCGCGCCCCAGCCTGACCGAGGGATGTAATTGATAAGGCCGCCATCTGAAATAATGCACCGTTGACCTGTGCGTCACATTACTGAAGCATCACATCGTATGGGGATACAGAGAAAGTAGACTAAGAGCTCCAACATGTCCAGTTTCATTAGAATATCCAGCAGAATATGCAGGTTTTATGTTATTGATTATGTAAAATGTCTTAGTAGGGGGGTCGCTTAGGGGTATGATCGTGATACGCTACAACTGCTACTAGTTATCTAAGCAGTACAATGCATCATTATCACTTGAAATTTGACATGTGATATCCAAAGAACAAACATGCGCATTATGTTACCGTTACATGAACACGATAATAACTTCAACGGACACGTGTACCTTTACGCGTGGACTACTACATTGGACACCCATACGTAGTGTACATTTATATTCAAAGATTCACCTTTACTCAGTTAATTAACTAATTAACTAACACCCCATTGCTAATCAATTTCTCACATGGTGCTTCAATTAACCTGGTCTTAACCCTCACATAGTCCACGGCAGAGACAGAGTGCTGGGCAAGTGAGTTCGGCATCTTTGCATCTGCATAGGGTTCAGGCTTGCAACCAGACTTGATCAGTTCTCTACAACCAACAGCAGCTGCTGGACAAGTAGTAGACTGGACGCCTTCCGGTGTCTTCTCCATCTTGTCCATCCAAACAGTTCTCTACAACCAACAGCAGCTGCTGGACGAGTAGTAGACTGGACGCCTTCCGGTGTCTTCTCCATCTTGTCCATCCAAACAGTTCTCTACAACCAACAGCAGCTGCTGGACGAGTAGTAGACTGGACGCTTTCCGGTGTCTTCTCCATCTTGTCCATCCAAACAGTTCTCTATAACCAACAGCAGCTGCTGGACGAGTAGTAGACTGGACGCCTTCCGGTGTCTTCTCCATCTTGTCCATCCAAACAGTTCTCTACAACCAACAGCAGCTGCTGGACGAGTAGTAGACTGGACGCCTTCCGGTGTTTTCTCCATCTTGTCCATACAAACAGTTCTCTACAACCAACTGCAGCTGCTGGACGAGTAGTAGACTGGACGCCTTCCGGTGTCTTCTCCATCTTGTCCATCCAAACAGTTCTCTACAACCAACAGCAGCTGCTGGACGAGTAGTAGACTGGACGCCTTCCGGTGTCTTCTCCATCTTGTCCATCCAAACAGTTCTCTACAACCAACAACAGCTGCTGGACGAGTAGTAGACTGGACGCCTTCCGGTGTCTTCTCCATCTTGCCCATCCAAACAGTTCTCTACAACCAACAGCAGCTGCTGGACGAGTAGTAGACTGGACGCCTTCCGGTGTCTTCTCCATCTTGTCCATCCAAACAGTTCTCTACAACCAACAGCAGCTGCTGGACGAGTAGTAGACTGGACGCCTTCCGGTGTCTTCTCCATCTTGTCCATCCAAACAGTTCTCTACAACCAACAGCAGCTGCTGGACGAGTAGTAGACTGGACGCCTTCCGGTGTCTTCTCCATCTTGTCCATCCAAACAGTTCTCTACAACCAACAGCAGCTGCTGGACGAGTAGTAGACTGGACGCCTTCCGGTGTCTTCTCCATCTTGTCCATCCAAACAGTTCTCTACAACCAACAGCAGCTGCTGGACGAGTAGTAGACTGGACGCCTTCCGGTGTCTTCTCCATCTTGTCCATCCAAACAGTTCTCTACAACCAACAGCAGCTGCTGGACGAGTAGTAGACTGGACGCCTTCCGGTGTCTTCTCCATCTTGTCCATCCAAACAGTTCTCTACAACCAACAGCAGCTGCTGGACGAGTAGTAGACTGGACGCCTTCCGGTGACTTCTCCATCTTGTCAATCTCAACAATATGAAATCCCTTCCGATAAACACGGGTAGTGTCTTTTTCGGAAGGGGACTGACGAATGCAGAACGACAGGTATGTGCAACATGCCCCTCCCGAAGTGAGCTGTCGTAGATTGCAGCGACTGGAACGGCAAGCAATGTAGATGATTCTTTAAGGAACAGTCTCCGGTTTGTTTTCTCGTTTTCATATGTGCCTTTCCACCTTCTCGATCGAGAGGTCTCATTCAGCGGTCACAGCGGCCACGGTGTCGTTGAATCAAGCGTCGCTATCTAGGCAGCAGTGTTGCAGTGAATGCGGTCATGCGTGACGTCTAGGCAGTTCTGGTTGTAATCAAATAACCAGTGCACGGTTCCGCATTCGGTTAACAAAAGTAGCTATTTGCTTTGTTGGCCCACATAAACTGGTCAAGTCCACTCACACTTCCCAGACAAATAAGCCATGCATCATAGCATTACAAATAAATACATCGCAAATATTTGGTTGAACCGGGGACTTACTTGTCGATAGGTACTGGATGCTTTTTGTGCATGTCTGGTTGGCTTCAACGTACTTCCACATTGCT
The DNA here is from genome assembly GCA_025642075.2 of Ridgeia piscesae. Classification (NCBI taxonomy): domain Eukaryota; kingdom Metazoa; phylum Annelida; class Polychaeta; order Sabellida; family Siboglinidae; genus Ridgeia; species Ridgeia piscesae. Next base: position 526,949 of record JAODUO010000125.1, read on the forward strand.
ATGGCCATGCCCGCGATAATAACAATTGTCAGCACTAACTGCACAGCCAACACTACGTACGCCCAGCGCTTCCTGGTGGCTTCCTGCAAAGGAAATGTAAATAAATGTTTCAGCTTCTGGATCGACAATTCCAGAAGGCGATGTTCAACAGTTGGTGCTGATCAGGACAAAATCATCTTGGACTGGTAAATGTTGGCCCTAGCGCCTATAGGGCAAACAACTGTTTCCCAGTTCAACACAAAAACTGGCGCGGTATTTCTTCTCCTCTTCACTAAGACTCAGGCTCATTTATTTTGAGCAAATAAATATGATACAATCAACATATACATGAAAACTGATTGGAGAAAACGGAGGCATATACCAATAACTTAAACAAAATATAATTTTAGTATTTTTAACATGTTATGTCATGTCATGTCATGTCATGTCATGTCATGTCATGTCATGTCATGTCATGTCATGTCATGTCATGTCATGTCATGTCATGTCATGTCATGTCATGTCATGTGATGTCATGTGATGTCATGTGATGTCATGTGATGTCATGTGATGTCATGTGATGTCATGTGATGTCATGTGATGTCATGTGATGTCATGTGATGTCATGTGATGTCATGTCATGTCATGTCATGCCATGCCATGCCATGCCATGCCATGCCATGCCATGCCATGCCATGCCATGCCATGCCATGCCATGCCATGCCATGCCATGCCATGCCATGCCATGCCATGCCATGCCATGCCATGCCATGCCATGCCATGCCATGCCATGCCATGATATATTATGTAAACTCAGTATAACTTACGTACAGCAGTAACAAATATAAAATCAGTTAGAATGCAGTGGTTAAGAGGTGCAAAAAGGTATTCCTTTGAATGTGGCTTTTTTAAATTATTGGATAATTAAAAACATCTAGAACTGAGCAAACATAATAATTATATAGTTGACTTACCTTAAGTGCAATTTGGCGTATATCTCCCAGACTTTGTAATTGAACTTGGCAGATGCTCCGTTCCGTTGATGACTTGTCCAGGTCGCCTGTCTCCAGCGTCACCAGTGTGTCCTTCACCTTCACCAGTTCGTCTTGAGAGTCACCGGAAACGGCTCTGCACAGGCGCAGTACGGCGCTGCACACAGACCTGTCGATGATACAAGATTGCAGTTTCACTGTGGGTGGACGTTGGGAACATTCAAATGTTTTATGTGTTATCACCTACAGTCGTACGCCTATGCATCAACGACGTATGCTTCTAAACGGCATTACACACCCACACACACACGCACACACACACGCATACGCACACACACCCCCAGCACCCTCGGCCATAGACGTGCTATACATAATAACTTTAGGCTAACAAGGCGCCTCGGCGTCCAAAGCACGAAAAAACGAAGGAAACAATCCATTGTTTGTTCAGCTGTGTATTTTTGGGCGACCGCGCACCGAGCGATAACCTCGATTATCCAGGCACCGCTAGGAGGCAGCACTAGCTCGTGAGTCACAACGGACTGGAACATTAATGATAGTTCTGCACTATTATCCGGTAGGTGGCGGTACCCCAGAAATCAATAGAGGTGTTGAATGCCCTTCAGGCAACCCATGTAGCAAACCTTTAATCATAATAATAATAATATCATTTCGAAGTTAGTCAACATTTTATTTATATCGAAATAAGTCACAAATTCAAAAAAAATCGTTTTTAATTTGTTTACCATATCGACCATTTAGTCAATAGGTCGTGCGGCGCACAGTGACTTTTCATCTTGTACTTTTGGTGTTGTATAACATATATATATTGTAACTTAATGTCGTTATCACAAGCACACATATTCCATAGACATTAATAATTATTATGACACGTCAAATCTTGCTAATTTAGAATATTATAATCAGAGGCAAATCACGCTGTCTAACAGTGTACACAGTAAGCCTACATTACATTCACATTTACAACACAACGTAGACAGACAACATTTAAAAAGGCAAGTTCTTATATAGCGCAGTATCCAGTCCTCAGGACCGTTCAAAGCACTTTACACTTTACTTCCCTGACAGATCTGTTCACTCAGACACCATCTCGGCTTTTCTGGGAAGCATCCAGCCATATGCTACAATTACTGCGCGAAGGCTGCTCATACACATATCCACCACTGTCTATAATCAGGTACTCATTTATACAGCTGAGTGAACTTGAGCAATGTAGAGTGAAAAACACTTGCCCAAGGTTTTAACACCGCAACACAGGATTCGAACCCGGGTTCTCGTAGTCGAGAGTCCGAAGCTCTATCCCAGAGCCATTGCGCTCTACAATAATTATAATGTTGCTTTTCATCTCCGAGGATAATTTATATCATGTCTTACTCTTTGTACCACTTTCACACACTTTATGTCTTGTAAATCCGTTGCTGGAAGGCGGGTTAGTTTACAAAACGTGCGATGTGTATGTAGTAAATGTGTATGTAGTAAATGTGTATGTAGTAAATGTGTATGTAGTAAATGTGTATGTAGTAAATGTGTATGTAGTAAATGTGTATGTAGTAAATGTGTATGTAGTAAATGTGTATGTAGTAAATGTGTATGTAGTAAATGTGTATGTAGTAAATGTGTATGTAGTAAATGTGTATGTAGTAAATGTGTATGTAGTAAATGTGTATGTAGTAAATGTGTATGGAGTAAATGTGTAATGTAGTAAATGTGTATGTAGTAAATGTGTATGTAGTAAATGTGTATGTAGTAAATGTGTATGTAGTAAATGTGTATGTAGTAAATGTGTATGTAGTAAATGTTACGTTTACCTCCAAAGTTGGTCGAACTCTTCCTCGGTCAACTCGTGCCGTGACTTATGGAAGAGGAAGTTCCTAGCATCCTTGATGCACATCACGTCAGCCCGACAGATCCTCTCCGTGTCCGTCACCTTCGACGCCATCTTGTTGATGGCCTTGTCACTCACGAATGTCGCGTTGCGCATGAGTAAGACCCAAAGCGTCAGGTCGATGTCGTCCTCGTTGATCAAGTCACCGTACGGCGGGTAGAGCACGTCGAACTGATGGTCGGTGATGGTTGATTTGTCCTTCAGCTTCTGGAAGAGTTCCCTCATCGACCGAAGTGTCGCCGAGAGCCCCTCGCGGCGAGGCGGGTTCAGGTTGGCCAGAACGAACCCGCGTACACTCCTGGTTCCCTCTTCCACCACCAGGCGGCAGGCGCGGCCGTAGCGAGTGCTGGCGTCTCGATCGGCCATATTGGCCGTCTGTAAAATTGGATTGTTTTGGAATCTGCTCGTGTTTAACGGTAGAGCATTAACCCGAATGTCTCCGTTTTTCTAGCCTTCGCAACCAGGTTCTTTAAAGATATAAAATGGCCGGAGAAGCGTTTGTATTTTCCTCGTATATTTGGTGAAATTATAGCCCCCAGATGTTCTTCTTTGCTACAAAAAAACCTACGGGATAAGCGAAACTTGTAAAGAGGAAATATTTATCTAGTAGATCATGTCATACAATGTAATGTGGTGTACATATATCCGATGGTAAGGTAAAACAAGGCTCTGAAGAAAGTCATGCGCGTAATCATTAATGTTTGTGCATTGAATGCAGAGACATCGAAGTAAAGTAAAACAGTTAAGGTAAGTTATCATGTAGTGCAGTATCCTATCCTCAGGTTTTTCCCCAAAGCGCTTTACACTTTACTCCCTGGCAGACCTGTCCAATCGAACACCATCTCGGCTTCTCTGGGAAGGCAGTTAATGCGCGAGCACCTTTCGTAAATAAATATCCTCCAGTCAGGTAATCATTCATACAGGTGACGTCATCAACAGAGCGGGCCTAGTGGACAGTAGTTCGCAAATAACAGACTTCATATTGAGCACATTACATGACAAGATAATTACATGACAAGATAATTAACTATGTGAAGTTTCAAAGAAATCTAACAGTTAATTCCAATTAGTCTTTAAACGTCACGGCAATGAAAAGTTTAATGGCGAGTCGCCCAGCAAATATCCTTATATTTCGTAAGCATGAGAAACAGAAAGTAATCATCCCATCGTCCCCAGATTTGTAAAGTGAAAGTGTGCATTTTAAGTTGGCAAACGTAGCCAACTGTGGTTTGTATACGACATGCTAATGGTGAGGTTTATGCTGACGTCTTGTACCCGCGTTGTGTGGGCGGTGTGGCGGTCACGGCGACCGTTACGATGAATGGGAGTTCTGCATTGGTACCTCGTTATGAGTGTCAGGCAACAGGAACATGACTGGCGATAGGCTGACGTCGTCTTGTGGGATTGTAGTGCACCAGTTTAGCGGGACATGCTTCAAATACAACGACCACAAACAACGACGCCCTACTGGAAGGCACTAACAACAAATAGCACGTTACGACAATTTACCTATGCGCATAAATGTTGTGATTATCTAAGCTGAAAAGTGTCTCCCCAATTCGATTTTATTTTCTCATTTTCAATTAAGGTTGCAACAAATCATACATACACACAATGCCCAATACAAGTTCATGTACAGAGATCGATTCTTAATTAGGAATATTACATCGCTAGGGCGAGTCTTAAGGAGGGTGCGCACCCTTGCCCCATCCTCTTGTGTAATGAGCTGAACAATAGGGTATTCAAGTGTCATCTGTCGTCTTATCGTTTTTATGCTATTTTGCCATTTTCGGACACGGACACGGACACGGACACGGACACGGACACGGACACGGACACGGACACGGACACGGACACGGACACGGACACGGACACGGACACGGACACGGACACGGACACGGACACGGACACGGACACGGACACGGACACGGACACGGACACGGACACGGACACGCACGCACGCACGCACGCACACACACACACACACACAACACAACACAACACAACACAACACAACACAACACAACACAACACAACACAACACAACACAACACAACACAACACAACACAACACAACACAACACAACACAACACAACACAACACAACACAACACAACACAACACAACATACACAACACACACACAACACACACAACACACACACAACACACAAAACACACACACACACACATACACACACACAACAAACACAACACATACACATACACATACACATACACATACACATACACATACACATACACATACACATACACATACACATACACATACACATACACATACACATACACATACACATACACATACACATACACATACACATACACATACACATACACATACTCAAACACACACACACACACACACACACACACACACACACACACACACACACACACACACACACACACACACACACACACACACACACACACACACACACACACACACACACACACACACACACACACACACACACACACACACACACACACACACACACACACACACACACACACACACACACACACACACACACACACACACACACTTGATAACGTCCCACTTGGCCAGCGCGACATGTTATTGACAGTTTTCAAGTTTTCAAGATCACTGCTAAGGAACAAAAGAGATTTTAAAGTGCAAAGTCAGGTTAAAGAGGTCTTTACAACGTTAGTGAAGTCGTCCCCTGACATCAGTTTTGCTAGAAGTAGCTAACCCAAGCTAACTATGAATTTCAACCTAACCATAACACTAAACATAACTTGGATATGGATTCTACCCAATCCTGTTTTGAACATCACATCAACGATCCCGATGGGACGTCCTGATATTGACCATTTTCATCATACGAGGTCATCGAGCGAGATCGATTTGAAGGGTTCAAAATCGGGCTTATGGGTTTATCAGAATAGTAGCACAGGGGCGTTGTAATGTCTGCCTCATTCACTGCACAGACTATTCGCATTGGTGATGTTTGGAAATAAGGCCATATAAACTTAATTCCCGGATCCTCACGCGCATATTAAGCCTATAATAATTGACACAAAACTTTATTTCATATCTTAAATATGTTATTATACGTGTTCCGAGTCAAAATAAATACTGTAATTAGATAAAGTCGCTAACATCAGTATACTAAAAAATAAAAACCACACCCATAATGTACGTTTTGATAAACCCGGTAATTTAGTTTGTACGGCCTATGCTCAACTCTGCAGTACTACCCTCGCGGTTAACACAAGGCCTGTGACCTATTACTGGTGGCGAGTAGAACGCGGTCGACTTAATCAACTATGGTATTTACATAGACGTGTTGTGGACGCTATCAACATGAGTACATTTAACAGCTGAGTCACTGAACCGAGTGACAGAATGGAATAAACCCCTACAGTTTTTGCATAAAAATTCATTTATTCCACACACGGGTTGTACCGTACGCGCACATTTTCCTATCGTTTTCTCATTAGAAATACTCCGCGTTGGTTGGTGTAGTTCTAATATTAGAAGTCCGGTGATAGGTCACTTGACTGGTCAACATATTTTCTATCATAACCAAAACCTTAACCCACCTTAGTACGATGCAACTGTTTAAGTGCTTTTGTTATATTCCGGTTAATTGGTATAACTTGTTAACCATTTGGTCAAAGAGATATATAACCAGAACCCTAGTCTAACGATACCCTTAACCCCAGCATTATATGATCCCTTAGAAGATTGGAAGAAACGCATTGTACATATTGTGGTATATCTACCTATAACGAACTGTTCACTGCGGTATTGGGGTATAAAGGACTGTAGAACGTGCTTACTTGTCCAATCGAACAGCATCAGGAAGAATTCAGTCACACTGCACTTTCTGCGCTAATACTCTTCGTACACATATATTCACCACTGATTCGTGCAGTTGAATGAACTAAAAACACCGCGTGGATAAACTTCCCCAAGGTTCGAAACAACGTCAATAGGATTCGACCCTGGAATGTCTTGATTAGAAGTCTGATGTTCTAACTACCAGGCCACGCGCTCCACATAATCGCTCGAAACGCGCCACCTGTGACGACACAATGCCGAGAAAACATTGAAAACATGTAACACTTCATGTGACTTACATTACTCTCCGTAGCTTATAGACTCGGGTCAGCTGCCTCTTCATACGAAGCCCCGCCAGGCTACATCTTGCGGCTCGCAGCCACCGCTCAACCACGCCGCTATCGACAACGCACAATCCTCGTTTGCGGTCGGCGCAGCCAACTGGAAAGGAGACACCCACGATCACGCGCGCTGCCAGTCGCCCGTGTCTGTGGCGGCCACTAATGGTGACTGACATCAGATAAGTTGACAGCATTCAGGTCTATGACTAATGGCACGCTTGTAAAAAAAATCTCGCGGTCATATCCTATGACAATTGCTATGGTGCAGCGTCAGCAAGTATTTTGAATACGCTAACATTCGATATTACAATCGCTGTCGGTGCTACACAAAGAATAGGCTATTTCTATAATTACATTATGACTAACATAAGTTACATCATTTATAGAGACGTTATATTTGCAGACCTGTATGTTATGTGATTACTTGCTTAGTGCGCAATATGTTTTTTTAGATATGGTTCGCACATACAAGCGCAAGACGGAACGGGGTGCATATGGCTATGGCATTCTGAAAGCTGCACTCTTAGCTTTAATTGGAGGACCCGCCTTGAAGACAGTCAGTTGACAGTATCACGTGACAACTTAGACGTTATGTTACCTGAAAGTGAAGGACTGTCGTAATTATGTTGATTAGGTACGTATGTTTGACAAGATAATACCCATAAACCGTTTTCGGGTTGATATCGTGTATTTCGGTATTCGTATGTTGTACACCGGCGAAGATATTTTATCTGCCAATTAAGGACTATCATAATTAAATAGATTCGGTCATTGTATTATACAAGGTAATTCATACAGAACATGTTCACGTTGATGACGACATTGTTTAATTTCGGTATTTGTATGTTGTACAATGAACCTGTCTATGGGGCAAGGAGCCCACGGGGGCCTCATGCCCCATACAACAGGGCGTCTTGCCCCAGGTATGGGGCAAGAAGCCCACTTGGGACAATACTTTTAATTAACAATTATAATCGTTATTGTTTTCAAATGTCACAAATACTTTGGCATTATATAGCATAACAACATGACAATCGCATGACAGTAACAGGAAGTCAAAATGATCAGTTCACGAGTAACTACGCCCATTCTACCTTAAGGGGGTTCCATGCCCCGCCCTACCCTATACGTACATATATTATGCGCACACGGATCGTTAGATTGGAGACTGGGTCCCTATATGTTGATTTTGTCAGTTTTATGGGTGGTGCAAATGGAGGCTTCCGAAATCAAATAGGCCATGCAGCAATCAATATACCCCCTCGTTATCTGAATTGCAACGTCAGAGTTCAACAACTTTGATCTCGTGTTCCGGCGTCAGTAATATACACATGCATACATATATACACATGTACAGTTATAAATGTTTGTGTGTGAGTGTAAATAATAATGATCAAGCCAGTGTCGTTTTATATAATTGGAGATATTGCAATATGAATGTGAAATATGTAATACGTGTGTATTATCTGGACGATAGGTGAGTTTATTGTTGTTTATACTGTGTGTAATATACTGTAATACACCTTCGCAAAAACGTTATAGTCATTCTCTGGATATATATATATATATATATATATATATATATATATATATATATATATATTATAGTTATGTTATGTTATTGAGATCTGTTTCGGAAAAGTGGTTATTTGTGACATTTTATTTCAAGGCTGACGAACTAGAATCACAGTGACTCAGTGAATAGAGCTTCCGACTCTCAACTGAGACAACCCGGGTTCGAGTCCACTGCTGCCGTGTCAAACTTGAGGCAAGTTTTCACACTCAACAATGCTCCAGTTCAAGTAGATGTATGAATGATTACCTGGCTGTAGACAGTGGTTGATATTTGTGTACGAATTGTCTCAGCGCATCAATTGCAGCGTGGCTGAATGCTTCTCAAAGAAGGCGAGATGGTGTTCGGTTGAACAGGTCTGCCAGGGAGTAAAAGGGAAACGCCTTGACCAGTCCTCGTAATTAGATACTACGGTATGTAAGAACTCACCTGTCTACAGAGACGTCTCAACTACCTGGTCACTCCAGTCGCCTCACAGAAGTACCAACGGTAACGTTCATGTCGAAACACACTGGTAACTGGTGTAACATTTCCGTCTACCTTTAGGTGGTTGCCATACCATTCAAATGAACAACCCACCAATAATGTAAAACGGCTCGTCCACGTCTATAGCGTTACCTTCACCTTTAGACGATTGTTGCAATCACGCATGCGCGCACGCGAGCACACCCATACACACATTTATATATGACATCATTATCAACATGGTCATTTGTGGTCGTTCTAATTGTCAAAATGTTTGTAAGCGTACAGAGAGTACGCTTTTCCTTGACCCCGCCCCCCCGCCCCCCGCCGCCCTTCCACAAAGGGTATACTAAAATGTTGATTGTTGTGAAAATTACATACTAGCAATAACAAGTAGGCTAGAACAATTCTACGAGTTTTTTTAATAATATATATATATATATATATATATATATATATATATATATATATATATATATATATATTGTGTGTGTGTGTGTGTGTGTGTGTGTGTGTGTGTGTGTGTGTGTGTGTGTGTGTGTGTTTTTGTGTGTGTGTGTGTGTGTGTGTGTGTGTGTGTGTTGTGTGTGTGTGTGTGTGTGTGTGTGTGTGTGGTGTGTGTGTGTGTGTGTGTGTGTTTGTGTGTGTGTAATTGTGTTGTGTGTTGTGTTAATATTTATTAATATTATATATATATATATATATAATATATATATATATATATATTTGTGTGTGTGTATGTGTGTGTGTGTGTTAAAAATATGTTATTTATATTTAATTTTATATATATATATATATATATATATATATATATATACATCATACACTGTATATAGATGTTTCTGACGTTGTAGCGGCGTGCGTCCTCACACCTCGTCACTCACTCTCGTACTGCGGACGTCTCACAGCTGTACGAGTGAGTGTCAGTAGAAATGAATATTGTTTTTTCGAGAGAAAAACCTACGCAAGCATAAGTGCTGTTTCTTGTTGTCGCTGTTGTTGTGGACGTGCACAGATCGTGCCGAGATGCTACCTGATATGATCCAAATAGATTGAAGCAGTTGGTACAATGACGAAATGCTGCTAAATTCAGACTTCGTCAAATGCAAACTCGGGCCAGTGCAAACGAACCAACAAAGGACACGCTATCTTCGTTCAATCAACTACACAATGAAAACAACGCCCACTTCCTGGTTGCGGACGAGGAAGTTTCAATGGCGGGTCTGTCATCTATGCGCAGCTGTTACGGTAATGCAGCCCGTGGGAAACCCGCGGACAGACCAATTTACTTCCCGGTTCATGTTAGGCGTGTAAAGTTCCCACGATGACGACACGGTAAGCCTACACCACGTTGAAAGGTAATTTTGAACAAGACTGTTGGCGTATACAAGTAAGCAGTGCAACGGTTCAGCGGATCGAAGACGTACATTTGTTTTGGCTTTATAAGAACGCGTTGTTAGGTTATTAGCGGAAGGATCCACGATAGGCTGGTAGACAGTAAGTAGGCAGGTCAGCAGGTAGGCAGTAAGGTTCTATTGCATATGTGGATAAATATAGTCTTGTTTTTGTGTTTAGGCCCATTCTTCCATGTACGTTTCATGAGAGACAAAATTGAAAGCTATGACGAAAACTCCATAACAGATCAGCGATCTCTCGTCAAGAGGATATATTTGGCGTCAGCATTGGCCATTGGGAGGAAGTGCACACACCCAACCAGCGGATCATAACACGGTCTGTAGCAAGAGACTGACTTACGCAACTGAGGCAACGTGAACCAAACAAAATTACCGAAACGTCAAACCGCCAGTAGTTTATTCGAAGCTGGGTTCTCGGCTGATAGTCTGGTGTTCTAACAACTTCGCCACCGCTTTCACACAACAGAGTACACAATAGGGCCTGCAAGTGGGTCACGACACATGGCGTGACTCCGCGCGACTGGAGCTTATTGGGGACTAAGCGAGACTAATTGGGGACTGGACACAAGAATAATATTCCAACGATGGATGACAGTTGTAGCTTCCGACTGATGAATACTAGGAGAATCAGTTCCTAAATATCTTGTGTTATACGTTTCTTATCTTAAATGTCCGATTTAATATTAAGTTTACCACACTATCATAGACACATAGCGATTTACGTAGTGCAGATAATCGACACGATGCTAGGCTGTATGTGTCTTTTACGTGATTTGCGTTTTACATTGCTGTACGTTGTGGTTTCGATAAGCACTTATATCTGACAAGTTGTCTAAATGCACATAATCATAACACATGTATACGTTTGGCCCAAACAGGTTGTACTGCGCGAAAACTGGCACTCTTCATTATTAGTCAAGATCGCCAAACACAAGTACTTGCCGCTATTGCCATGGCAACCACCATAATAATCGATTAAAATTCATGATTTCCGTGATCATTGTCACCGGCAAAATGTTCCACTGCTTCTGCTTGTAATAATCCTTCGGAAAAGATAACTGAAATACGCTATTTCGGGACAGTTCAATTATAACGACCAAAACAAAACAAAGTTATATATGTTAACATGGAGTATATTATGGATCTCCTGCCCCCAACTGCCCCCAGCCTCGTTTTCGCGCGCGAGACTTGCACGCCCTATAAACGCCACTCTTCTGTTCACTAAATCGAAGTTGGGGCATGACGTCAGCGTCACCATGCAGCGTCATCACGCACAAAGGAACGTCGGTAGTTCCAATTAACCAGCGTATGCCATATTGAAATAACTCGCATTCAGTATCCCTATACTTACTCCAATTGTGCATCCAGGTTTTGGTGTTGACGATAATGCTTAGTTGTCAAGTTCGTAGAAATACAACGGCGCTCGTGTAGAAACACAAGTGCATGCAGAAACACCACACAATGGCGTAGTCAAAGGCGACGACTATCTATTAATATGCGCATTCACAGTCATGTTTTCATATCGCCTAACATAGACCGTGTATAATGCACCACCCCGAATATGAGTCACGCAGTAAAATGTGATATGGCTGTTGTCACATTACAATTATTTTATCTGGCACGGTGCCGTTGTTTAGAACCGTGCAGAAATGTGGGACAGCGTATGCCAACGATTGGATGTAATAGTAAGTGTTCTCATTTGCAACAAGTTACATAATATAAAGTTCGGACGGAATTAATTACTCTAATTAGTTAGCATGATTATAGAGTTTTGTCCGTGAGAAGAGTAAGATGCACTCCAAAGCATCGCACCTCGCGTTTTGGTCACACCGGCGATACAGACACCTCGCATATAAGGTCACCCTGTGACTGCATTACATTATTTGGTACCCGTAATGTATAGGATATCAACCTCACTAATCCGGTCACGTAGCTGCCGGGTGCCATTTAAAATGCCAGTGGTGACTTCGGTATCGATGCTCAATGGTGCCATGCCTTATTAGCCCAGCTGGTCACACGCTGTACTTGTTGAACGTTGGTTCGTCACCGAAGTGATTGCAACATCGGTGACCTGTTTTGTTCGCGCCCACAACGCATAAAACGCTCATTAAACTGTCTGGTACAACCATAGTTATAAATAGAACACACCAGTAGAACAAGATCGCTCGGCCGCTATCAGTTGACACATGATACTTTGAAGTCAACATGGGCTGGTGACAGCCATGTAACTGCCAGGCAGAAAGCCACTGCAGGCCCTGTGTATACATAGGACTGCAGCAAGTTTTCTACAGCAAGTTTTCTTTCAGTACAGCACTTTCTGCCTGGCAAGTAGATGGCAGCCAGTGGTCCACAGCGGCTTCAGTGCAGCAGGCCAGCTTGTCACTCTAGTCTATAGGGGAAAGATTAATGATCTAACTCTGTGGTACAACACAGTTTTCCGCCCGTGATAGCGGTGGCGTTTTTACCACCACGATCACATGTCAACAGAGATTAATCATGCAGAATGAAGCAGTGGGAACGTCGGTTTTTTGCAGTGGCAGATTAATGAGTAGGCATTGTAGACACAAGCCTAAGGCCCTCGAATGTACCCAAGTATTTTTGTTCCCGAAACTCAGATAGCAAAACTTGATGTTGCATTTTTGGCGAATCCAGACCAACATCGATTTCGTTGATATAACTGTAGATTCGTTTAAACGTTATATGTCGTTCACACTAAATACAGTAAAACCATTTTTTTTTGTAACATAATTTACGCGTATACATTTTACTGTAACATACACTTCAAAACTACGTTATACATACAAACACGTGTACGCATATTTTGGTACTTATACAGCATATAATATAATATAGTCATATAGCTTTAAGTCAAGTCAAGTGACTTCTGTGAAGACACAATTGTCGCTTGGAGGCGCCACCCTATTTACCTAATGAAATGTACGGTGCTTTTGAAAGATGTCGCTGTCATAGAAACCACCATACTTACGCAATGAAATGTATGGTCCTTTTGAAAGATGTCGCTGTCATAGAAACCACCATATTTACGCAAAGAAATGTACGGTCCTTTTGAAAGATGTCGCTGTCATAGAAACCACCATACTTACGCAATGAATTGTAAGTCCTTTTGAAAGATGTCGCTGTCATAGAAACCACCATATTTACGCAATGAAATGTATGGTCCTTTTGAAAGATGTCGCTGTCATAGAAACCACCATATTTACGCAATGAAATGTACGGTCCTTTTGAAAGATGTCGCTGTCATAGAAACCAACATATTTACGCAATGAAATGTACGGTCCTTTTGAAAGATGTCTGTCTCGTGTGTGTTTTTTGGGGAATGTATTTTATATGAGAATGAAAGTCTAATTATATGCTAATTTTGTTAAAACGAGCATAATATATATATATATATATATATATATATATATATATATATATATATATATATTGTATTTGTTAGCTAGCCGTTGACTAACGGAATTACCACACCGACGTATTCACTTTTAGCAAAACTTTAGTTATAACAGCGAAATCGAGGTAGGTCCGGTTTCGACAAAAGTGCCCACCATTTCAACAGTGATGCCTACGGACTAAGTTTCTTATGCACCCGTCTGGACTTGGCCTTGGAGTAATGCTGATGCAGGTCCTATATGTTTTAATGTGTATCATGTGTTACACCTGTATTATTGCATAACCTAGTTTAAAGGAATGATAATTATTTGTCGAGGAACGAGCGGGGGACGTGTTCATATACATTATGTCCCCGTTCAGTATACATCGGCAGCTTATATATAGAAATGTTAACTTGATATACATCAGCGTTGATACACCCTGGGCCTGCAATAATGCTGGGTGTCAGGAGCTCATGACGTTGCCTGGTGTCCAGGGGCCACGAAAGTGCCGGATATCCAGGGCCCATGAAAATACAGGGTTCCCAGGGCCCATGATAGTGCCGGGTGTTCAGGATCCATGATGATGATGCGGGTGCCAGTGCCGATGATCGTGCCGGATGCCCAAGGCCCACGAAAATGCCGGGTGTCTAAGGCCCATGAATGTATTATTGCGTCATAGTGTTTGTATCAAAGCATAAACCGTGGACATTGATCGAATACAAGGTTATAGGCCATTGGTAAAACTTAGACAAACATATCCAACATGATTAATATTCTGTAATATTTATACACGTTCACTTTTTGTTTACCTTCAGCGAAGTTGTGAGAGAGTTCATAATTTCCCTCATCTTGATTGACTGTTTGGTCTTCGTAAACCATGTCGCTTTCTTTAAAAGGTTTTGTTCTCTTTTTGGATTCTATGTCCGTTATTGTTGCTCTGTCCCACTCAATTATGTGACTTTTCTGTGGTCGCGCGGTCATTTGGAACGGATTTGTTTCGTCAGCCTTCTGTTTTCGCTCCTCTATAGGTCAGTTTTCTTTTGTTGCCGACATCCTTTTAGTGTACCTCAAGACACGTTTTGAACAATCTCGCCAACTCCCCAATAAACTCGGCATCACCGTTCATGCACGGCGTTTGACTTCTCTAAATAGACAGTATTTCTATAAAAATGAACTCTCCTGAAGTATATTCAAAGTACCGATAAACTTTATTTTATTGAAGAGCAATGTTATCTCCTGTGCCTAAATAGTCAGTGTGTTATGATAATTATGAATAATATCCTGATGGGTTTAAATTGTGTCAGTGTAAATTAGCATGCATAGCAATGTAAGGTTGTATTCATAGACTTATTAAACAATATTAATCAGAGGAGGTGAACTGACTACGGCTTACAATACAACAATGGTTGATGTAAAAAAATATTGCAAATTCATTATTACGGCAATATGTCTTGTATATTACTTATTACATGTGATATATTTATTTAATCAGCTTACACGTACGCCTGTACGCTTCCGCTACACATCCAAGGAAATGGGAAATGTCATATTAATATATATAGACATATATATATATATATATATATATATATATATATATATATATATATATATATATATATATATATATATGACGCTTTGATGGATCATGTCTGTGATGGTTTCGCTCATGGTGTCGATGTCGTCTAGTTCGTGTAGTGTCTTGAATATTTTTCTCAATTCGACTTGGAATTCGATCTTCTTTGATGCTGTTTGTGCGGCTTCTACTCTTGGTGGCCTCTTGGCATCAATTGTTTCCTTTCCATCTCTACGTCCAAGTTCATGTTGCTCATAACCAGTCTGTGGTCACTTCCAATGTTGACTTGGTTGATGATTGTTACATCTGTGACTGTTTGTTAGGATGTAGTCAATTTCTTCTGGAACATGGTATTCATGGTTTTGTACTTTCTTGATGTTGCCCCAAACGACAATGGGCAAATATGGGCTCGAATTGAGAAACGAAAGAGGCGACACCTTGGTAGAATAGGCAACATCAAGAAAGTACAAAATCATGAATACCATGTTCCAGAAGAAAGCAGGGAGGAGATGGACATGGAAAAGCCAAACGGTGTATCGAAGGCCGAAATTGACTACATCCTAACAAACAGTCACAGATGTAATAATCATCAACCAAGTCAACATTGGAAATGACCACGGAATGACTATGAGCAACATCAAATTGGACGTAGAGATGGAAAGGGAAAACATTGATGACCAAGAGGCCACATAGAGTAGAAACCGCACAAACAGGATCAAAGAAGATCGAATTACAACTCGAATTGAGAAAAATATTCGAGACACTACAAGAACTAGACGACATCGACACCATGAGCGAAACTATCACAGATATGATCCAACAAAGCGCGTCAAGAGTAGCGAAGGCAATCAACAAGCCACTGAAATCGAGGTTATCGTAACCAACACGAGGCTTGATGACAAAACGACGAGAAATGGTGGCAAACGGCGACGGTAAACAACGAATAGAGTAAGTAGAAATATGCGTGACCATCAAAAGGAAATCAAGACAGGATATCAGGAAATACAACCAAGAGATCATTCGAGAAACGATCGTGACATCAAAGCGCCTGAGGATAGTCCGAAGAATGCAGAAGCTAAGCCAAGACAGACTGATTACACTCCTGGATAAGCAGGGTAGAGAGATCCGTGATCAAGATGAGATCATAGAACCAACAGAGGAATTCTACACCGAGGTATGCGACAGTGAGTACCATAATCCATACTGATCCAACAGATGTTCCAGAGATAGCATCATGGGAGGTGGAAGCAGCACTACGAGATATGAAGAATGGAACAGCAACAGGCAACGACCATTATAAACATCGAGGCATTGAAATCAGGAAAAGATATAATCTCGAAGACACTTGCTAAGCTGTATATTACATGCTTATCAGAAAGACGAATACCCACGCTAAGATGGTGATAATCTTCACGAAGGGACATACGAAAGACCACAAGAATTACACACCGATATGCCTACTATCAAACATCTATAAAGTACTCACGAAAGCACTAACGAAAAGGCTAGAGAAGACACTCGACGAACACCAGCTACGAGAGCAAGCTGGATTCAGAAACAGATACTCAACGTCAGACCACACCCACGTCGTAAACCAACTGAAGGAGAAGTGCAAAGAATGTAATATACACTCAGTTGAAACGTTGAAAGCTGCATCTACCTGGGACAGAGATACAGCACCAGACACAACAAAAACAAGACAAGGAGATTCAATGAAAAATCACAGCCGGATGGACAGCATTCGCTAAGCACCGCGACATCTTCAAGGGTAACATTGGAACAAGTTTACAACTCTACAACTCATGCGTACTTCCACCAATGACACACCTCGCGGAAACATGGGCTGTCACCACCCAGGCAAACAACAAGCTATAGCAGCCGCACAAACAAATATGGAAAGAAATATGTTAAACATCACTTACCGGGAACAAACATCTGGGTAAGAGAAAAGACAAAGGTCACAGACGTGATTGAACAAATCAGAAGACGGAAGTGGACCTAAGCAGGGCACGTCAGCAGGATACGAGATAACTGATGGACACTGCGTATCACCACCTGGAAACGAAAGGAAAAGACATAGGAAAGCCGGCGATACGGTGGAGAGACGAATTAGACGTTTACTGGAAGGGTACCATCTGGCAGAAGATAGCGCAAGATAGGCAGATGTGGAAGCAGCATGCTGAGGCCTTCGCCCAGATGATGATGATGATGATATGTACATGTACATGTACATGTACATGTACATGTACATGTACATGTATATATATATATATATATATATATATAATATATATATATATATAATCATCAATCATTATGTTGTCCAGGTGAAGTATTTTACGTAGGTCGTCACATGACGTGTAATCATAATGATTGATGATTATATATATATATATATATAATCATCAATCATTATGTTGTCCAGGTGCACTATTAACGACATTGCTACAGCAGTAACAATTCACTGACATTTCTCGTAACTAGAGCTGTAGCAATTCATCTACACATCTACACGATACGTGAAAACACACCTCCAAAGGAGTTATCAGGCGGAACCATAAAACTATACACCAACAACACGCACCAAACATCGTTTCAAAGTGTCGTATATTACACGTCATCGTTTACCATGATGTGGTATCCTAGTTATGGTTTTTGTGCACACAATATTAACTGTGTCAAGATGTATTTTATCTAACGCTTATGATGTTAGATTTTTTGTTATTTATAATTGACACAAATATTGTATTGTTATTGTCATTTATTGTTAATTACTACTATTGTGTATAATATTACATATTTATATATACAGCTGTATGTATTTTATATATAACCTTATATCATATAACCATATATATATATATATATATATATATATATATATATATATATATATATATATATAATCATCAATCATTATGTTGTCCAGGTGAAGTATTTTACGTAGGTCGTCACATGACGTGTAATCATAATGATTGATGATTATATATATATATATATATATATATATAATCATCAATCATTATGTTGTCCAGGTGCACTATTAACGACATTGCTACAGCAGTAACAATTCACTGACATTTCTCGTAACTAGAGCTGTAGCAATTCATCTACACATCTACACGATACGTGAAAACACACCTCCAAAGGAGTTATCAGGCGGAACCATAAAACTATACACCAACAACACGCACCAAACATCGTTTCAAAGTGTCGTATATTACACGTCATCGTTTACCATGATGTGGTATCCTAGTTATGGTTTTTGTGCACACAATATTAACTGTGTCAAGATGTATTTTATCTAACGCTTATGATGTTAGATTTTTTGTTATTTATAATTGACACAAATATTGTATTGTTATTGTCATTTATTGTTAATTACTACTATTGTGTATAATATTACATATTTATATATACAGCTGTATGTATTTTATATATAACCTTATATATATAACATATATATATATATATATATATATATATATATATATATATATATATATATATATATATATATATATATATATATATTAAACTACAGTTGTCAACATTACTGAACAGAGTTTGTCCTTTGGATATTTAGTGAATAGACCGCAATGGCTCAGGGTTAGAATTTCGGACTCTCGACTAAGAGAACCCGGGTTCGAATCCTGTGCTGCGGTGTTAAAACCTTGGGCAAGTGTTTTCACTCTACATTGCTCCAGTTCACTTAGCTATATAAATGAGTACCTGGCAATAGACAGTGGTGGATATGTGTACGAGCAGCCTTCTGCACATTAATTGTAGCATGTGGCTCCCAGAGAAGTTGAGATGGTATTTGATTGAACAGGTCTGCCGGGGAAGTAAAGTGTAAAAGCGCTTTGAGCAATCCTATGGACTGGATACTGCGCTATATAAAAACTTACCTTTTTATAAATAAAGTATATTATTATCATTATTAATTCGGTGATAATAAATTGTTTCTCATAAATTCTGAAGCTTGAAAACACTATCGGGAATTCGTAGCGTGCGACAGCTTCTAGCGAATTGCCACAGTCTCAGCCATTACACGTCATGTGACGACCTACGTAAAATACTTCTACATACCGCGATAGTAATTGTTTGGTCTGGCGCAGTTTTCTTTCCGGCCCCACTCGGCCACCAAGTCTTTGACCACCTCTCTCCGGCCGCGCATGGCCAGCGCGTGCCGACATATGTTACAGCCGTTGTTGTGGGCCGCTTCGCTGCACCAGTACTCAGCCCGCCACCGGAAGTACTCGTTGTACAGCGTGTCGTTGGCGTCCAACTCCTTGAGGTAGTCGGCGAGGTGGCGCGGAGAGGCGAAGTCTCGCACGTCGATGACGGAGTGGGGCGGGAACAAGTCCGTGTTGTTGGCGTAGCCGAGCACGATCGGCACGACGTTGATCTCGAGAATCTGCCAGATCTTCTCCGTCGCGTAGTCGCGACACAGACTGTTCTCGAACGACAAGTAGAACTTGTAGTCGTTGTTGAGCAGGACGCTGTGGCAGCGACGATTGTCCCACCTGGGGCAGCTGTAGCCTCCGCCGCAGCCATACTTATGCACGTCGATGTGCTCCGCCAACGCCGCCGCGTAGACCTCTCGTCGACTCGACGTGCGGCAGTGGCCGACAAACCACGCGACGAGGTGCTTCTTCCCGGCGGCGTAGTTGCGAGAGGCGTTGTAGGTCGGTTTGTCGGTCGGCGACAGCCGCTTGCAGGATCCGTACACCCACGGCACAGTGGCCGTTCGTGTGTACGTCATCGTCAGGTTGAAGAGGCCTTGTAAACGTGCGACATTGACGTACGTATAGACGGGACACTCCGTCATACCGAAGACCCACTTGTGGTGCGACAGGCGATACGGCGGCCACACGATCCGGTCGCGCATGCAGAACAGCAAGATCTCGCTCTCGTTGAGTCGCGAGTGATTGCTCGTGAACTCACACTTGCCGATCAGTCCCGGACACGAAACCAGCGGGAGATCACCCTCCCCCCACCTCCAGTCAATCTTCCAGCGTCCCATGGTCCAGTATATCAGCAGTAATGGTTGTGACTGCGATGACGGCGTCAACAGTTTGTTAGAGGCGAGAGTTCTGACGTACGTGCTTGCAGAACCGTTCATCTGCCACCATCCTGCCGCGTCGAATACTCTCAGGTTTACACCGTAGTAGGTCCACGATAGAAAACACAACACTGTCAATCCGGTGACGCTGACGAACACCCGCCTCATATCGATTTCCATCGAATCCCTGAAACCAAAATTAATGTTATGTTACGATGTCGATATCAAGCAACATTAAGCAGTATTAGTGTGTGTATATTAGGGTGTTTATTTTTTTTGGAAATGTACATTATGAGGAACACAGGGAAGATCCCTGGTGCAACTATCGTTACTGTTATATACGTGTCTGGATAGAGGAGGTGGATTTTATTTTATGTTGTCTGTGCACAGTGGCAATCTCGGTGAATTAATACATGTATTCAACGCGCTAATGACATCAATGCTTGACTATTGTAATTCTCTGTTATATGGCACAGTTGACAAGAACTTTGTCAGGCTACAGCGTCTTCCAAATACATCACGCCTGTGCTGAAAGAACTCCATTGGCTGCCGGTCCGGGAACGTGTCTGTTTCAAGATAATGCTACATGTCCACAGAGCGGTCAACTGTCGTGGACCAGTGTACTTGCGTGATCTTATCTGCATCTACACGCCGACCAAACCACTTCGCTCAGCGGGAACCAAACAGCTTAAGAGACCCTAAAACTAAGGCAAAGCTGGAGACGCGAGTTTCCTAGCAGCTGCTCCGGACCTGTGGAACCGACCACCTTTGTCAGTACGAGAACTTACAACAAGGACGCTTTTAAGAGTGCATTAAAAACACTATATTTGAAATAATATTTTAATTGCTGAAGTGATAGTATGTTTGCTGACAAGTTCTGATTGCACCATTTTTAAAGAGAATCTTACTCCTACCTTTTTAAATTACGTTTTAGATTTATGTCTTTTAGCCTTCTATATTTTATGAGTTTATTTATTTAGTATGTTTTATTAAGTCTGTCTATGTGGCACTTTGATAATGGAGTGTTAATTTTAGTCATATGTTTAAGTAATTATTTGTTATTAATATCTACTACATGTACACGTAAAGCGCCATGAATAGTTTTAACTAGATTTAGCGCTATATAATTTGATGTAACATTTGACGAGACCGTGCATATCTGTACGGCAGGCAGGGTGTTTACATTTTGTTGTTTACCTGAAAATCTACAAAATATGTTCAAGATCAATTTGCGCAGTCTATACCACCCGCCAAAATATAAAGTAACTAATTCGTCAGTCGCTTGAGAATACATGCCCACGAGTGGATATCTCGAAACATCATAAGTACATACGATCTCGTAAATGCGTTATATCTAGTATATAGTAGTTACGAAAAAATCGGAAATCTCGAAAACATACGATGTAGACATTTCTCGTAACTCTGACGGAATGTTACGATCTCCTAAGTTCGATCGTAAGTCGTGAATTTTCTCGTAAGTGGCGATTTCTCGTAAGTCGGATAACTCGAAACATCGTAAATAGATACGATGCTTGTAAGTGCGTCCTAACTGAGTTTACGATAATAAATGCGTATCTCGAAACTTCTCCTCGCCTGTACAATATGGCGGCTGTGATGCGGGATTTTGCAAGACGCCGTCGACATAGGATTCCACGAGTGTTTCGTGACAGAACAGGTTTAAATAATGACAATGCCACTGGCGATTATTACATGCTTTAATGCTACATATATTATTTTAAAATGCTAAGTTGATGAATCTCAACTAGTAGCCTATTAATGGAACACAATAATTATTAGAACATAATTGTGTTTATATATTATATACTTCTTAATTAAAATACAATCATAGCCGCTTGTTTACCCTGTGTTTATATTGAACGCGAAATTTTTGAAGCAGTGCAATAGAAGCAAATGTGTGTGTGTGTGTGTGTGTGTGTGTGTGCGTGTGCGTGTGCGTGTGCGTGTGCGTGTGCGTGTGCGTGTGCGTGTGCGTGTGCGTGTGCGTGTGCGTGTGCGTGTGCGTGTGCGTGTGCGTGTGCGTGTGCGTGTGCGTGTGCGTGTGCGTGTGCGTGTGCGTGTGCGTGTGCGTGTGCGTGTGCGTGTGCGTGTGCGTGTGTGTTGTGTGTATTATAATGTGTGTGGGGGCGGTTACGAGGGTCACGAAGTCGTATTTACGACACGCACGAATCCAATTGCAGTCAACATTACGTCACTGATCATACTGAGTCATATTACAAAGACACTAAGGCATGCCACCGAACACGACGGCAACGTATCGCGACATGATCACAGCATTAGGTTATATGTTTAACCCAAAGTGCGTCCACACATACCTCAATGAAGTGTGAAGATCGATATTGTTCTAACGTCTGTGATATTATAATCCCAGTTGAGTCTTCAGACGCCTTGAAAGAAAACTAGATGAAGCGAAGTAATCGTTAATTCAGTAGCTTTGTTCCGTGTTGGCCACCAAAATGTACTGTTTTATCGCATTCAGAGGTCTGTCCAGGATGAACATTTCAGGTATATTTGAACACTTGTATTAAGTCAAGTCCTATTTCATTTCCTCTTTCTTCAGCTGATGTCTTGAGTTCAAATTCCGCTAGCGGCTTTGCATTCTTCAATTGCCTGTTTCAGTGCTAGCAAATACGTCAGCCAAGCCAGTGTTCCGGTTCGGTGATGTCCACGTCAAACTTGAACTGCTGTACTTTATTGTGAAACACGTGAAAGTAACTGTTGTAGCCGGCCGTGCAGGTAAGCATAGTTCCACACGGTTTCGTTTCCGAGTGAACAATGTGCAGCCAGTACCGACCGCCCATCGACACACAAATGCAATCTGATAGTTGAGGAGGTGGCAGTTTTATGACTCCGCGAACACATCATTTACCATACACGATTTTAGCGAACAACACATTTTGGCATAACCACTGCGACAACTAGTTACTCAGTCGTTTACGTCGGATGCACACAACAAGACGTTAGGAACATGACACTCGCCACAAGAAGATGGAGAAAGATTGGGATTTTGATTTCATATATTTGAAAAAACCTTTTTGTTCACTCTTATTGTGTTTCATTTAGAAATGTTCTCATAAATTGTTTGGCTCTATGGTGTAGTGAGTGTATTAAAGTTAGAAGTACCACAATAAAGTCAGGATTATCTTTCATCGGCACTCCTTCAGACGTTTGTATCGTTTGTATTTTTACGGCGGCGTCTTGTAGAAAAATCTCACAAAGACACTTTCAGTTCTAAAAAATTAAGATTTTCAAGAAGACAAACAAACATTACCACGCGCGCACACACACGCACGCACGCACGCACGCACGCACGCACGCACGCACGCACGCACGCACGCACGCACGCACGCACACACACACACACACACACACACACACACACACACACACACACACACACACACACACACACACACACACACCCCCAACACATGCACTATTCATTTAAGACAATGTGGCGAACTGCCTAAGCTATTTCGTCATACCCAGATAGTAACCTTTTGGCCCGCTGCAGTTGTCCCCTCAGCCCCTCCTCGACCACCAAGTCTTTGGCCATCTCTCTCCGGCAGCGCATGTCCAGCATGTGCCGACACATGTTACTGCCGTTTTCATACGCCACTTCGCGACCCTGTAGTCCACCAGGTAGTCGGCGAGGTGGCGCGGAGAAGCGAAGTCTCGTACATCGATTGCGGAGTGAGGCGGGAACAAGTCCATGTTGTTGGCGAAAATGAGAACGACGAATAGAAAGCGACGAAGTTATTACTCAGTCGTTTACGTCGGATACAACAAGACGTTATGAACAACATGCTTGCCACAAGAAGGTGGAGATGGATTGGCCATGCGTTAAGAAAGGAAGATTACAGCATTTCAATGACAGCTTGGAGGAAAATGAAACGTGGACAACCAAAAACATGGAGGAGGACAGTAAGAAAAGAACTCGAACAACTACGTTTACGCTGGGATCAGGTCCATTTGGTGCGTGGACAAAAAACCCCGCCCAGGCCATCACGAAAATTAATAAAAGTAAGAAGTAATAATAATAATAAGAAAAAAAAGAAGAGAGAGAGAGAATTATAAAAATTTTAAGAACTAAAAATTTGTTTAAAAACATTTAAAAAAGGCCCAAATTAAAGTTTTTAACCCGCTATATGTTAAATTTAGATTTTTTTTAATTTTTAAACAATTAAATTTAAAAATAAATTTTGTCATTAAGGACAGTTGATAAAAAAACAAAACTTTATAAAATAGTTTTATTTAATAAGCATGAAAAATAAAACTGCGTACACATCTGGATTTTGGAAGCTGCAATTTGGGATTAGGATTTTGTAAGCAGAGAGTTTGGGTAGATTATTATGTAAATTTTGTTGAGATTAGATGTATTATTAGATGTTGAGTATTATTAGAGATGTTTAGAATTAGATTAGATCTTAGATGTACATTTGTAGAGTTGAGATGTTTTATGTTGATTTGTTTAGTATTTTTATTATGTATTAGATTAGAGATGTATGTATTTTGATGTTGAGATTTTTATTTGTGGATGTATTAGATGAGATTAGTTTTTTATTGGTTGTATGATGGAAAAATTTGATTTTTTGTAGTAGTTGGAATGTAAATTTTTGGTAGTATGAGTTGTATTTTTATTATTATTAGTAAATTGTATTTTTATGTTTAGTTTAAAGTAGGGTTTAGTTGAATTAGTTTAGAGAAAAATTTAGAGGGAGATTTTAATGTATTTGTTTTGTAGAGTTTATTATGATTATTTTATTATTAGTAGTTTATGATTTAATGTTTTTGTAGTTGTAAGTATGTTGTTGAGCATGTAATTTTTTGTTTTTTAGTTTTGTTGTTTTGGAGAGTTTTATGTTTTAGATGAGATGATGGTATTAGTTGTTGATGGTAGTAATTATTTAAAGAGTGTTAGAATTTTGGGTTATAGATGAGATGAGTTGAGTTTTGTATCATTATGATTAGTAGATTATTAGGGGAGATGATTATGTTTTACGATTAATGTAAATTTTTGAGAGGGAGTTTTGTCTTTTTTTAAATTTTTATTTTATATTTTTTGGGGATTTTATTATTTGTTGATTTTTTGTTGGGTTTTGTTTAGTTGTTTTAAAATTAGAGATGTTTTAATGAGGTTTGAGAGTAGTAGAAATTTTTTAATGTTGAGTATGAGTAATTATGTTTATGATTTGGGTTTTAGATGATGAGTTTTTGGGGGGGGGTGATTTTGGGGGTTTTGGGGTGATGAGATTTTTTTTTTTTGGGGGAGAAATTTTGGGTTGTTGTTGATGGGTTGGTAGAGTTAAGGGTTGGAGATGGTGATTTTGTATGTTTTTGGAGGTTGTAAAGGGATTTTTGTGTTGAGAGTTGTGTTGTTGGAGAAAATTGAGTTTTTATTAGTTGGATGTTTTTGTAGGAAAGATGTTTTTAAATTTGTATGAGTTTTATTTTTTAAATTTGGGAAAAATTTTATTTTGTTGAGTTTTTTAAAGGGAGAGTTGAATTGTTGGGTTTTGGGGGGATTTGGAAATTATGGTATGTAGTATTTTGTAGTTATGATGTATGTTTAGATGTTGATGTAGATGTGAGTAGATTGGGATGTTTTAGTTTAGATTTTTGAGAATTATTATTAGATTATTATGATTATTATTATTATTATTAGGTTTTTATGGGTATTATATTGATGTAATTTTTATTTATTTTTGGGGTTTTGTTTTTATTAGTATTTGTTTATTTTTATTATTATGTATTTTTATTATTATGATGAGATTTTTGAGTAGTATTTGGAAATTTTTTTTTTTTTTTGGGTTTAGTTGAGTTTAAAGATGTAATTAATGTAATGTATTTTATTATTATTATTATTATATTATTATTATTATTATTATTATTATTATTATTATTATGTTTATGGGGAGTTATTTTTTTTTTTTTGGGAGATTTTTTAAAGTAGTATTTTTAAAAATTTTTATAAAAAATTTTCTATAAAAAAAAATTTCAATTTTTTTAAAAAAATTAACATTAAATTTTAAAAAAAAAGTTTAAAAAGGAAAATATGTTTAAAATTTTAAAATTTTTTTTTTATTTTATGTTTTTATTTTTTTTTTATTTAATTTTAAAAATGTAATTATTAAAATGATGATTTTTGTTAATGTTTTAAAAATTTGGAAAATTGTAGTTTTTATTTTTTTCTAATGATTTCCTCTGCCTTTTGAAAAAAAAAAAAATTTTTTTTGGGGGTTTTTTTCCCCCGTTTAAAATGTTAAAATGGGTTTTTTAAAAATTTTTTGATTTTACTCAAAATAACCCCGTAAAACCTTGGAAAGGTTGGGGGAAAAAATATTTTAAAAAAAATTCAAATTTTTACCGCGTTTCCGGGGGTACCCCCTTTTTTTTCCCTTTTTTGGGTTTTGGTTTTTTCCCAAAATTTAGTTTTTTTGGGGGGGCCCAAGTCCCCAGTTAAAAAATTTTTCAGCGGGAAAAAATTTTTTCCCAAAAAAATTTAATTTTAAAAATTTAAATTTTTTTTTTTCCCATTGGGGTTTTTTGTGTTTCGTTTTTTAGAAAAAATTTTTTTAAAAAACCAAAAAAAGGGATAAACTTAGGAAAAATTACTAATTTTGCGACTTTCCCCCCCATTACCCGGGGAAAAACCCCCAAGGGGGGGAAATTAAAAACCAAAAGGGGGGGAAATTCTTAATAATTTTTTTTGGATCCAAAGGGTTTTTTTTTCGGGTGTTTAAAAGTTTTTTTTTAAAAATTTGTTTGGGGCCCGGGGTTTTTTTGGGGGCCCCCCTTTTTTTTTTTTTTCCTTTTTTTTTTTTTTTTTTCTTTCCAATCTTTCTTGTTTTTTCCTTTTCCCTTTTTTCCCTTAAAAGTTGGTTTGGGGAAAACCTTTGGGGGGGGTTTTTTTTCCGTTTCCCGCTTTTTCTGGCCCTGGGGGTTTGGTCGGGGCCTTTGGGTTTTTGCTGGGGGGGTGGTGGATTTAAACAACTCCAAAAATTAAACCAAACATCCAAAAAATACTCCATATAAACTTAAAATAAAAAATTTTACATAAATCATAATAATTTTCAAAAACAAACTTCCCCATAAAACTACTCAAATTTAAATCAAAATCACCCTACATCATTACAAAATCTAAATACTTACATACCCATAATTTTCAAATCTCCCCATCCACAACTACAAAAATTTCCCAAAAAACCCCTCCAATAATACAACTTTCCCTCCAAAAAAAACTACCAACAAATACTTTTCAAATTCTCTCAACTCTTAATAATCCAACCAAAACAATTAACTCATACATTCCCAAAAAAAACTTCTACAACCCATCCAACTAAAACTCAAATCTCAACTCTCTCTATCCAAAAACTCCAACAAAAACCCCCTTTTTTTGGGCCAAGTTTTTCCCCTAAAGGGGGGCCCCCTGCCGCATTCCAAACCCGCTGGGCCTGTGCCCGTGGGGGCCCCCACTTTTTTTCCCCGGGTTTGGGGGGTTTTTGGTTTTGGGGGCCCGGTGGCCCCGGAAAAAACTTCGGGTTTTGGGGGGGAAATGCGTTTGGGGGAGGGGGGGTCCCGGAAATTTCCCCCCGGGGCCCCGGGGCGCATGGGAATTGTCTTTTTATTTCCCAAATAAATATAAAAAACCCCCTTTTTTTTATCGCATAGGGCGGCGGGCCCCCTTGTTCTGCGTGGGGCCTTGGGGAAAGTGGTCGGGGGTTTTTTTTTTTTCCCCCCATTTGGGTTTTAGGGGCCCCTTTCCCCCATGAAACGACTCCCCCCATCATCCATCCCCTTTAAAAATTTTTTTGTTCATCGTTTGGGGGGAAAAAAAAATTTTTTTTTTTTTTTGGGGCTTTCCGGGGAAAAGGGGGGCGCTTTTGGGGGGGGTATGCGGGGTGGCTTCCGGGCGTTTGGGGATAAGGTGGGTTTTTATTAAAGGCGAACGCGGCCCGGGGGAAAACCGCCGGGGGGCCCTTTGGGGTGGGGGGTTGGGGGCCCCCCGGGGCAAAGGGGGTTTTTGGGATAAATTATTCCCCCCCCTGGGGGTTTTTTTTATTTGGGGGGGGGGGTTTGGGGGTGGGTTTTGGGGGGTTTTTTTTGGGGGGGTTGGGGGGGGGGGGCTTTTGGGGGTTTGGGGGGGGGTTTTGCTGCGTCGTGCCTTTTTGGCCCCCCCTTTTTTTTTCTTTTGTTTTCCCCAATAGAGTAGATTAAATGAAAATGCTGAAATTTGGGGCACACGGAGGTAGGTAGCGTGACAGAATTAAGAACTTTCCCACACCTTTACGTGGCCAGTTTGTTAAGACTGCATTTTTAACAAATTTTAATTTAATTTTACTAACTAACTAACTAACTAACTAACTAACTAACTAATTTTTAACTTTTACTTACTTACTTACTTACTTAATCCTCTTCGTGCCCACTGGCACATAGGGCAGAAACAAGGGTCCTCCACTTCGTCCTAGCTGCAGCCTAATGTGTAGCCTGATCCCAGCGTAAACGTAGTTGTTCGAGTTCTTTTCTTACTGTCCTCCTCCATGTTTTTGGTTGTCCACGTTTCATTTTCCTCCAAGCTGTCATTGAAATGCTGTAATCTTCCTTTCTTAACGCATGGCCAATCCATCTCCACCTTCTTGTGGCAAGCATGTTGTTCATAACGTCTTGTTGTATCCGACGTAAACGACTGAGTAATAACTTCGTCGCTTTCTATTCGTCGTTCTCATTTTCGCCAACAACATGGACTTGTTCCCGCCTCACTCCGCAATCGATGTACGAGACTTCGCTTCTCCGCGCCACCTCGCCGACTACCTGGTGGACTACAGGGTCGCGAAGTGGCGTATGAAAACGGCAGTAACATGTGTCGGCACATGCTGGACATGCGCTGCCGGAGAGAGATGGCCAAAGACTTGGTGGTCGAGGAGGGGCTGAGGGGACAACTGCAGCGGGCCAAAAGGTTACTATCTGGGTATGACGAAATAGCTTAGGCAGTTCGCCACATTGTCTTAAATGAGTAGTGCATGTGTGCGGCCGTACGTGTGTGTGTGTGTGTGTGTGTGTGTGTGTGTGTGTGTGTGTGTGTGGGGGGGGGGGGCGTGCGTGCGTGCGGGGGTGGTGCGTGCGTGCGGGGTTTTTCTGCGTGCGTGCGTGGGTTTTTGGGCCGGGGTAATGTTTGTTTGTCTTCTTGAAAATCTTAATTTTTTAGAACTGAAAGTGTCTTTGTGAGATTTTTCTACAAGACGCCGCCGTAAAAATACAAACGATACAAACGTCTGAAGGAGTGCCGATGAAAGATAATCCTGACTTTATTGTGGTACTTCTAACTTTAATACACTCACTACACCATAGAGCCAAACAATTTATGAGAACATTTCTAAATGAAACACAATAAGAGTGAACAAAAAGGTTTTTTCAAATATATGAAATCAAAATCCCAATCTTTCTCCATCTTCTTGTGGCGAGTGTCATGTTCCTAACGTCTTGTTGTGTGCATCCGACGTAAACGACTGAGTAACAGTTGTCGCAGTGGTTATGCCAAAATGTGTTGTTCGCTAAAATCGTGTATGGTAAATGATGTGTTCGCGGAGTCATAAAACTGCCACCTCCTCAACTATCAGATTGCATTTGTGTGTCGATGGGCGGTCGGTACTGGCTGCACATTGTTCACTCGGAAACGAAACCGTGTGGAACTATGCTTACCTGCACGGCCGGCTACAACAGTTACTTTCACGTGTTTCACAATAAAGTACAGCAGTTCAAGTTTGACGTGGACATCACCGAACCGGAACACTGGCTTGGCTGACGTATTTGCTAGCACTGAAACAGGCAATTGAAGAATGCAAAGCCGCTAGCGGAATTTGAACTCAAGACATCAGCTGAAGAAAGAGGAAATGAAATAGGACTTGACTTAATACAAGTGTTCAAATATACCTGAAATGTTCATCCTGGACAGACCTCTGAATGCGATAAAACAGTACATTTTGGTGGCCAACACGGAACAAAGCTACTGAATTAACGATTACTTCGCTTCATCTAGTTTTCTTTCAAGGCGTCTGAAGACTCAACTGGGATTATAATATCACAGACGTTAGAACAATATCGATCTTCACACTTCATTGAGGTATGTGTGGACGCACTTTGGGTTAAACATATAACCTAATGCTGTGA
>JAODUO010000126.1:0-22500 GCA_025642075.2 Ridgeia piscesae
AGATTGATAGAGGGTGTAGACGGTGGTAGAGATGCGCATTATTCGCGTAATGTTTGACAAATGGAAACTCCAGTATTGCTTTATATAAATAAGTAATATTATTTTCAGTTTGAGAGTATTTTTTTATCAAAACACATTATGCCACATCTACCAACATCGAAATTGTTACAACTTTTTCAAATATGATCAGGCCAGTAGCTCATTTACATTTATCCTATGTGGCAATCATTTGCTCAATACGTAAAAACATGAATGTCTAAATTGATCGTATGACATAAGGTTCATGTTACTAAATAACATTAATCAAAATGCTGTACTCAACACCATGCTGTAAATGCATTATTTAGTAATAGTGACAAGTTTGCCGTCTACCGTAATACATTGACGGCTAGTTACGTAATTTATCCAGAAGGGGGCGGCATTTAACGTTTCCGTGGATACGTCGAATAATGGATTCCGCCATATTTTGTTGCAGTTTCTAATAAACAATCAGTGTCCATTTATTTAGCTCCCACGACATGTTAATACTTTCTAACATACCCACACTAATTGTTATTGTATCAGCATGTCGGCTTCGAAAATAATAGCTTCCTAATTGGAACGTTTTAGTCGTTATTGACGTTTTTGTTCACGCGCAACGGTTTTGGATTTATTGTTAATTAGCTGACAAAGTTAGACATTTCTTTAACAACTAGACGGGATATAGCTTGATGTACATATGTCTGTTGCAATTAGATTGATAGAGGATATAGACAGGTGGTAGAGATGCGCATTTTTCGCGAAATGTTTGACAGTTCGAAATTCCGGTATTGCTTAATATAAATAAGTAATATTATTTTAGTTTGACGATATTTTTTTATCAAAACACATTATGGCACATCTACCGACATCGAAATTGTTAAAACTTTTTCACATATAATATGACTAGTAGCTCATTTACATTTATCCTATGTGACAATCATTGTTCAATTCGTAAAAGCATGAATGTCTAAACTGATCGTATGACATCATTTTCATGTTACTAAATTACATTAATCAAAATTTGTACACAACTCCATGCTGAAATTGCATTATTAAGTGATTGTTACAAGCTTGCCGTCTACCGGAATACATTGACGGCTAGTTACGTAATTTATCCAGAAGGTGGCGGCATTTAACGTTTCCGTGGAGACGTCGGAAACTGGAGTCCGCCATGTTTTGTTACAGTTTCTAATAAACAATCAATGTTCATTTATTAAGCTCCCACGACATATGAATACTTTATAACATACCCACACTAATTGTTATAGTACCAGCATGTTAGCTTCGAAAACAATAGCTTCCTAATTGGAACGTTTTAGTCGTTAATGACGTTTTGGTTCACGCACAACGGTTTTGGATTTATTGTTAATTAGCTGTCATAGTTAGACATTTCTTCTACAACTAGACGGGATATAGCTTGATGTACATACGTCTGTTGCAATTAGATTGATAGAGGATGTAGAAAGTGGTAGAGATGCGCATTATTCGCGTAATGTTTGACAGTTCGAAACTCCGGTATTGCTAAATATAAATAAGTAATGTTATTTCAGTTTTAATATATTGTTTTATCAAAACACATTATGGCACATCTACCGACATCGCAATGTTTACAACTTTTTCACATATGATCTGACTAGTAGCTCATTTACATTTATCCTATGTGGCTATCATTGCTCAATACGTAAAAGAATGAATGTCTAAATTGATCGTATGACATCATTTTCATATTAGTAAATAACATTAATGAAAATGTTGCTCACAACTCCGTGCTGAAATTCATTATTAAGTGATTGTGACAAGCTAGCCGTCTACCGGAATACATTGACGGCAAGTTACGTAATTTATCCAGAAGGTGGCGGCATTTAACGTTTTCGTGGAGACGTCGGAAACTGGAGTCCGCCATTCATATAATTTCCCGCGATATATGAATACTTTCTAACATACCCACACTAATAGTTATTGTATCAACATGTCGGTTTCGAAAAATATAGCTTCCTATTTGGAACGTTGTAGTTGTTATTGTCGTTTTGATCACGCGCAAGGGTTTTGGATTAATTGTTAATTAGCTGACAAAGTTAGACATATCTTGGACAACTATACGGGATATAGCTTGATGCATATGTGTCTGTTGCAATTAGATTGATAGAGGGTGTAGACAGTGGTAGAGATGCGCATTATTCGCGTAATGTTTGACAGTTCGAAACTCCGGTATTGCTTTATATAAATAAGAAATATTATTTCAGTTTGATGGTACTTTTTATCAAAACATATTAAAGGGGGAGTGAAGCGGCTGAACAACCACAGCCCAAACATAAGAACATATAATTTACAGCACTTGTCACCATAATTTGACAAGCACAGCGTCAGGTAAAATTTTTAATTTTTTTTTAAACTGAGCTACTTTCAACACAGGGCGCTGCCATCTTGCCTAGGGCCTTTTCCGGTTTGACTGGCGTGTTGCCTACAATCCCGGAAAAGCCAGTCGATAGGCGACGCAGCATAGCTCTCGCAAAAACGGGCCAAACCATTAAAACAAACATAATTAAAAAATTTAATGCACTGTATAGCTAATAGATATACTATGATTGTTAGAAAACAACTTTTCCCCATACTTCCACGAAAGGATTCCTGCCGAAAAAGCAGGTTAGAGATGATGAAGTTGGCGTGTCCGCCGGCGGAAAGTTCGACAAGAGTCTGTGGTGGTCACTTTCAAACGCCGATTGCAAGCCTAATTACAAACGTGACAAACACAAAGAGACACTGAACATAAAAACATAAGTCTCGATCAAAGCCACAGGTGCATCTTTGGCCGATTTGTTTGCATATAAGTACGCAGCGGCAAAGTAATGTTTGGTGAACGGGAAAGGGAAAACCGGACACGATTTCCTTATTTGGAAGGTGAAGGGCGCGTAGGAAATTACATGCCGAAACCAGCTTGTTGTTGCCAAGCCGACTCGGCACTTACGAGTACCAACGTGTATCGTTACGATACAATTTAGTTCCACAGTTGTATTTCATCGTCTGTATAATATACGAATGTTACCTAAGCAAAGTTTAAATGTAATAAAAATATGAATGTAATAAAGTAAAAATATGTGTGGAAGTATTATTTAATGTGAAATAAAGAATGTTTATATAATCCAGGATTTAGGTCAACAGTTCGCCGGCGAGCTGTACCTAGACCAACGCCGGTTCGTTGGTTGCTAAAAATTGCTCGAGTCTCTAGGTACAAGTAAACTTTTTGTTTCTGACATAGACAGTCGCCGGTGGGGAATAACCTTCTTCAAGATAATGACAAAAAAAAGAAATGACAGCTACGACCATGCATGCGTATGACGTTTATTTTAAACAATACTCGTCGTCATATGCAAATTAGAGTGACTCGCTAATTAGTCAACAACAGTCAAGAACTGTCAGTCATATTACAGGCATTATTTGGGAATTAATTAACAGAAACAGCAAAACACAAATTTATGTTATTATTTAAATTAGACTGTTAACTGCTTTCAATAAAACACTACCGTATATAATGTAATTGATTTAACCCATAAATCAACCGATTTAAATCATTCAAAAAAAAAACTCTGGTTTTATTAGCTGCTAATTTATAAAGGGAAGATCTTATTTAGCGCAGAACCAATCCTCAGGATTGCTGAAAGCGCTTTACACTTTTTTTCCCCCACAGACCTGTTCAATCAGATATACCATCTCAACTTCTCTGGGAAGCATCCAGCGATATGCTATAATTAATGCGCAAAAGCTACTCGTAAAATATCCACCACTACCTATAGCCATGCAGGTACTCATTTTTACAGCTGAGTGAACTGGAGCAATGTAGGGGAAAAAAAATTGCCCAAGGTTTTAGCATCACAGCAGAGATTTGGGGATATAGCTGTTGACTTATGAATACTGTCTGTTGAACACTATTTTTAAATTTAATTTTGGGCCATTACATGAGGACACTGTTTTTTGACATTATGCAAGCTGAGGATGTGCTGTTTATATGCATTTTATCATCGAAGCCAGAGACCAGAACGACAAGTAGGAAATGGCGAGAAGCAGCCATGCAGGTTAGTAAAATATTATTGTCATTATGAGTATGGTATCATTGTATTTGTTTCTGGTAACATCTGTACATGTATGCATCGCACAATTTTCTATGAAATAATGAGTATAACAACAATAAAACATGCTACAGAATCAATCACACTTAACATAGTGTCACTATTAAGTATGTTAATGTGTCTATCCAATGACATTGCCCATCACACCCAAGTCAATTGGCAATATTACCTGGGAACACATTTAGTATTTTAATTTAGGCAGTAGAATATTGTATAACTTCATGTATGCCTCTGCTGTTATTGCTGTAGAATATGCATGGTCAAAATATACAATACACAATCAATCTTTTACTAGTAATTGTTTTGACATACATAATAAGTCACTAGTGTCCGATATTAAAAAATTGACAGATTAATACATTTCTAAATAACCGACTTTTTTTTTATCCCCCAAAACATTATGTACCCAAATGTGGATCTCACCTTTAAGAATTTGCAGTTTTGCTTTGCAAATGACAAACAAGCACACATTTGTTTTAGTTGGGGGTCAGAATAGTCTCTTGACAGCAGGTAGTAATATCACTGATCCCATGATTAAAATTAATAGTTACATGAGTGAAAAACATTTAGAACCTTACATTGGCCCATAGCCTGCATTGTTACCTGCAAGGGTTGTAAACATCATGATCAAAGTACAACAGAGGACTGCTGTTACTAATTGCAGTTAACAGCCTAGTGCAAATTAGGCAATAAGATCACAATCTTAGTAGTGTCCTGTTTCCTAGCAAGAGTGAAAAGACTATCCATACCCAATACAAACATCACTGCCTGGATGAAGCCCCATCATCTCTCTAGTGCACTTGCATTTCTTACAAGTTCACAGTCATATGTTAGGGCATGATGAAAAGACAAACCACTGCAACAGAGGTCAGCTTTAAATGTTGCTAACTTTGAGTGTTTAAATAAATCTTCAAATTTGTTGGTACTAATGGTTGTTGGAGAATGATTATCGACCAACATGACTAGTATATTGAATCGGAAATGAATAGTGTTACTGTGTATAACGAAATAAGACTATAAAATAAGAATATAAAGTAGGAAAATTATATTTTAATAAGGCATGTATTCTGCTTTCAATAGTACCGCATACATCAGCATTGTTCAGTTAGTGCAGTTAGTGTTTGATAACTGGAAGGTGTCCATAATCACTTCCCAAAAGTATTTATTAGGAAAATGGCCAAAAAGTTTATTTAGAAAACCTTATACAAAGCAATACAAAAAACTTATATATCTCGGAAAAGACTCAGTTGGGTAAAACCCCACCCACAAATGAAACTTATGTATAAACCCCAATGTAAAAATATTCTTAAATTAAAAACAAAATATTAGTATTTAGAATAAAGCCGACATTGTATTTTTGGAAAATGCAAGTATGACTTTGATTATGGCCAAATAGGTGTCTCTGATTGGAACAAGGAGGACATTGATTGCACCTAACTAACTTAAACATTTTATTTCCTTATATGTGCAAGTGGGTTTTTATAATTGGTTTACTATGTAATTTATGTGAGCTGCTTATGTAGGAGTGGGTTTTGTTTGTTTGTAATGATGTCTGAATGACTCAGAACACATACATATTAATTAAAATATGCCAGGAAGGTTAGTCATATAATGGAATTTCCCCAAAAATGCACCATTGAAAAGGTAATGTTCTATTTATTGCAGGAATGTTCCCCTTTAACCCCAAAACCCCGTTAGGCCCCCTTCCACTGGTCTCATTTAGAAAGAGTTGACTAGTGACCCTGGCTAGCAGTAGCAGACAAGCCAGCAAGCAGATACCCAATACACAAAACTAAAATGGGGGTCATTTCAAGGGATCTTCTCAAAAACCAAATCACCAGTATTACTTTGTGTTTTGGGGGCCCTTAGAATGATGCAATAAAATACAGATTTCTTGTGTACAGTAGTACCACCACATGCAACAGCCATGCAAAAGTAGATTTGTTTAACAATTGTGGAAAAATAGTCTGG
This sequence comes from Ridgeia piscesae, assembly GCA_025642075.2. Lineage (NCBI taxonomy): Eukaryota > Metazoa > Annelida > Polychaeta > Sabellida > Siboglinidae > Ridgeia > Ridgeia piscesae. The sequence continues at coordinate 6,117 of JAODUO010000126.1, forward strand.
GGGGCCCTATGGGGCCTGTGGAATAATTCAATCAAATTTTGATTTCTGTGCATAGTACGTTACAATATCCACAGATGCATCTACACAAAATTAGATCCTGAACACTTTCCGAAATCCAATTATAAGTTGATTTATTCTGTGGTTTTTTTATGACATAGGTACTGCAATGAGAAAACAAAAGATGACAAAACATTGTTATTTATATGTATATCACAGAAGATACATACCATCTTACATATGTATCATTCTTTCAGATGAAGGAATCACAAATACCAAACACACCTTTCAAAGGATCCTGTGCACCAGATGACATTGTCCCTCATGGCAGTATGGATGTCACATTGCAAAGCCTTTATCTTGTAGTGTCAAACTCAAACAGAGCCAGTGATCATGTCACCAATGCGATACTTCATCAATGCAGCAATTAATACATATGATATTGTTGTTCCAGTGAATATTCATCATGACCATGGGTATGCAAAGTTGTCGTCGCAGTCCTGCATGCCTTCTTCAACTGACCATGGCAGTCTAGTCAATGTGGATGACACTTTGGATGTCCCAGTCTCACTGTCTCCATCTTCAGATCATTCTGTCTGCAACAGTCAGAAGGAAAATTCCCGAAGACAAATGATCCGGAATCTGCGGTAGCGGATGACAGCGATATCACTGATGATGACTCAAGCAGTTCTGACACTAATGAGAAACAGAGAAAATTTTGTTGTTTACAACAACAAAAAACGAATTTCCCTTTTCTGCACCTGCAAAAACCCCAGGCTAGTATACTATGCCTGCTGCCTGTTGGAAGCATCCCATTGAACATGTGCAGTGATGATATGCAGCTAACCGATACATTCTGACATTTGATTTATAGTAAACAATCATTATCTTATAATGATTATTAGTAATTGGCAAAACTGTGTAATTCATCAATATCACATCATGAAGTCAGCGCATTTGTTGATTTGTTTGTGAAATACTTTAATAAAATTATCACAGCGTTTCAAACAAATAATTTTTATGTTAAATTGTTACAGCATTTTGCAAACACATGAATTTATGATTGTGGTGTTGATAACATATACACCCGCACATATCCAATATACTGTATACAATACATTAAAACTCCAATTCAATATTCTCATGTGAATTGCACAATGTCCTTATTACACATCTATTTATTATTCAGACTTTTTTTATTATAAATTGCATGGCAGCACGCAATTAAAAAACTTTTTAAATAAATTAAACAAATTGTATTAACATTTTAAAATGGAAATTAAATAATTATATTAAAAGGATGCACACATCATGTAACATCCTGTCAAAAATAAAATAAGTTTGTAACAAAGATTTACGTTACGAATTCGAAGATAGAATTTATTTTTTATTTAATATGTGTCATTGTGTGGCCATACAAGTATAATTGCTCTGTTTAGGTTTGAATTGCAAAATAATTTTTCGATACCTGTTGAACTACATATTACTTACCTACTACCTACTTTGGTCGAACGAACGAGTCTGCACGCAAATCGCACATAGATAACAGACTGATATTCCCAACATTGTGTCATTGACAGATGTCTTGGTCAGTCATGGGGGTTTATGCAGGCATCTGTCAACACGGTCGGGCAACCCAGCTTTCTCCAGACAACATACAAATTCGATGTGCGTCGACATTGGGACGCAGTATCCACACAAACACAATGCCACATTCACATTGTTCCCAAAATCAAACATCCTCGATTCCATAAAAATTGCGATCTTTTCTCGCCGTCTCGTCGACTCTCGGCGGGGTTTAATTGACGCCTCGCAACCCCGGCTCGCCGCTGGGTTAAGCAAGAATTAATGGCTTTACGGGGTCACTTGTGCTTAGATGCTTCTCTCACTTGTGCTACAAATGCTTCCTCTGTCGGATCCATTTTCTACTGTGATTTATCCAAGACCACTAGCAAATAGCGTAGCTCCTCGCTAACGTAAAAAACTTCCGACATTTGTAAACAACAGAAAAATAGTCCGGACTGACCTTCCTTTTTTTCCCCCCCCTTGAAGCCTGTCAAAATCTGCTCTCGGGAAGTGTCAGTTTCGAATTTTTTCATTGGTTAAAAATCGTAATAATATAATTTCACCTTTTTTTTTACGAATGCAAATAAATATTATTTGTTGACACATAGGACCCCTTTCGTGTATAATAAAGGGACCATATCTTTGTTTTTGCGCAGAAATGTCTAATAACGAAGAAAACCGAAAGAAACCAAAATTTTACATGGGCTAGATAGGAGGTAATCAAACCACTCGGCTTGGAATAAAGATGGCGTTACGCAGTGTTTTATGACGACGATTTAGGCACTGAATATTTTTTTCCCAGTTTGTCTGATAAGTGAATATGCTTCTTTCACCATTAATGTATACTTATATAGTATACATTTAGGTATATGGAATGTTACAGCTGTGTTTCAGTTCCCCTTTAAGGCACATCTACGGACATCGAAATGGTTACAACTTTTTCACATATGATCGGGCCAGTAGGTCATTTACATTGATCCTATGTGGCAATCATTTGCTCAATACGCATAAAAGCACGAATGTCTAAATTGATCGTATGACATAATTTTCTTGTTACTAAATTATATTAATCAAAATTTATACACAACTCCATGCTATAATTGCATTATTAAGTGATAGTGACAAACGTCTACCGGAACACACTGACGGCTAGTTACGTAATTTATCCAGAAGGTGGCGGCATTTAACGTTTCCGTGGATACGTCGAAAAATGGATTCCGCCATATTTTGTTACAGTTCCTAATAAACAATCAATGTGGAATTATTAAGCTCCCGCGTCATATGAATACTTTCTAACATACCCACACTAATTGTTATTGTATCAGCATGTCAGGTTCGAAAAATATAGCTTCCTAATTGGAATGTTTTAGTCGTCATTGACGTTTTTGATCACGCGCAAGGTTTTGGGTTTGATTGTTAATTAGTAGACAAAGTTAGTCCTATCTTGGACAACTAGACGAGATATAGCTTGATGTACATATGTATGTTGCAAATAGATTGATAAAGGGTGTAGACGGTGGTAGAGATGCGCATTATTCGCGTAATGTTTGACAGATCGAAACTCCGGTATTGCTTTATATAAATAAGTAATATTATTTCAGTTTGATAGTATTTTTTTTTCAAAACACATTATGCCACATCTACCAACATCGAAATGGTTACAACTTATTCAAATATGATCAGGCCAGTAGCTTATTTACATTTATCCTATGTGGAAATCATTTGCTCAATACGTAAAAGCATGAATGTCTAAATTGATCGTATGACATAATTTACTTGTTACTAAATTATATTAATCAAAATTTATACACAACTCCATGCTATAATTGCATTATTAAGTGATAGTGACAAACGTCTACCGGAATACATTGACGGCTAGTTACGTAATTTATCCAGAAGGTGGCGGCATTTAACGTTTCCGTGGATACGTCGAAAAATGGATTACGCCATATTTTGTTACAGTTCCTAATAAACAATCAATGTGGAATTATTAAGCTCCCGCGTCATATGAATACTTTCTAACATACCCACACTAATTGTTATTGTATCAGCATGTCAGGTTCGAAAAATATAGCTTCCTAATTGGAACGTTTTAGTCGTTATTGACGTTTATCACGCGCAACGGTGTTGGATTTATTGTTAAAGCTGCTCCCTCCACTCATTCCCATAAAAATCGTTTGCTCCTGACGATATTTAGTAATTTCAAAAAAAAAATGAAATTTGTCAAATACCAAAGTAATCGTGAGTACGATTTCTTTGGTAATGTACTCGAGTACAAGTACGAGTACTTTGCTTCGTACTCAAGTACGAGTATGAGTACTAAAACAGTACTCGTAATCGAGTACGACTGTACGAGTACGAGTACACGAGTACGATTACTCCATCTCTGGTGGTGAATACTTTTCTTTTGTACAATTAGTATTTTCACATATTAATTTCAGTGTTGCGGAATGTTTCCCACATTAGTAGAAATGTTCAATATAACAGGTCTGAGTAATGTATATATAACATGTGGGCATGCAATTTTATAACGTGAATAAAACAATTATATTACCATGGTATTTACTTTGGCTAAGTGTGTCGTCACTTATAAAATATCATACATGTCAGAGCCATGTTAATTGTCACTTTGTGTCTTGTATAGGCAGATGCGGATGTACAGTAAAATGCCAGGAAGCTGGTATGCAGTATCATCAAAGAGAGTGAACTCACACAATGTCATCGATATGCAATCTGATGTAGTTCACTAAAGAATGTCGAACCTGTCTAACAGTGTCGAGAGAGGTTGACCAAAGGCTTATGCCATGTTTGACAGACCATGGCATCGACCGTTCCATCACCAACTGCAAAGCTAGTCAGGCATCACCATATTCGTATGTCAAGCACTCTGCATTCTAGTCAGTCAGGGTATCTGACCGGCATGGAAGCCAGTGTACACACCACCAGTACTGCGGAGTCTGTCACGATGCAACACATAGTACAACTGGGATCACTTCACTTGGTCGACATTCAAATACTTGACATTTAATATGCAGCATCTTGCACGTCTCATGGTTGTATAATCTTGTCCACAATACAACTGTCCTGTATAACTTATTAACTTGTTGAACTAGTGGTAGTAAGCATTGTTCAGTTTCTTGTTGACCTGTAAAGAAAAGCATGTATTCAATTTCAGTAAACAAAAAACATGCATCATGGTAGTGAAGTTGGGAGTAAATAATGATGCCGTGTAATAACTATTACATGGTGTACACATATTCATTTTAAAGGTAATTTTAAAAATGTATCTACGTAGCCATGCCCCCCGACTCACATAGTGTATGTGCATTAATGTCTGTGCTGACACACTGGGTATAATATGCATTATACAAAACTAACAAGAGCAAAGGTCATTCTAGTTGTCCATGTTCAAGATAATATGTGAATGAAAACAATGTGTATTTAAATGGACATATTAAAATATTTTGATAATTTATACGTTGTTGATTGTTAAAATGTTTAAATTACCTGGATTGATCAGATGTGGCCTCCCACAGACTACGTATCCTCCAGGCATTTGCCACACCCATGTGACTGCCTTAATCTTAGCCCTTCCTCTGCCTTGTCTCACTTTTGCATTGTAGTGTGGCCTGTAGCAATATTATAATTTGAATATATTATGCATTCATATACTGCTGTGATGAAAATGTTGATAAATATTTGAAAACAGCTGGCACGTGTGAGTTAAAATGTACCAGGTGCATAGACTACAGCCAGGCATCATTGACTACAATGGAAACAAGTGCAAGAATGTTATATGTAATCCTTGCATGATATAATAGTGTACACCTATTGTATTAACATTTTAATCAATCATCGCTGTCATAAAAATCTAAATTGTTTTGCATAAAATGTAATGGAAATAACAACATTCAGTAATAGTACTGAAATGTGAGTCGCAAAACACTGTTTTAATAATTGTGAGATTAATGTAATTCTCCGTTTGACGTTCTGTTAACGAGATAACGGATGCTCCCCCTAAAAATACAACGCTTCTTGCCCGACCAACAAGTCAATTTTATTTTTCACTTTCGCAATTACTAAGTTTATTACAAGATCCTGCGTAATCAAATACAATACCGGTACATATCAACACAGGTTTGTATGGCTGAGTGATGCCGAGCGATATTGATACCGGTGACTGTCAACTGACAAAGTTCAAACTGGCTTGCCTTGTGACTTGTCAGCGACACTGATAATCTTACAAGTTAAAGAATCCGCGTCGAATAGACGTTCACAAGAGTGGATTAGCCCCCGACTACTCGCTCTTGTTGCTAACTGCGTTAATGCACTTAATGCGTACCTTCATAGAAGAATCACTTTGCCTTTGGAATCTTAGTCATGAAGCGCAAAAGCACGTGCGATTTGTTATTGTGCCGGAGTAGGTCGATCTCGCATAAAGCAAGTGACCCAAAAAGCAAAGGACGTCGGCAGCTGCTGATTGTTTCGCCAGTTATACCCGGTGTAACGGCGATTCTTTTTTACGATAAAAAAATGACATGTACGCATTTAAAAAAATAACTGACTGTGCATTCTTGTTAAGCTATTAACACATTACACATCTGGTCATAAAAGAACCGGTTTGGCGATTATCAAACGAGTGGAGGGAGCAGCTTTAAGCTCCCGCGACATATGAATACTTTCTAACATACCCACACTAACTGTTATTGTATCAGCATGTTAGCTTCGAAAAAAATAGCCAGTTGTTCCCGGTGTAACGGCGATTCTTTTTTTACGATAAAAAATGACAAGTACGCATTTAAAAAATTAATTGACTGTGCATACTAGTTAAACTATTAACACATTACAGTTTACACATCTGGTCATAAAAGAACCGGTTTGGCGATTAGCAAGCGAGTGGAGGGAGCAGCTTTAACCAGTCCTACATTCATTGCTTCCAGAAATTTACAAAAACTGCACAATGCAGTTCTTTTAAGCATGACTACAATGGGCAATGGCATAGGAATCCATTTGATGGTATGTTGTCCCCTACTTAGAAGATGGCGGGTCAGAAACCACATCACGCCATTTGTAATAGTTAGCAGTTACAGCGCCACCCGACGGAGTTATCAACAACTAGATTTACCGGGAACTAGTGACGTTAGTCTTTTCCTACAATGGCTTAGCCCATAGAATTTAGATATTTGTGTGTTAAAAATATTTTTCTGGTGAACTGTTGACGTTAAAAAGTGATTCTATTTGGAAATTGGTAATTTTTATTAACTCACCAAAGCGTTGACTTTTGTTTCCCTTTAAAAAGCACGTACACATTTTGCAGTGTATATATGTATGTATGTATATTATATATATATATATATATATATATATATATATATATAGATGTATGTATGTATGTATATATATATATATATATATATATATATATATATATATATATATATATATATATATATATAATATATACATACATACATACATACATACATACATACATACATACATACATACATACATACATACATACATATGTAACAGTTGGAACTGTTACAGTTAAATGGTCGCTAGAGGCGCTGTGAGCGAAGATTGTCATTTGTTCCCACCAGAGGGATTGATGTGACCGTGATTTAAAAGAAACTAATTTGAAGCAAGCACTGGAAACGTTGGCCGGCTCGTGTGTCATAGGAAGAGCGAAAGAAACAGCAATATTACGTGAAGACTGTCTGGGGGGGTTTTGTACACTGCTGACTGGAATGTCTTAATAAAACCACCTGCACCAATCAAATGCCAGTGTCGTGATAATACGCCACACTGGGCGTTACACATACATACATACATACATACATACATACATACATACATACATACATACATACATACATACATACATACATACATACATACATAAATACATGCATTATTCTTCTACCGCTTCCTCGTCTTCATCGGTCTTCTTCTTCTTTTGTATGTATCTACGTGTGGGTGGGTGCACATGGGTGTGTGTATTTGGTCATGCACCGACAGATCTAAGAGTGTATATGCCCCTTCGCATTACTTAACAATCATCCTATCGTCATAATAGCTCTCACTCGTACCTTCCCTCTAAGATATGGCCTTCACAACGCAACATCATTATTTTCATTGAGAACACACACCAGTACCATGTCGACATTACGCACACGGGACGCCACCTTTTTGATAAACAAGTCCTGCTATCAACATTTTTATTCACAGCACCCATACCTTCATCAGCTATAATTGGCAGTTACAATTAGTGACTGGCTAATTCAACATGTAGGGCAATAAAAGAGTAACAGCCGTGTGTCTGTTTTTATATTACTAAGTCACCGAATCGTGTCTGGCTAAACAGGAGCAACACATCGCACAGCCAACTGAACTGTCTTTGTTTTATCAACATTTTATTACATGGTTAAGAGATGCACCGCAAGCAAGAAAGACCACTCAGCAGATTTAATCTTTGAACGATTCTTGATGTAAATGACAGGATAACAACACAAACCTCAACATCCTGCTGACCTACACTATCCTCAAACACACACGTGTGCTGTGGCCTGAGCATTTACAGCAGGCTGTTGTCGTGGACAGGGTAAGCTAGCAATCTAGTATTACTGGTGGCTCAGCAAAAGACAAGGGGCAAACCAGGGAGACAAGGGTACACACGCCATGCCAGAAGTAGTCGACCTATACAATTGCAATTATGTCGAGGTCTGTCTCTTCGGACAGCAGCCACCCACGTAAGCCCGGGCTGGTAGTTCTGACCGATCCCCTACTAGAAGTGGGTAATTTAGTCCAGTCGAACTAGTTTATTGCCTTCACCAAGCGCGACTGCGTTATTGTCAACAGCGCAAATACTCAAACTATCTGGGAATTCCAGTATAATGACCCGTCCGTCCAATCGCACGAGCACCTCAACGGTTTTGTGTATTCGAATATTTGCCTCTACTTCCCAACCGGTGCATGTAACACGAAAAGGATGTTGCCGAGATCACACCCAAATTACATCACATGACCAGAGGCTGATCACAATCTTCGTGAGCGATTTCATTGGCTGAGCTTATAGTCAGGGTTTTATAAAGGGTTCAGCCAGGTGAATGGCAGCTGGATACTGACGTAATCAGTAACAGCGACCCTTAGCGTGCGAGGATGATAGAAACTAATCTCAACTCTACGTCAACATTAAAGGACATTTTAGAGAATTCGGCCCACTTTGGCGATATTTCCAATAAAACGTATTTTCTAACTGGGTATGTTATTTACAATTTGAGAAAGTTCACGTATGTATCAACTTGCGAAAATTGTCACTGGCATAATAAACAAACAAAACACAACTTAGAGGGAAATTTTCAACCTAATATATATATATATATATATATATATATATATATATATATATATATATATATATATATATATATATATATATATATATTTATATATATATATATATATATGTGTGTGTGTGTGTGTGTGTGTTGTGTGTGTGTGTGTGTGTGTGTGTGTGTGTGTATGTGTGTGTGTGTGTGTTTGTGTGTGTGTGTGTGTGTGTGTGTGTATGTGTAGATAGATATATAGATAGACAGACAGACAGACAGACAGACAGACAGACAGACACAGACACAGACACAGACACAGACACAGACACAGACACAGACACAGACAGAGACAGACAGAGACAGACAGACAGACAGACAGACAGACAGACAGACAGACAGACAGACAGATAGATAACTCCGGTTTCATCGCAGACTTTATTTCGCCTCTAGCCGTCGCTTTTCTTGTCTCATCGCGAGCGGCATCAACAGATTCAGGAAGGTTACGGCCGCAACGAGGGCTCCACAAGCGTAGAATGACGTGTCCCAAGTTCCCGTTACGTCGCGTATTTTACCTGAAAGACATGGGTAACATTTTTCATCAAATCTACGTCCCATTCTCTGTGGCACATCTTGCTGCTGGTGCAGACAAATTGTATAAGCTACTTTATGTGTAAGTGTTTGTGTAAGTGTTTGTGTTTGTGTGTGTGCGTGTGTGCGTGCGTGTGTAATTACATCAGAGAGCGAGTGCGCGAGTGTATGCCGGTGTTGAGTATATGGTATTTAGTTTGTGTTCTTACAACTGTTACTTTTCCAAAGTGCTGCATTGTCAATGCTAACAGTTGCGAGAGTGGATCGATGTATACTTACCCGTAATTGTTGATGTGATCATGTCTGCACAGCCAACTACCAACATAGCTATCCCGAATGTAGTGGGCAAGCGCTCTATCCCCAACGCCTCGGCCAGCAGTGTCGCAAATAGCGAGATGTAGCCTCCTCCGGCGACAGCGAACAGAACCAAGGCGCTCGCTACGGCGGGGTACGTCTTCAGCGACGGCAGAAGAAATAAGACGACTGTGCTCAGAGCCAGAGACCCGTGGAACATATGCTGGGTCTTGACGATCTTAAAGTCGGCGAAGAAGCCAAATGCTACCCTCGAAATCACGTCAGCCCCGCCCATGATAGAGACTAACAACGCCGCCTTAGTCTGAGTGACGCCCAACTGTTCTGCGTGCGGGGTCGCCATGATGAACATGTCCAAGTAGACACTAACGGCTGTTGCTATGGACGCACAATAGATCAGCAGGATTGGATTGATGAGAAGACGATACTCAAATGCCTGCGGCTTCTTACAAGGCTGATCTTCGATGGGACACGATTTTCCCGAGATATCTGCAGTTAGTGAGGCGCAATTAATGGAATGAGTGTCTATGTCAATGACACTTAGAATTTGTGTATCATTCGTCGCTTGTGGGTTCGTAGTAATGGCGTTGCAGCGTAGTTGCACTGTCATCGTATCGTTTCTGTCGGTTGTCTTGCTTTCTTTAACCGGGTGACATCCTTCGCCGGAAAGGTTACCCATCACTACCCGGTGTGTTTGCAATTCATCTTTTGTTCCGTTCCCATCATCACTGGCTTCATTTTCATTTCCGTTTCGTTGTGATGAATTTCTGTGAGACAAATGTGCACCTGGCGGACAACCCTGTATGCTGATGACATCTTCGCATATAACTTCCTTAGCAATCGGACTGACGCACCTTCCCGTCTCTACATCCCCAGTTTTATTTTCTGTCCTGTCGCCTGATGGTTGCTCCGTCCTGCGGCGTCTCTCCATCTTCAAAACGTATCTCCTCATGTAGAATGCTGGAGGTCGAAATAGCATCCCGACCACCCAGATATTCAGTGCCATTCCGCCCATTATAAGCAAGCCATATGTGTTTAGGCAGTACACCATTACTGGAGGGACAGCAATAGACCCGATTCCGCTTCCGGCGAGTGACAAGCCATTGGCAAAACGTCGTTTTTTCTCGAAGTATTGGCTGACGACAACGATACTGGGAGTATACAGGAGACCAATTCCAACTCCTGCATAATAAAACAACACCAACATTTATCATATGCATCACAGACAGTATCAGCTGTAGAGTCTAAATTCCAACTGTTGAATGTAAACGTAACATATTTCATTTACATATATATATATATATATATATATATATATATATATATATATATATATATATATATATATATATATATATATATATATATATATATAATATATATATATATATATATGCATACATTCATACAGACATACATATATGTATGATAATAAACGGTTTATATATATATGTATAAGTATTACATACATATACACACTGTCAGTCAGTCACTCATTCACTCACTCACTCACTCACCAATGCATATGCCGTAGGTGGAAAAGAAGACCCAAGAAGTACCGGCCAGCGAGCTGAGTACGAAGCCGGTCATGGCGAGCAGTGACCCTGTTATGACCACCCAACGTGCGGAGTAACGACGCGCCAAGGCGTTGGAGAGCGGACCTGGAGATAACAGTGATTGTCCTTTAATGGCGAATGGAACAAGTCAACACGCAGGAACCGTTGTAGACAGAGAGTCGGTGTGAATTGAAATCTCGGGAGGCGGTTGGGGAATAATCTATGAAAATGTCATACACACTATGACCATTAATTGCTATATATGAGATAGGAGAGTAAAATTTAGTAATTTAAAAATGGATATCCTCAAAATGTATTGAATCATGTTACAGAAGAGACATTCTTGATACATATGTAATTCTTCAATATGCGCACACCAGAAGTTCTCAAGAAACGAATACAACACAAAAGGGCAAAACAACAAGACTTGATCGAAAGATATTTTATATGACTGCTGCAAAAACGACAGAAAACTATTTATTTGGCAGCTAATTATAAATCACTTGTAAATGTTAACTATACATACATCTGCAAGAATATACGAACATGATATAATGTAATTAAAATATATACATCTCAAGAATTACCCATAATGAGAGCTAGCCCAGCTGTGCATGCAGGAATCCAAGACAGGAACGTCGCCGAAACATCGTATTTGGATTGGACTTGTGTAAATATGACGCCAAATGACTTGAAGATGCCACCGACTGTGATCGTGTTCATCAAAAATCCACCTACAACGAAGAAAGTATTAGCATTGAATTGTGATATTATGGTAATAGTGAATTGTCTGTATGTGAAAGTAAGCGAAATATTTTATAATTAAGTTATATTGTTTGTTGCAATCGATGTTATCTTGCATACTTGTCTGTAGCACTGTGGAAATGGTGAAGGGCCGGAACACATATTAACCAGATTGCCATCAAAAGCTCCACGCGTCACGTGATATCGTGGACTAGGGTGCCTTAGGCGTTTTGAGAGTCCAACAAATTTCCATATGCTACTTCTACTATTAACTCACCTCGACCGAGAAGTAGCTGACCGACCAGAAAGACATAATGTACTAGTAGCAATGGAACTTGCCAAATTCAACATCGACATCGCCGCCCTATGTGAAACATGGTTCTCAGAGTCAGGTAGCCTCAACGACTTGGAATACTCTCTCTCTTCTGGAGTGCAAACTCCAAGGAGAAGGAGGCCGGAATGGGCTTTGCTATCAAAAAGGATATCGTCACAAAGCTGACGTAAATGCCACGGCCAGTAAGTGAAAAAATATTGATTATGAGACTACCTCTGAGCAAGGACAACTTTGCTACAATTATCAGCGTGTACGCTTCAACAATGACAACCCCAGATGAAAACAGGAAGACCTTCTACAATCAGCTGGCAAGTGTGCTCAGTGGCATCCGTCGTACAGATAAGCTACTGCTGATAGAAGACTACAATGCGAGGATAGGAATAGACAATGAACAGTGGCCCTTGGTCATGGGCATACACGGGATTTGGAAATGCAACTCCAATGGCGAGCTTCAACTGACTCAGTGCTCTGAGTTCGAACTGATGTTGACGAACACCATGTTCAAGCAGAAGAATGACGCAAGACCACTTGGATGCATCCTAGTTCCGGACACTGACACATGATCGACTTTATCATCACGAGGTGTCGGGATAAGGTGGACATTCACAGTACCCGAGCCATGCGTGGAGCTAACTACTTGACCGATCACCAGATTCCGAGTTCAAAAATTGCTTTCAGAATACGGCAAAAGCACAACAGGCAAGGGAAAAGTAAGCCGACCAATGGCAACACATCAAAACTCAGTACCATCACCATAGGGAGAGTTTTGAGTAGGAGATGGACTGTGCTCTCACCCAACGGGAAAGTTCAACACCAGTCGAAGAATGGGCAGCTCTGTAGCAGGTCGTATACAACATAGCCAATACACATCTTTGCAAGCCAGACAGAAAACACCAGGACTAGTTCGACCCCAACGACCAGGAGCTACAGACTCTTATGAGCAGAAGAGACCAAGCCCACCAGAGAGTGTTGCAAACCAGGAGCACTACAGCATACAAACTGCTACAAAAAGGCACCCGTGCACTGAAGTCAGACAGGAGGGAAAGGAGGGCAGTGGAGCTGCAGAGAGCTGCTGACAGAAACAACATGAATGGCTTCTACAATGGACTGAAGGAAATGTGGGGAGCCAAGAAGAATGGACCTGTTCACCTTAAATCAACAGATGGAATGGAGACCATCTCTGATAGCAAGACAGTTGTGGCAAGATGGAGTGAACACATCCAGAAGCTACTTAACGTACCGCGCGACATAGAAACGAAGCTCTGGACAACATCCCGCAGCGCATTACCAAGACAAGCCTCGATGAGATTCCAACCATGGTTGAGATGGCTAGAGCAATAGCCGGCATGAAAGTTGGCAAAGTACTTGCGGGTGATGGAATTCCTGCAGAAGTATGGAAGCACGGAGGAGACAATTTGTTCAGCAAACTGCACCATATAATCACATATGCCTGGGAGGTAGGTTCTGTATTACAAGCATGGAAGGATGCCAGCATTGTAACCATCTACAAGAAAGGTGATCGAACAGACTGTGGGAATTATAGAGGAATCTCTCTTTTTTCAATAGCCGGCAAGATCTTCGCGAGGATCCTCCTCAACAGACTATCTACCCATATAACACCAGAGGTAGTTCCGAAGACACAATGTAGCATCTGAGGTAACCGGAGCACCGTGGCTATGATATTTGGTCTCCGACAGCTACAAGAAAAGTGCATTGACCAGGACTGACCACTATACATGGTATTTGTCGACTTCAGTAAGGCGTTCAATACAGTTGGGAGGACCGGGCTATGGCAACTACTGAGGAAGTTTGGCTGCCCAGAGAAGTTCCCTACTATGATCGAGGCTCTACATACCGGAATGATGGCGAATGTCACTGCTGGAGGGGAAGTCTCGGAATCGTTCAGTGTTACAAATGGGGTCAAACAAGGTTGTGTACTGGCCCCCACGCTCTTCTCCATCTTCCTATAAGCAATGCTCGACGAGGCTTTCCGAGACATGGGGGATGGCGTCTACATACAGTCCAAACAGAGCGCTGACCTATTCAACGTCGCACACTTCAGAGCGAAGACCAAGACTACTCGGGTACTGATGAAAGAGCTCAGACGACAGGTGAAAAAGCTGCATGCCTTCATGATGCGACATCTGCGTTTGATCATGAGGGTAACCTGACAAAGTGACAAACAAGGAAATACTCGAACGGACAGGCGTGTCATTTATGGAAGATCTCCTGATCAGAAAGAATATCCGGATGTCACCAGACAGGCTACCAAAGCAGGTTATCTACTCTTAACTGTCTTTTGGTCACAGAAAGAGAGGGCGCCCTCGTCTCCGGTTCAAGGTACTATCAAGAGAAACCTGAAACTTAGATACATAAAGACCGACTCATGGACATCACTCTCACAGCAGAGAGATAAATTGAGAGCAATAGTCAAGTGAATGGAAGCAGTCTTTGTCGTATCGCGACCGACAGCATGATGATGATGCCTTTCGCATAATATGGATTATGAAAAGGAAAAGTGCGGGGTTCAACAAGATAATTAGTCATCGTTCAAGTGGTAAGAAAGGGTATAGTAATCGGGATAGTAAATGTACCACAAAATAAAAACGACTCACCTACAAAGCACATCCAAGCCCATCCTCTGTCTTTCGGTAGCACTACAATGGGGTCTACGGACGTCATGTGCTGGCTGTGAGTGCTATCTCTAGGTTGGTTCTGAATCGCTGGCACCGGACACACGGTGCTGCTGGCAAAAGGACCTTGTGCAACTGTGTGTGCGTGTTGGTGGAAGTTGGTCTTCTATGTTGAATGTGCTTGAGACATTATGCAATTTATTTATGTTTTGTAACAGCGCCTTCGAACCGGGTAACCTGGATTTACGAATTTACGGCGCTATAAAAATGCTTTATTTTTACTAGATACCTTGAGACTTGGTGACTTAGTGGGGGGTGAATGCGGTACACGAACAGATGTTGTGTGCAGCGGCAAAACATACAACGAAATATAAATTGTCAGAGCTCTGTCGGGAAGAGGCCAACCTTCTGAAGTGTTTTTGGAGAGACAGCCTACAAAATCCCTGGCACTGGTTACCATTGGCAAACCTATTTCATATCAAGATCCAATAGCAAAATATTCTGTATTTTTTCCGTAAAAATTATTTACAGAAAGATCTATATAGAACATTTGTAAAACAAATTACAAATCAACATGCCACTACATTGCATTGAAGTTTACAGAATTCCTACAGCCACTTTAATTTTTATAAATTATACAGAAAGTTGCACACAATTTATAGACAATCTAGACGTTTTACACCACCTGCGTTTTTATGGAAGTCAACACTTTTCGACACCATTATATTTCAGATAAACCTTACATGATATGCCCTTTACCTCGTGGTCTGTCTACGAGTTAGATCACGCCAATGGCGGTCTGAAGAGCTATATTAAGGGTGGAGACAACCGCAATAAATAATTTCTTTTGTCACAGACAACCGCCACACGTCAACAAACCCACGTAAAGGCTGGATGGAAAGAGTGTGTTGTTTACTCAGGCGAAAGGAGTTCGGTTTAATAGTTTACATAAGCAACAATAATGTTTTGGAAAATGAAAGATGGTGTATGCAAATATTGCGCGCATTATATTTGCCCATCCTGACGTCGTACGCTACTTGTTTTTCCGATATATTACTTATATAACACAATAGAAATTGTGTAACTTTGGTTATAGAAGTAAGTAATATTAATTTTGAGCAACTGTTGTGCAAATACCTATCATTTACCTTACACGAATACTTTTATTTTACAGTTGCAATATGAGTGAAATTATCATTTTACTGCTTTTCAGAATGTTTGTGAGCTATGTTGACATTATTTGTTTATTCAATATTAATGGCTACTGGATAATGTCACTTTGGCGTTTGAAAAGGTATTCTAAAATGTGTACTTTTGCCAAAT
>JAODUO010000126.1:27500-107500 GCA_025642075.2 Ridgeia piscesae
TGTTTATTGCCTGTTGTCACCATAGCAATATTATTGTCTTACATTCGTTCACGTGTACGATCACGATCGTAGACCGTTAGCAATGAACTGTCCTGTCATCACGTCGACAACAGAAGTTCCGAGGACTGTTGTCCGACCGAAGCACGTGCATCTTGACCGGTGGACACAGATTTCTCTCTCGGCGCTGGCCGGTCGGAACGTCGGCGTCTATCTGACAGAAGTGTGGTATTGCGTAGTCCGGTTTGAGCGTACGCTTGCTTCTTTACCAACGTTGACGGGCATTTTCTTTCAATGCTGTGACGTCACTGAAGGCGGACATTTCCCGCGACATTCAACCAGCCGAGAACCCGTCGTTCGCGCACACGACCGAAGATCACGGGTCGGTGACAGCGATGTTTCCGGTGACGGTCGTCGGTCGATGCTCGGTCGTCTCGTTGACCTCCGGATTCATCCGCGTGTCGAACTAAACACTGAACGAGCAAACATTCACACCCGTATGAATTATACCATCAAAATAACATGTCGTCACGTTCACTACAGTCTTAGCTTAGCTTTAGGTCTAGACTAGACTTAATTGTCTAACTGGTGTCTAGATGCGTGCACGCCCTCGAATTTTGCCGTCGGTTCCCGGTCCCCTGCACTGTCTCCTCGCCGTCGTCAAAAATTAGAAAGAAGATTGGACATTAGTAAATTAGGTCTACCGACTACAACGTATGCAATACTATTAATATTAAAAACCGTACCTTATTAGTAGCCTACCAATTTCATCTGTCAAGTTGGGTAAACACGTAAAGCACCTGAAATGCCAAAAAAGACCATGATTAGATAATGAAAATGGTTGGATTTTCAATAAGACCAAGTCTTCCTATTCCACGTGCCATCAGCAGCGTGAAGCGTCAGGTTGCAGTCAGATCATATCTGGTTTCCGGTATTTCAGCACACTAACGGTGTTTTCCAATTCATCCCGACAGACCTTTTTAGCCTAAGGGTCTCCTTTGCCTTGTTAGGAAGCGCTGTGCCAAGATGAATTTAATGGGCGAAAATTATGCATACCTAAATGTCCACCACTGTCATCAGCTAAGTACTCATTCAAAACAATTGAGTTAATTGGAGCACCGTGTGGTGTTATCAATGATAACACAGTATCATTGTGTAAAAAAAACTTGATCAGAATTGTCCACGTTGATGCAGCAGGTTAGGTCAGACACCATTATAAAAGGTAATATCGAGTTATCTTAGTTATGCCACCACCATAATGTTATTGATATAGATAGAATTATGGTTATAGTTTATGGCACTGAAAAATAAATCGACTGACTCGCCTATATAACTAGATGTCATAGGCATTCCGCATAGGCCATAGCCATAGGCATAGCCTATCATGCATGGGTATGTATAAGAGAATTCTAAATTATAAACACTACGCATCATAGGCATTTCCTATCTCTTTCTACGCAGTGGAAACTACAATCAATTACAGAATGTATTCTTACCTCGGAGTGTGGGTGTCCCGACCGTTGAGTACTGCGTCAACGGTTACACTCCACACTTCTGCAGTGCCATCACGTGTCATGTCGGTTGCGCCGCGGTTGAGTTGGAATCGAACTCGAAGACGGAGTCAAGCGAACTGCCGGTACGGTAGCGATCTCTGTATCTGTATCTGTATCTGTATCTGTATCTGTATCTGTATCTGTATCTGTATCTGTATCTGTATCTGTATCTGTATCTGTATCTGTATCTGTATCTTAACTGGTAAAATGTCCTAGGGACACATCACGCTTGGGTTAGCGCTCTGTCCGTTCTGCCTGCAGCGTGCGAGATATTCCGACGTCGTGAGCAGCTGTTTTTTCTCAGACGGGCCCGCTAAACATCTTCAGTTCCGTACGGTTCACAACACATCACGTTTAACTTTTTGCGATTGTTGTTGTCATGAAAGTACCGCAAGCTGGAGGTTACGGTAGCGTCTCGTGACGTCATTGCGATTTTGATTGGCTACCGCATAAAACCGCGGCAGCGTAAGCCAATCAGCTCCCGCGGTTTCATAAAAGGTCAGTGTCTCATAGACCAATAAGAAGGTGACGTTCATTTGGCGTTATCTAACCGAAAGCGCATGGAAACTCCTTCGTTATTGGCTGGTGTTTTGCCCATTTTCTCGAGGCCTCAAACCATCCGTTTCAATGGTAAAAAGGGACATAAAAGGACACAGTATTTGCAGGCAGCTTGTGTTTCAATGCTCCATTTCATTAACAGACCCTGATGACAAATATTGGGCCTTTCTTTGGCACTGATAGACTCTGAGATCCCCTGTGTGAGAGTTGATAATGAAATGGTGAAGGACAAAGTTCACGAGCAGTAATTGCATAACGGGGCAGTTGGGGATATTTGGCCAATTAAATAAAATACTTTGTATTATTTACAATATGACGATATGACGTATGCTAGCGAGACATATGATAAAACTGTAAGACAGACGGACCTCACTCGCAGATAACCCCACCCGGCCACCGATGAGAATGATGAACAAAAACATTTTACAGAGTAAAACTATGACATTTGATCTTGGATTTAATTCCTTGTATCACAACTGCATAATCTGTGGTATCATTAGGATTCTTTGATCATCCGTTTTGTTCCTAACACTAAAGGTCAATATTGACAAATCTGCTTTCTCTGTAACTTCGCCAACTGGCAACTGTCTGGAATCAACCCACAAGTAAACTACAGCCACATTTCGTAAAACATAAACATATTGATTTGACAAGTGTCAGCGGTTCCAATGATAACTTCTGCCTGTCCCTGGTTATGATTACCCCAAATTATTTTCTTTGTTGCGCCTCTGAGATTGCATTTTCAAGGATATAGGCGCTATAGAAGTATTATAATTGGTATTACTATACTATTATTATAATTTTTACAATAAATCAATATTTTCCAAAGTAACTCGTTTCTCAAGACATGCACATCCCTTAAGTTTTATACAACCATGTTCTAGAGCTGAATCATACAGAATGTCATTATATCCAGAACCATAGTAAGTTCGAATAAGCTGCCAACTAAAGTGGCGTATACCTGCAAGCTGGGGTCTTTCAGGGCTTTATTTGCAAGCCTTCATTCACCGCGTGAAGGTCAACTCAAAGATTAATTTCCATTTATTAGATTTTTTTTAATATCACCCACATGTTTGTGTATTTCGGTTTTTTATGTTGCGATGCGCCAAAGTTGTAGCCCCCAATATGATGAGGTTTATATGGTAACCGGAAGATGCTGAAGATAAAATAGCACATCTAGATGGTTTCGCTTGCGTCAACAACATATCCCGGTCGGTCGGTCGGTCGGTCGGTCGGTCGGTCGGTCGGTCGGTCGGTCGGTCGGTCGGTCGGTCGGTCGGTCGGTCGGTCGGTCGGTCGGTCGGTCGGTCGGTCGGTCGGTCGGTCGGTCGGTCGGTCGGTCGGGGTCGGTCGGTCGGTCGGTCGGTCGGTCGGTCGGTCGGTCGGTCGGTCGGTCGGTCGGTCGGTCGGTCGGTCGGTCGGTCGGTCGGTCGGTCGGTCGGTCGGTCGGTCGGTCGGTCGGTCGGTCGGTCGGTCGGTCGGTCGGTCGGTCGGTCGGTCGGCATCGGTCGGTCGGTCGGTCGGTCGGTCGGTCGGTCGGTCGGTCGGTCGGTCGGTCGGTCGGTCGGTCGGTCGGTCGGTCGGTCGGTCGGTCGGTCGGTCGGTCGGTCGGTCGGTCGGTCGGTCGGTCGTCGATGTCGGTCGGTCGGTCGGTCGGTCGGTCGGTCGGTCGGTCGGTCGGTCGGTCGGTCGGTCGGTCGGTCGGTCGGTCGGTCGGTCGGTCGGTCGGTCGGTCGGTCGGTCGGTCGCGTCGGTCGGTCGGTCGGTCGGCCGTCGCTGGTCGGTCGGTCGGTCGGTCGGTCGGTCGGTCGGTCGGTCGGTCGGTCGGTCGGTCGGTCGGTCGGTCGGTCGGTCGGTCGGTCGGTCGGTCGGTCGGTCGGTCGGTCGGTCGGTCGGTCGGTCGGTCGGTCGGTCGGTCGGTCGGTCGGTCGGTCGGTCGGTCGGTCGGTCGGTCGGTCGGTCGGTCGGTCGGTCGGTCGGTCGGTCGGTCGGTCGGTCGGTCGGTCGGTCGGTCGGTCGGTCGGTCGGTCGGTCGGTCGGTCGGTCGGTCGGTCGGTCGGTCGGTCGGTCGGTCGGTCGGTCGGTCGGTCGGTCGGTCGGTCGGTCGGTCGGTCGGTCGGTCGGTCGGTCGGTCGGTCGGTCGGTCGGTCGGTCGGTCGGTCGGTCGGTCGGTCGGTCGGTCGGTCGGGTCGGTCGGTCGGTCGGTCGGTCGGTCGTCGGTCGGTCGGTCGGTCGGTCGGTCGGTCGGTCGGTCGGTCGGTCGGTCGGTCGGTCGGTCGG
Organism: Ridgeia piscesae; assembly: GCA_025642075.2. Classification (NCBI taxonomy): domain Eukaryota; kingdom Metazoa; phylum Annelida; class Polychaeta; order Sabellida; family Siboglinidae; genus Ridgeia; species Ridgeia piscesae. The sequence continues at coordinate 31,889 of JAODUO010000126.1, forward strand.
TCGGTCGGTCGGTCGGTCGGTCGGTCGGTCGGTCGGTCGGTCGGTCGGTCGGTCGGTCGGTCATTGTACCCACTGAACTCAACCACCTGTCAGACGTCGCCCTCTGACACTTTGATAAGGCGCGGCGCCGACGTGACAAAAAGCTGACACAGTTCCCGGTCAGTTTCAAGCCCCAAGCCCTCCCACTGGTATATCTATCAAAACGTAATCAAAGTCATGAATGCGACTTCGCCGACTTTGCTTTAGTCTCAAACTCTCAGTGCAATTATGCAAAACAAAATATTAATAGAAAGTGTCAATGAGTAAATCATTTGTCAATATTAAATATGAAAGTGTATTTCTTATAATGTCCGACCTCATAAAATGGCCTACAGTGAAGGCTATAATAAGTAATTTTATGTTTTTATTTTACATTATTTTTCAAATTTAGACTAACTTTATTATGCGATATATAGAAGAGACACACCACTGACAAAAGACTGATTGTTGTTATTGAGGTTGACATTTAATTTATCCCAATATATAGTAATCCATGTAATAGTCTATAAAACGAAAGAAATTATTGTGGATTTTAGGAGAAAGAAATCTTCTTCTCCATAGCCTCTTTTGGTCGATGACAGGACAGTTGAAATCGTCCAACATTTCAAATTTCTCGGTTCTCTGTTGTTAATATTGTCAAAAAGGCCCAGCAGCGGCTATACTTTTAAGAAGGTTAAGATCGTTTGATTTGACCACACAGGTCATGCTCAACTTTACAGAGCTGTAATCGAGAGTGTTTGTGTCGATTACACAGAAGGAAACGCTCAGATTAAACAGAGTTGTGAAAACTGCTTCCCGAATCATCGGCAGAGACCTTCCCAGTCTTGAAATACTGTGTCAGCAGCGCCTGTTAGGAAGAGCCACTCTCATCTCTCAAGATTCATCCCATCCTGCCCATGACCTATTTGAACCTCTTCCATCTAGTCGCCGATTCAGATCTACCAAAACCAGAACCACCCGCTTTAGCACTAGCTTTCTCCCCTTAGCCGTTCAAGCCCTGTCAAAACAGAAGTGATTTTTCTCCCACCCGCAGCAAACACATATTCCACTTTCCGATGAGTTGTGTATATTTTATCATAATTTATTATATGTTATTTTATTTCATATTTTACATTTTAAGCTAATATATTTCTACTAGATCGTATCAACTATTTATCGATGTTATAAATATTTTTTATTCGGACCTTTTTATGTGATTGTTCTTATTTATTTATTTATTTTATTTAAAGTAGTAGTAGTATATTTTATCATCATCGTTTGGTGCATGTGAATGTACTGTCATGTGAATGTACTAGTACGACGACCAATGTCATTACACATTCCAATGTTTTATTGTAACTACAATGTGAACACATGGCAATAAAGCTATCTTATCTTATATCTTATCTTATAAATGCGCTTAAATTGTATAGTGCGAATGGCGCCTCAGATTTTATATTAGCAGACAAAAAACATTCGCAACATAAGAGCTTCGGAAAGTCTTCATGATGTCACTCCTGGTGAAACTTGGTCTTCTAAAGCGACGGGCACCTCGATAGCAGCATGTTTTGTTTACAATATTCGGGCCAGTAACTTTTTGGGCGGCCAGTAACTTTTTAAATCTACTGGCCCCCGGGCCAACGGATACGAAAGTGTAATGTCAAGGAGGCCTGCCCCAGAACTAGGACTGGAGTTTCGATAAAAACGACACTTGCCTTGAAGTCGGCATATCAACAGTAGGTCTACACGGTACAGTAATACTTTTTATAGGCAGTATATATATATATATATATATATATATATATATATATATATATATATATATATATGTATATATATATATATATATTTATATATATATTTATTTATATTTATATATATATACCGCGAACTACTGAATATATTATTTACATATGATTAGAATGGCAGCCTATACGTAGCCCCATTTATTTGCACAAACCACCTCAGCAGTCACGCATTGTTCAGCAGCTCTGAACTAGAACTGGCCCATGACCTTCGCAGACCGAAAGTAGGCTACTGTCGGTCGGTGACTCTAGCATTAGGCGCCAGTTCAGCCCAGTGCATCAAGGCGGCAGCACCAGTCGCTATCGACCTGCCACGAAAACGGCGCGAACCTGTCCTTAACACCGAGCCAACATGGCAGCGTCGTCCGGCGTCAACGGGGAGTCTCTACCGAAATGCGCCCGCATCGAGTCGCTCAACAAGGTGACGGTGGTCATCGGCGCGCAGTGGGGCGATGAAGGCAAGGGGAAGCTGGTCGACATGCTCGCGCAGACGGCCGACGTCGTCTGTCGCTGTCAGGTAGGACGTAAATTTGACAGAACGACCTTACGTCTACCAGCGAAGGCCGTCACTAGTCGTGGAGGCAGGCCGTGTCACGTGACATGCCATCGGTAACGGGAGAAGCCCGAAGTGGGCTACTTACCGGCTCGACACACCCACCAGTTTGTCCGAGTGCTATTTTTCTGCGGTAGTATATTGTGGAAGGTCATTAGGCCGTTGCTTCCGGTAAACAGTCAACAACACAAAATCAGTCAAAATACCTAGGGGGCAATGATTATTGTAAATCAAAATCTGCCGGCAGGCTTTCGAAGTGAGCGATGATATGGTGCATTGCTTATAAATAAAAAGCACAATCATAGATATTTGTGCTTATTCAATCTAAAATGTAGGCTTAATTGTACATACAATAAGGATGACACAAAACATGCATGTAATTGTTTGTGGTCCTTATAAATAAAAAAATATTTCAGAAACCGCAATAAAAATAAACGAATAATAAAATAAGGAAATGTTAGTAAATAGTTAATTTTGAGGAGTGAAGGAAATACCTCCATTTATTTCTCATATTCACAACCGTCCACAGTCAGATTGCTGTCCAAACACAAATCAAGCTGATCATTGTAAGCACAGATTTGGTTGACTGTCAATCTATTTATTGTAATTACTTTTTTACAATGAGACAACATAAAGAAAAACATGTTTATTCAGGCATGCTGTATAAAAATCATTTCAGGTTTCTCAAAATAATTTTGACTAAAACGAAATGAGAAGAGCGATTGTTATTTAAAATTTCTGATGATGGAGATGTTAGCTAGCAATTTTGAAGGTGTTATTGTCAATGCAATAGCGTAGACGTATAATATATATACCGAGTTCTTACAATTGGCAAACACACTGACGGATTAATTTGGCCTATTAAAACTCTTGTTGCTCCAGGAATACGTAATATATGAATTATATTTTTTTTAAATAAGGTATTGTATTAGCAGTTTTTCATTGTACTGGTGAAAAACCAGGTTTATTTTTACAGGACCTTATTAGCCGTTTTAACAATTTGAAATTTATATTCAGGGTGGGAACAATGCAGGCCACACCGTTGTTGTGGGAGACAAGAAATATGACTTCCACCTTCTTCCAAGTGGAATCCTTCAACCCAACTGCACATCCGTGATAGGTAGGAATGCATCAAACTTGTTCCTCTTCCTTTTGTCTCTCATCAGTCCCTATACATATATCTCAATAGTACACAACCATTTTAAAAGTAGTAAAAAAAATTATGTTTCCTTAATGGTGTGTTTTTATTTATTTAGTTTCCTTTTATTGCACTTAAAAATTATCATGCAGCATGTGTGTGGGTTGGTGGTGTGTGTGTACATTAATACATGTTGTATGATTGATTGATGTAAACAGTGCACGAATCGCGTGGCTGTCGAAAGTAATGTATACAAAGCATGTTCTCATCCAGCAACTATCGCTTGATAGTATTTTTGCCAGTCACAACAAGATAGTTTGCAGTCGACATTTTTGCCACTTTTATACTCTAATCTTTAGGCAGTGGGGGCATCTAAAAAGTGTCCCCAATTTTTTACCCATCCAAATGACAGGTTGACACTGTTGAACTGTTCACAGTTGGCTCAATCTGTCCAGATGAAATCATCAATCAATGTTTTCTTCCCCCCTCCCCATCTCCACTCCCATCTGTGGTTTTTATTTATTCCCAGTCCCCACCCACTTGGACCCAGTCCAGCCAAGATGAATAGATTTGTGTTTATAAACTTGACTAATCAAGCATGCAGCTGGTGTTGTCCCAACATACCAGTAATTTTATTCATGTTTTAAGTGTGTCAGCAAAAATAACAAATTACTCGGTAACCATCTAGCAAGTCATCTGTGTAATTGCAGCGACATTGCTTGTGCTGGGCTATTTAATTCAAATTGTTGGATTATCATGTTTTAAATCAACCAGAAATTAAAAATTCTTCCTTTTTGTTTTCTATTTAGCTGCTGCTTTTATATTAATACTAAATGAGAATGCATTGAAGACAGAAAGAATAGACTTCAGGAAACTGCATCTTTTCCAGTAGGAAACTTGTGTTAAAACCTATTTGGTGCAAACAACTGTACAGGTTGTTAGAACTTGAACCAATTCAGTGTGTGAACTCAACTGAGACAGTCTGCATTGCAATTGTCTACTCCCAGGTTGCAGTTTGGCTAGAGACCCCTAAAATACACAGAGCCTGGGACATTAAATCCCTGGGACGTGTTAAAGCTAGGGGATTAGGGTTACTGTCCTGAGCTGTTCACACACTTAAGATAAGACAAGTACTTTAATCAGAACAAAAACACATTGGAGCAAAATAATTGTTGATATTGCTTAAATGTCCATAGATCAGAATAAAACTCCAATTTAGATATTGTAATCAACCTGATTTTTAAAATCATGATTCAACAAAGCTTGGGGCAGTAGACACACACGTTTCAGTTTGTAGAATCAGATTCTGCCAACAAAATTGTGCTTTTATCTTTTACAGTGATATCTAGTTGATAAACCTGGACAGCTTTGATGAAAGTTATTGTCGTACATTGTATATGTTGATTATGTTCTAGCATTCATGGATTATCTACCATTCACTCATAATCCAGCATGCATTATGTTGACCATCCATACTTGGAAGCGTGCCATACAGTGTTACATCAGTTGTTGACATTGATTGAGCATTGATTTGTTACATTTAAACCAATGATTGGACTTGGAAATGTTACCAAATCCCAACACTAAATTACACCTAATGAATGGCTGCATGCTAACACCTTCGTGTGGTGGTTTGTCTTGACCTGTCAGGCAGTCTACTCGCTAGTACCACCTGTCAACCATTGTCAGAGGGTAGCAGGATGGACAGGTGGTTGCAACATGGAAATACAGTGGATGTTTACCAACATTATAGTTAAATTGTTCATATCGCAAAGTCCTCCCCCCAGGATACGTAAAGGTCAAGGCTAACATACTAAAATGCTCGAGTTGTTGGAAAATTCAAATGGTGTCGAGTTGTTGGAAGTGGCGTAATTGTCTAGTTTGTTAAATGTTAGAATACACTGAAGTGTCAGTGTAACTGGTAATGGGGGAAGTAAACAGCTGTAGGGCTTGGGATGTCACGCTCCCTTCTCCCATCTGTTTTGGGGATTAACCTACCACCATTTCTGGTAGTTATTTTACAATTGTTCTCACCAACCGATCTCACCATTAGTGCCAACGTCACACATGGAGATGGGTGCCTGTAAAAAAATAAACCGGAATCAGGTGAATGGACACACACACACACACACACACACACACACACACACACACACACACACACACACACACACACACACACACACACACACACACACACACACACACACACACACACACACACACACACACACACACACACACACACACACACACAACACACACACACACACACACACACACACACACACACACACACACACACACACACACACACACACACACACACACACACACACACACACACACACACACACACACACACACACACACACACACACACACATAGAAAGACATGCTAATGTAGCATATACTAATGTATGTGTGGCCGCACAGATTTGTGGCATATTTGCACTGAGGGAAACTCTCGGGGAACATAACCACCTGATAGAAATAGACCTACCAGCAGTAGTGCTTTGGTGAGATGACTTAGGGAACGTACCAAAGATCTTCGGGTGCCTCTAGTGCAACTGGAAGTGGTATTTTTGTGTCCCTGCCAATTTGTGTTTTAAAATGTTTGCATAGACATGATATCGATAATGTATCGGGTGTAGTACAAATTGTAGAAACAAAAATAAATTCAGATATCTTGGTAATGCACTGAATCTGTCTAACATACTGCTGTGATATCAGAATATACTGGCTATATCAAAGCTGATCCAACATACCATGTGATACTATTAATAGACCATCGAGTGGTGTGTTTGGCATATGTAGCATGGAAAACCTAATTTTGCTAATGCTTGATCATTTGGCAAATGACACCCTCCCTGAACATATTTCTGAACCCTGCTTTTGATTTGAACAACTGGTATATCTGTCATGTGTTCTCATAGTCATAATAATACAATATCATCACATACCTATTTATACTTTCTAAATAATATCTATGCTTCATTTACATCCTTGTTTGGCCTCATTAAACTTGAGAAGTTTTACGTATCATAAGACACAAGCATATGTGCAAAGAATTTACATAAAATAAATCTTCACAGCTCAATTCAATATGTAGCCATCAAAACATAAATGAGGTTACAATTTCCCATATTTGTCGGGTGTGTAAGACCACATTGAACTCGCAGGATCATCACTGGGCTTTGTGTCTGCAGGAAATGGCGTTGTGATAAATCTACCAAACTTCTTCGATGAGATCCGGAAGACCGAGGAGAAGGGATTGGTGGGATGTATGGATCGCCTTGTGGTGTCTTCCCAGGCTCATCTAGGTAAGTCACGTGACAGTGAATCACATGACAGTGAATCACATGACCATGCATGTGTTGTTTCAAACCTTGGGGAAGTTGGTTCAGTGTTCCTTGCTTCAGTTCATTCTGCTGTAAATTAGTACCTATATATAGACAACGATGGATATTTGTGAATGAATAGACTTCATACGGTTACTAAGTGTGGCTGAATGCTTTCCAAAGAAGTGGTGTTTGTGCTCTCAGCCTGGTTTGGAATCCTCTTGCAATTGTTTCAAAACTGGAGTAGTAGATTTTGTTTACGTTGCTCCTGTCTGAGTGAACACTTTGACTTTGAAAGAGTCTGCATGTAGAACTTGAACAATATTCACTATTATTCAAGTCTAATAAAACATAGTTGCAGTCAGAATTGGAATTGCAATCACCACAGTGTGTGTGGAATAGGAATGAGATTCCTAAAGCTAGTTGCAATCAGAATCGCTGTAGTGTGAATGCAATCAGAGTTGGAATAATAACGTTACCCGGTATTTGGAATTGGAAATGGAATCGGTGATGTGGAAAGAGCGTCGTGTGTGGTCCAGGTGTGTTAAGTACACACCTGTTGGCACCTGGTCTGATACTAAGTAGGTGACTCACTTTGCTGTTACGGACCCAGTTGTGTGCTGGCAGCTTTCCGTTTAGCCCTTTCTTGTGCCGTCTTTGTAAGTTCATTTCAGGATGTAACTGTTGTGCAAGACAATTTCTAATATAATGAGCGCATAAGAAATATTCATTAATTCATTACAAATATATATATATATATAACTGATGTATGTAACATAGTATATTTTAAGGCGCGTTTTCTATAAAACAAAATTAATCTGAAAGGCTGACACCATATCACATAGGAGACTTTCCATGCAGGGCCTTATGCAGGATCAACGTTTTGCCAGTCGCACATTCTTTGGTGGACGCGTGGATGTCAAAGGTTAAGCCAGTCTACAAACTTTAAATGTTTTTCACCTGAAATGGAGTACACACAAATACACGTGACACCATTTACACTCATTTCTAAGGCATAACTGACAATATCTAGGATTTTTGAAGACCTTTATTGCTCCTTCATTATTTTACCTGTCCACCATCCGTCCACCCATATCTCTACCAGTCCAAGACAGGGTTTACCTGTCATTTGACGGGTCTCTGGATAAAGCTATGTTTCCATGACACCAACAAGTATTCCCAGTGGTGCGACACTTTCTGTGCATTTGATAAGTTTTAAGGTGCAAAATTAAGATAAATAACAGTTGTGAATGGTCACTGGCTGAGGTTATGTGCACTGATTTATAAGATATCTCGGAAGACGAGGGAGTGTTGAGAATGTCCCAATTTCCATGGGGGGTCTATTGTCCCCTGTATGGGTGATGTTCAGATTTATCAATGTTTCTGTAAATTGTATTTTGATAGCCTGGTCACTTATGTTTCCAGCTGGGATTAGGCCACATAAATGACAGTTACTTGGGGTAGTTGGAGGGCAGTCATTGTGATGTGATTGACACTGGAAATTGTTATACACTGGAAACACTCCCATTTACATACTTCTAAAGATAATGTCTGTTCTCTTTCATTTGATTTGTAACGTATTCCCAAATCAATGGATAATATTCCTGAGGTGGGTATAGGATCACACACCAAATGGGTTTTCCCATTGAGGTGACTAAGTCCTGTCAGTTACATAGAAAATGGGTTTCCCAGTAAACAGTGTAAATGTAGATTGGGACTGGCTTTGTTGTATTGATGCAGTGGATATAGTGCCCAGTGACTGAAGGCTGAATGATCTTGCCCCCATTGCCCCTGTCCTCTTTGTCCCTATTCAAGGCATGTCTTTGTGTGACTCCATTGTCTCAGGGCAGCCATGTTTGGGGTGAACTGACAGCCCATGGTTGAATGCCCCTAGGAGTGGTTTGTGTTGAAATGACCTGACCTGAAGGGTTGAACAATAAAGTAGCTAGATTTGTCCTTTTGATAGGGATTTACTTTGTAGCAACTGTTCTTTTGTGCGTCACTGAGAGACCTCTTATATCACCAGTGGTGATAATTGTTTATGGCATTGACTTTTTCCATTATTTTACATTGCAATTAAAGTCACTTGTCAGTTAAGAATGTCAGGTCGGTAATGATTACAGATTAATACATAGTAATCAGTTGTAAATCCTGCAGTCTTGACTAATTTATCTATTGGTAATACATCAGGATGTGGTATTGGAAATACTGGGTAGTTTTGTGGGGGTGAGTCATTCTCCCATCCTTCTCACCTATCTGCTCTCTCAACTAACCACGTTGCCACCAGGGTTGGGTCAAGCTCTAGCATCTGTACTTTTTCAGCACAGTTCCAACATTTAAAAAAGTTATTTCAGGTACACAAACTTGTGATTAGATTGATATACATTTATATTTCGCATGTGCGGCGTATGACACAAATTAGAATGCCCATCTTGGTAGTTAATACTTTTTACAAAAACATTATCAGCATTAATGTTGACCAACTAGTATGGCTGAAGGTGAAATGTACTTGTCCAGATTGTTTATTTAACTAGATATACTTGATCGCTGCACTTGATCAAAACTACTTAACCCCATAGATTCCCATCCGTTCTTCCCGACCCACCCTTCCTACTTATCACACCCCGTGTCACCCTTTCCAAATCCCTGACACACTGACCCTCCGAACCTTTTTTTCTGGACGTGTTTGTCCAGTTACTGACGTCAAATAAAAATACCCATGTCATGTCTTCACAAACCACGAACACATCTGTACAAATCTGCAGCATTGTTGAACCATATAAGTTTTTTATAGAGAGCAATGGCTCAGGGGTAGAGCGTCGGACTCTCGATTAAGAGAACCCGGGTTCGAATCCTGTGCTGCGGTGTTAAAACCTTGGGCACTCTACATTGTTCCAGTTCACTCAGCTGTATAAATGAGTACCTGGCTACAGACAGTGGTGGCTATGTGTACGAGCAGCCTGGCTGGATGCTTCCCAGAGAAGTTGAGATGGTATTTGATTGAACAGGTCTGCCAGGGAAGTAAAGTGTAAAGTGCTTTGAGCAGTCCTAAGGACTGGATACTGCGCTATATAAAAAGTTACCTTTACTTTTTACCCAGATAGCTTTTCTGCGCTAACACGGTACACCACTCCGTTGCTAGCCACGTGGGCGTCTAAATGAAGTTACCCTGGCAGTTCATTAGTGCTGCTCATTAGTGGATGCTTAGATCCATCAGTGGATTGGACAGACTCGAGAATTCTTGCAAAAATGTAGTCGTGGTTTGTACGAGAATGACTCATGCTACATGCTACATGCTTCCATTGCTGCAATGCATTCATGTGTTTTTGCATTCGTTTTTTTGTGTCTCAGTCTGTTTGTATTCTGAAACACGAGTCAATCTTGGCTGTCGTGATGTTGTTGAATATCAATAGAGGACTGGTGTGTTTCAACCGAGCATGTGTGTGTTCAAGTCGTTGATGGATGTCACGTCTGGCAGCTGTAAATGTTAGTCATACTTCACTCGTTTCCCAGTTCACTTTGTTGCCCTCCAGATGCAGTAATGAGGTGTTTAAAGGTAAACAGACGTTTCCGTTGGTTGACTGGGAGATACCCACAGACTGGCACAGTACTCATATCAAGTACTCTTAATTTGTTAGTCTCATAAGAACTTTAAGTTTATTTTGTTATATTGCACTTGTACATAATGTTTTATTGATGATAGATAGGAAACTGCACATACACACATCTAATACTGTGCTGAGTGAATGTAAAATGAAAACATTAATTCGAAAACAGCATACCAGGGTACATGTTTGTGTTGCAAACTCTTAAAACATTTTGTGTTCTGACACCAGTTAATTAATAAAAGATTAGGATTATTAAAACATTGGCAGTCATTATTTTAATATATATATATATATATATATATATATATATATATATATATATATATATATATATATATATATATTATTATTAATTTAAGGCTTGATTGTTTGATTACTAATCACTAGATCATAGCATTCATAGATCATAATGCTACCTAATCAGACATGGGGTCAAAAACATTTGTATTTGAAAGTATTGAAATACTGTTTTCAAAGTATTTGTATTTAAATACTTTCCTAAAGTATTTGACTTTTTCAAATACTTTCAAATACTCTTTTTTTCAAATACATTGTCAGTATCAATATTTCGGTTTCAAGATCACATGTAATGCCTGCCAAACTAATTACCTTCACTGCAACTTCACCCAACAGTGCTAATTACTGATGAAGACACTTAACAATAACAGCAGGTGTTCCCATGGCCCTGGCAATGACCACAACTTTTGTTTGCTCAGAGCCAGAGGATGGATTAGCACCTGACAGTGACCATTGGTCAATATCCCCTTTATTCTTTAGTCAGGTCCCAAGTTGGCACCAGGCTATTCTGGTTCCCTGGATGACTTTTGAAGTTGAGCTGTCACACTTCCTCACAAGATCCTAGCAGTCGTTAGCAGTGTCTCTCCTGAGGGCAACATAGACATTTTATTATGGACCTCCTGGCTTAACATAACAAACAACATATCTTGGCCTTTACATCTGTGGATAGATGTTTCTGAGTCAGTTGTCACTGTGACTTAGTTAGCAATAACATACTCCCTAGCACTGTTCTGCCTGTCATCGTATGAGCAAAACACTAATTATGCCTATAAACTAGATATAATAATATAAGAGGTGCATTACTTTTATCTACATAGTAATACATCCTGAAAATGAAAAGTATTTGAAAACGTATTTGAATTACTTTCCATTGTACTTGTATTTAAATACATTTGTATTTAAAAGTATTTGTAATTCCTCAAGAGTATTTGTATTTAAATATATTTCAATGTATTTGACCCCAGGTCTGTTTCTAATTATGGTAAAATACATGTTGTTAACGATTACTGATTATTTTATGTTAAATAAGTACCTACCACTGTGAAACCTTGCCCCTGTGAGCCTAATCTTGGTTGTGTTGTGTTGTGTTTATGCTGTGTTCATCGAGTATGCAAGAGCTGCTTGGGACCCAAACAAATATCAAAGAACTGGAGAACGTAGAGCCCCGAGTGGCAAGATTTGTAATGGGTAATAACTACTTAGAAAGCAGCGTAACTCTGATGATGCAAGACCTAGGCTTAAATGGGACTCCCTAGAACGATGCCATCTAACATTATTTTATAAGCCATGCACCAAGAAACAGCCATTCCTTTTTCGAACCACCTTGTTCATTCAGGCAACAACACGTGTGGCCATAGTAAACGATTCATTTAGGTTCCGGCTAGAACTCAAGTATATGCCAACAGTTGGTTTAATAGAACTATAAAGATTTGAATGGACTATCTGAAACAGTTGTGTCTGCCTCCATGGTGGACACTTTTGAATCAAGACAGAGCAAACATTTAAATTCAACGTAGTGCTTCTAAACATGACCCATCCCCACCCACATTGGCATAATGACCTTGAGGTTTTTGCTAATCGTGACATAGATACAGAGGCAACAAACCCTCTGTGATCAGTATGCACACCGCTGCGTGCGTGAACGTGACTTCTGTTGACTAATGTTTTTTCCGTTCGATAAATTTTGTCGATGATGAGTTGGTTCCTTATCCCTGATTCCTGACCCTCTGCAGCTGTGTAAAGTTAGTTTTCTGATCCTCTTAGAACACCAATGTCAGATAAAATTACATTCAACTGGTGGAGAACGTTTACAAAATTAAAAAGTTTGTAAATATTGATAATGGCATTATCAATATATTAACAGTATTGGTGTGAGTGTAAATATCATCGATGTCCGACACCAGACAAAACTCTGACCCTCCTCCCCAACAGAAGGTCATTTCGCCTGATATCAGATATTCTGAGATGACTACTGATTTTGTGTAGGTTGCGTTTTGGTATGGCTGTTGTCAATTGGTGTTGCTTCTCGATGTTGCAGTATATATTGAGATATAATTGCACAAGTTCTGGCTTTTGTTTTCAGTGTTTGACTTCCACCAGAAAGCTGATGGCTTGCATGAAGAAAGCAGAGGCAACAAAAGGTGAGTCGGTCATGAAAGGGTAAAAATGTACTGCCTGGTGCAAGCAACACTTGTCAGTTATATCACGTAAACATGGTCAAAGGGTTAATTATAACATCACCGCATACTTCGGAGAACAGTGGAACTTGAATTAATTTAGTGTGTTAAGGGTTAATGCAAGTACCTGAGGTATCAATATAATTTATTACTTTGTCATCAGTGGTTGTTAACCCTTGCCTTGCCAAGCCATCAGTGGTCTATAGTAACTTTTCCAAACCTTCCTTTGTTGTGTGTCTGTCTTAATGATGCAAGAAAAGTAAGTTATCATGTTACGGATAGGGTGGTGGGAGCTGTGAGGATGGGTCATATTTCATTTTATCATTAATTTTGGTGACTTCAGCACTGCCAGGCAAGTATGTTACTTGTAAATACATATTTTATAATCATAAAAATATAGATTTGTGTTGCATGAATTTTAACTATTTACCTTCCATTTGTAGTGCATCTACAAAACAATGAATAAAGCTATTAGTGTACAGCTGTATGTATGTCATCATTTGGCACCAGTTCAGTCTTTAAGGATAAGCAACGCCAAGTAAGTCCTGTGACTGGTTTCGATTTGAAGCTGAAAAGGCCAAGAATTGCTGCCCTCTGTCATGAAATACAGCCCTAACCCTGATTATAATCTGTGAACTTTGACATGTTGAACCATGCTGTTTAATCTTACAGCCTTGGCACCACAAAGAAAGGCATTGGCCCAGCGTACTCATCAAAGGTAAACTACCTCAGTAATTACACAATACTGTTAACCCTTTAGACACCAGGCATTTTTTATGCAAAGCCCCTGGTTCCTCAGAAAAATAGGTCAGATTCCAAAAAATGACAGGAGTGTCCTTTGGGATTTGCATTGTTGCTAGTTTACATTATTTTATTTTAAAGGGCATATAATTATCTTCACATTCAATGTAGATATGCTTTTAATAAAAAGGTTTATATGAATTTGAAACGTTGACCATAACGCAACAGATGCACCAGTATATCAGTATTTTACTATAACGTGACGTATTACGTGACATAACTTTATTAAGCATCATTTCCTATCAATTGTATTTATTTGAAAGACATTGTAATTACCTACATATTGGTACCAATATTATTATTAAACCTTAGATATATGTTGCATATATTCGAATACAATGGAAACATACTTTACAACATGAGAAGCTAGTGTCCAGTCATAGTACAGCAGCCAAGTGTTTCTGCTACCACTCCGGCCAGCCTTGGTCGAAACATCAGCAAGTGAACAATGTAACAGTCTCGCAAGTTACAGACCTTACAAATCCCACAATAAGTTAATACACCTAGACAATCATTGTATTATATCCTAGTTGAGCATACTGACTTCGTACAAGAATAGGGGACACAGAGTATGGGACTCATCTCGTAGACAGGTGTGTTTACAAAATGAGCTTGACTGACGAACTTCCCTGACAACAACACTGATCATCGTAATGAAGCATCGACTAAAGTCGCATATTCAATATCTGTAACGGCTTGAATAACAAACATTTTGACAAGCTTCTTCTGCAGTCAAATGATTCGAACCAGTTGACGTCATTTTGCTAACTCAAGAAATGGGCCAGATTTGAGAGAAAAATGCGCGAAACTCCGAAAAGTTTACTATCCATGGTAGCCAGAAATACCCACAATGCATTGATAATATGTTAATCCTTGAAGTTGAATGTGTTTCAAAAGTATCCTCTAGAGAATGCCTCTGGAATAGGACTATAATATTTTGGAGTGGGTTTAGCCGACTTGATGTGTTGGAAGTCAGGCGGTTTGGCCGACTTCAGGTCTAAAGGGTTAAATGTACTCTAACAGCTTTTCAAAACTCAGATTACATTTGATCTAATGGAATACTTACTGCTCAGTTTTTTGTTTTTATGTAAATAAAAATTTCCAGGGAGTTTGTCACAGGAGATGTCACTGTCATGTATTGTTTGTGTTGACATGTATTGTTTGTGTTGACATGTATTGTTTGTGTTGACTTATGTGTCTTGTGTTGACTTGTGTGTCTTGTGTTGACTTGTGTGTCATGTGTTGACTTGTGTGTCTTGTGTTGACTTGTGTGTCTTGTGTTGACTTGGGTGTCATGTGTTGACTTGTGTGTCATGTGTTGACTTGTGTGTCATGTGTTGACTTGTGTTGACTTGTGTGTCATGTGTTGACTTGTGTGTCATGTGTTGACTTGTGTGTCTTGTGTGTCATGTGTTGACTTGTGTGTCATGTGTTGACTTGTGTGTCTTGTGTTGACTTGTGTGTCTTGTGTTGACTTGTGTGTCATGTGTTGACTTGTGTGTCATGTGTTGACTTGTGTGTCATGTGTTGGCTTGTGTGTCTTGTGTTGACTTGTGTGTCTTGTGTTGACTTGTGTGTCTTGTGTTGACTTATGTGTCATGTGTTGACTTGTGTGTCTTGTGTTGACTTGTGTGTCATGTGTTGACTTGTGTGTCATGTGTTGACTTGTGTGTCTTGTGTTGACTTGTGTGTCATGTGTTGACTTGTGTGTCTTGTGTTGTCTTGTGTTGACTTGTGTGTCTTGTGTTGACTTGTGTGTCTTGTGTTGACTTGTGTGTCATGTGTTGACTTGTGTGTCTTGTGTTGACTTGTGTGTCTTGTGTTGACTTGTGTGTCATGTGTTGAATTGTGTGTCTTGTGTTGACTTGTGTGTCGTGTGTTGTCTTGTGTTGACCTGTGTGTCTTGTGTTGACTTGTGTGCCATGTGTTGACTTGTGTGTCATGTGTTGACTTGTGTGTCTTGTGTTGACTTGTGTGTCTTGTGTTGACTTGTGTTGACTTGTGTTGACTTGTGTTGTCTTGTGTTGACTTGTGTGTCATGTGTTGACTTGTGTGTCATGTGTTGACTTGTGTGTCATGTGTTGACTTGTGTGTCTTGTGTTGACTTGTGTGTCATGTGTTGACTTGTGTGTCATGTGTTGACTTGTGTGTCATGTGTTGACTTGTGTGTCATGTGTTGACTTGTGTGTCATGTGTTGACTTGTGTGTCATGTGTTGACTTGTGTGTCATGTGTTGACTTGTGTGTCTTGTGTTGACTTGTGTGTCATGTGTTGACTTGTGTGTCTTGTGTTGACTTGTGTGTCATGTGTTGACTTGAAGGCAACAAGGAATGGACTGCGGGTCGGGGATTTGGTGGGAGACTTTGGCGTATTCACAGACAGGTGAGTCGCGGGAAAGTCATTGTGTCGAGAAATAAAACAAATTCTGCTATGCAGAAGACTGTGTTAGCCCTGCTTAAAATAGGTGGGGCTAGCAGTAAAATGTAATCAGTTAAAGTGCTGTATTCGTTCTAGTAAGTGCTTTTTTTAGCAGTGTCTAACAGTTTAAACTTCCATTTTGCATATCCAAGTTAATATGTATTTTTACTTTAAAGACTCGTCAAATATGACATGTTAACTTTGTCAATACTATATAACTAGTGTTTGTTATTGTTAGAATTGATGTAATATGTAGTAGGTAAGTTGTGTGTGTGTAATGCTACAATCTAATGAATACAGTTTACTCTAGTCTTTATATAATGTGGTAACAATGATAGAATGTTTGATTTATAGTTGGCCAACTTCTAGATATCTTGTAATTGACTATCTTCTAATTGGAATATTTTTTCTAATCGTACGTGTCTCTGACTATGTTTCTCGTACAATTAGATTCCGCAACTTGGCACAGTACTACATGCAGCGATATCCAACTCTGGATATCGAGGTGGAAACAGAGATAGAGCGATATCAAGTAAGGAATATCTACACGTATTCACTTCTCCTTGTTACATCTGACATCATCCATGATTTATAGACACAGTTCTTGGGTTTTATTTCATATACTGTAAAAATTGTGACACTAGCGACATTGTATGAATTAGCTAAATAAACACATTTATTGACCCCGTCGGTAAGCAAAATTAATCCAAATTAATATCAATGGGTGATGGAGTTAGCTAACTATAAAGGTATATCACTTTATGATAAACTACTCATTTAAATGTTTCAATTAATGTATTGAGAAAGAAAATTACGACACTTAAGATTTGTATTTCAAGCCCTGTTGAATGACGTAGCAGGTGATATAATTAATATATTTTGTTTCATGTTATTGACATCTTGCACTACTCAGCTTTGTTACTGTAGACAGAGGAAATGTGATATTTTTTCGCAAAGCCCGAGTTCCTTAGTGGGCAGCATTAAAATTTTAGCAATGTGAATGAATAAAAATGATATAGAAACCCTGTATGCACATTCCAACAAGTATAGTTCACATTTGTTTTATTCATGCAGAAAATTCCACAGAATGTTATTATCTCTTGTAGGAGCTGCGTAATAAAATCAAACCAGTGGTTGTCGACACAGTCACATTTATGAACAAGGCGCTTCAAAACCCGAGTAAAAGAATACTGGTAGAGGGCGCCAATGCCACAATGCTCGACATCGACTTTGGTAGGTCACAAATATTTCTTTGTGAAAATTAAATAATGTTAGTCAATTTTTGGCATGTAAGTGCTGCGTGTTTCTCTAAACCGTCCAGATACATACCTGGAAAATTACCAAAAACTGTCCATTTATATTGTAGATATTTCTCTGATAACCGTCTAGCCTATTTCTTGTTTTGTTATCTTACTGCATTTGTACTCATAACTTTTCAATATTCATAGTTTTTATCAGTTTACTTTACATTACTATGTGTGGAAATTGCTATGAATTAAGTCAATACGAACTTGCATTTGATTAAATTGAGCATTTTGGGCTAACTCCAATTCTTTGCCTCAGTAAATCTGAAGATGTCTCCACAATTTTAAGTTATAAACATGTAAACCCATCTGCAGTGCAGTAAGAGCTGCTAGCTAAACGTTTCAAATACAGATTTGGTAAAATGAATTTTCTTGTTCTTATTACACATGAGATCAATTAAAATAATTAAAAAAAAACAATTATGTGACTTATACATTTACATAGATGTATTCACCTTTTACAAAACCGAGTGCTGATATTCAAGCTACCGAATTACCAGTGCATATTTGAATACCCTAAGATTTTACTAAAACAATCATTTATATATTTCACTTTTTTACACCCGCTATATTTTATATCAGAATAAATAACACAGTGTGGTGACTGAATGTTGTCGAACACAAAATAACTGTGCATTGGTTTTTTTGGAACAGACGAGAATGTTATTATTTATGCATCCAATAGGGCTTGTAAGTCTCACGTGCGAAAATGAGGCTGGGGCCAGGAAGTCCATATTCTCCATCTTAACATATAGGACTTTGTTTTTGGTTGTAATAATCGAACTGTTCCCAAATAGCGTGTTTCAGTTATGTTGTCCGAAGGATTATTACAAGCAGAAGCAGTGGAACACTTTGCCGGTGACAATGATCACGGAAATCATAAATTTTAATCAATTATTATGGTGGTTGCCATGACATTAGCGGCAAGTACTTGTGTTTGGTGATTTGACTAATAATGAAGACTGACATTTTTTTGCGCAGTACAATCAGTTTTGGGCAAACGTATACATGTGTTATGATTATGTGCATTTAGACAACTTAGGCAACCACAACGTATAACAATGTAAAATGCAAATCCCGTAAAAGACACAAAAAGCCTAAAATCGTGTCTATTATCTGCACTATGTAAATAGCTATATGTCTATGATAGTGTGGTAAACTCAATATTAAATCAGACATTTAAGATAAGAAACGTATAACACAAGACATTTATGACCTGATTTTCCTAGTATTCATCAGTCAGAAGCTACAACTGTCATCCATCGTTAGAATATTATTCTTGTGTCCAGTCCCCAATCAGCTCCAGTCACGCGGAGTCTCGCCATGTATCGTGACCCAATTACAGGCCCTATTAGATATCATTGTAGTACTGGTATATTTCGTATTTGGACATCAAAAAACCATGTTCATGATTAGATAAACCACTCGATTAAGTGGCTTTAATTAACATGTTTGTGCATCAGGAACATACCCCATGGTGACGTCCAGCAACTGTACAGTTGGTGGAGTCTGTACTGGCCTGGGAATCCCACCCCGCAATATAGGAGACGTATACGGAGTGGTCAAGGCCTACACAACACGTATCGGCAGTGGCAGCTTCCCCACTGAGTTTGATGAGGTATGTGCTGTAGTTTCCCCACCTAGTTTGATGAGGTATGTGCTGTAGTTTCCCCACCTAGTTTGATGAGGTATGTGCTGTAGTTTCCCCACCTAGTTTGATGAGGTATGTGCTGTAGTTTCCCCACCTAGTTTGATGAGGTATGTGCTGTAGTTTCCCCACCTAGTTTGATGAGGTATGTGCTGTAGTTTCCCCACCTAGTTTGATGAGGTATGTGCTGTAGTTTCCCCACCTAGTTTGATGAGGTATGTGCTGTAGTTTCCCCACCTAGTTTGATGAGGTATGTGCTGTAGTTTCCCCACCTAGTTTGATGAGGTATGTGCTGTAGTTTCCCCACCTAGTTTGATGAGGTATGTGCTGTAGTTTCCCCACCTAGTTTGATGAGGTATGTGCTGTAGTTTCCCCACCGAGTTTGATGAGGTATGTGCTGTAGTTTCCCCACCTAGTTTGATGAGGTATGTGCTGTAGTTTCCCCACCTAGTTTGATGAGGTATGTGCTGTAGTTTCCCCACCTAGTTTGATGAGGTATGTGCTGTAGTTTTCCCACCTAGTTTGATGAGGTATGTGCTGTAGTTTCCCCACCTAGTTTGATGAGGTATGTGCTGTAGTTTCCCCACCTAGTTTGATGAGGTATGTGCTGTAGTTTCCCCACCTAGTTTGATGAGGTATGTGCTGTAGTTTTCCCACCTAGTTTGATGAGGTATGTGCTGTAGTTTCCCCACCTAGTTTGATGAGGTATGTGCTGTAGTTTCCCCACCTAGTTTGATGAGGTATGTGCTGTAGTTTCCCCACTGAGTTTGATGAGGTATGTGCTGTAGTTTCCCCACCTAGTTTGATGAGGTATGTGCTGTAGTTTCCCCACCTAGTTTGATGAGGTATGTGCTGTAGTTTCCCCACCTAGTTTGATGAGGTATGTGCTGTAGTTTCCCCACCGAGTTTGATGAGGTATGTGCTGTAGTTTCCCCACCTAGTTTGATGAGGTATGTGCTGTAGTTTCCCCACCTAGTTTGATGAGGTATGTGCTGTAGTTTCCCCACCTAGTTTGATGAGGTATGTGCTGTAGTTTTCCCACTGAGTTTGATGAGGCATGTGCTGTAGTTTTCCCACTGAGTTTGATGAGGTATGTGCTGTAGTTTTCCCACTGAGTTTGATGAGGTATGTGCTGTAGTTTCCCCACCTAGTTTGATGAGGTATGTGCTGTAGTTTCCCCACCTAGTTTGATGAGGTATGTGCTGTAGTTTCCCCACCTAGTTTGATGAGGTATGTGCTGTAGTTTCCCCACCTAGTTTGATGAGGTATGTGCTGTAGTTTCCCCACCTAGTTTGATGAGGTATGTGCTGTAGTTTTCCCACTGAGTTTGATGAGGTATGTGCTGTAGTTTTCCCACTGAGTTTGATGAGGTATGTGCTGTAGTTTTCCCACTGAGTTTGATGAGGTATGTGCTGTAGTTTCCCCACCTAGTTTGATGAGGTATGTGCTGTAGTTTCCCCACCTAGTTTGATGAGGTATGTGCTGTAGTTTTCCCACTGAGTTTGATGAGGTATGTGCTGTAGTTTCCCCACCTAGTTTGATGAGGTATGTGCTGTAGTTTTCCCACTGAGTTTGATGAGGTATGTGCTGTAGTTTCCCCACCTAGTTTGATGAGGTATGTGCTGTAGTTTTCCCACCTAGTTTGATGAGGTATGTGCTGTAGTTTTCCCACTGAGTTTGATGAGGTATGTGCTGTAGTTTTCCCACTGAGTTTGATGAGGTATGTGCTGTAGTTTCCCCACCTAGTTTGATGAGGTATGTACTGTAGTTTCCCCACCTAGTTTGATGAGGTATGTGCTGTAGTTTCCCCACCTAGTTTGATGAGGTATGTGCTGTAGTTTCCCCACCTAGTTTGATGAGGTATGTGCTGTAGTTTCCCCACCTAGTTTGATGAGGTATGTGCTGTAGTTTTCCCACTGAGTTTGATGAGGTATGTGCTGTAGTTTTCCCACTGAGTTTGATGAGGTATGTGCTGTAGTTTTCCCACTGAGTTTGATGAGGTATGTGCTGTAGTTTCCCCACCTAGTTTGATGAGGTATGTACTGTAGTTTTCCCACTGAGTTTGATGAGGTATGTGCTGTAGTTTCCCCACCTAGTTTGATGAGGTATGTGCTGTAGTTTCCCCACCTAGTTTGATGAGGTATGTGCTGTAGTTTCCCCACCTAGTTTGATGAGGTATGTGCTGTAGTTTCCCCACCTAGTTTGATGAGGTATGTGCTGTAGTTTTCCCACTGAGTTTGATGAGGTATGTGTTGTAGTTTTCCCACTGAGTTTGATGAGGTATGTGCTGTAGTTTTCCCACTGAGTTTGATGAGGTATGTGCTGTAGTTTCCCCACCTAGTTTGATGAGGTATGTGCTGTAGTTTTCCCACTGAGTTTGATGAGGTATGTGCTGTAGTTTCCCCACCTAGTTTGATGAGGTATGTGCTGTAGTTTCCCCACCTAGTTTGATGAGGTATGTGCTGTAGTTTCCCCACCTAGTTTGATGAGGTATGTGCTGTAGTTTCCCCACCTAGTTTGATGAGGTATGTGCTGTAGTTTTCCCACTGAGTTTGATGAGGTATGTGCTGTAGTTTCCCCACCTAGTTTGATGAGGTATGTGCTGTAGTTTCCCCACCTAGTTTGATGAGGTATGTGCTGTAGTTTCCCCACCTAGTTTGATGAGGTATGTGCTGTAGTTTCCCCACCTAGTTTGATGAGGTATGTGCTGTAGTTTTCCCACTGAGTTTGATGAGGTATGTGCTGTAGTTTCCCCACCTAGTTTGATGAGGTATGTGCTGTAGTTTCCCCACCTAGTTTGATGAGGTATGTGCTGTAGTTTCCCCACCTAGTTTGATGAGGTATGTGCTGTAGTTTCCCCACCTAGTTTGATGAGGTATGTGCTGTAGTTTCCCCACCTAGTTTGATGAGGTATGTGCTGTAGTTTCCCCACCTAGTTTGATGAGGTATGTGCTGTAGTTTCCACCTAGTTTGATGAGGTATGTGCTGTAGTTTCCCCACCTAGTTTGATGGGGTATGTGCTGTAGTTTCCCCACCTAGTTTGATGGGGTGTGAGCTGTAGTTTCCCCACTGAGTTTGATGAGGTATGGGCTGTAGTTTCCCCACTGAGTTTGATGAGATATGTGCTGTAGTTTTCCCACTGAGTTCGATGAGATATGGGCTGTAGTTTCCCCACTGAGTTCGAGTTAATATCTGATAAAAAAAGTATCCTTTTTTAATTTGTTATTTCAAATTCAGTCTAAGGGGTTAAAAAGTGCTGCCACCTCACGGCGACTGGGTAATCGCACTGCGGTCGCCATTTTCTTTGTCTTTCCAGCCGCACACAATGACCTAACCATGAAAATGACCTCTTACAACCGCCAAACTTCCCTTCTTGTAATTTATATTACATATACATTCGCTAGGTTATAAAATAAAATCATTTAAATTCCTGTGAAGAATAAAGTTCACCAAAAAAAAACGTGCTAAACTCAACATTATCGGCAGTGATTACGCGCAGGCCATAGATTACCGTAGCGTACCATTGCGGTGTCACTACATAAATGAGTGTCAGAAATTTTGGCTTTATCCTAAACTGACTTAAACCTCAGCGTAAACCCGAAACTTTAATCCTACACAATATGGATATTACAGTAATCACAGAGCTACCCATAGTCGCTGGCGATGTCTTGCCAGCAAGTTTTTGTGCGAGTTTGTTTTGTGAATTTTATTTGTTTCAATAATGTGATTTCATTTTGTAACCTAGTGTGTGTATATGTATATAAGATATGTGAGAAAAGTTTGGTGGCTGTTAGCTGTCGTTTTCTTAGTTGTCAGAAAATAAAAGATTGCCAAAATTAATGGTCATCATCACGCGATTCTTTGTTTTTATGCACATCCGTGCCCCATTAATCACACGTTTAATGAGAGTTTGTTGCGAGATTTAAGTTACAAAATGTCAGAGGTAAAATTCAAATTGCCGTGGTCACATTTGGTGGTTGTTAATGATGGGACGTTTATATAGCGTCAGTGGAAAAACGGTCATAAAGACGAGTGGTTATTAATCAGAGAGTCGTTCACAAGGGGTTCTACTGTCACAAAACTTGCAAAAATTTAAATGAAAAAAAATGAAACCTCTATGGTAATTTAGTCAATTTACATGCCATTAAATATATAATGAACCATACTAACTTTCTGTGCATAGCCATTTTATGCTACTTAATGGTCTTAATTAGTCTGGAGCGAAGACTAATTCAGCATTGGAATCCTTGTGTGAATCCTCAATGGGGATTTTGCATAGAAACAATGTGAAATGATCAGCTGCATTTTCCAGGCCCTTGACAATGAGATACGGACGAAGGGAGCAGAGTTTGGAGTGACCACCGGCCGCCCTCGTCGATGTGGCTGGCTGGACGTCGTCATGCTCAGATACGCTCACATGATCAACGGATTCTCAGCGTCAGTGACTTTCTCTCACGTTGAAACATTATCAAATAAATATGATTGGGCACAATTGCAAGGGAAACGCTGAAATAGCTTTGCTTGAGTGAGAATATCGATTGTGATTATTTGCAATTTTAGTAACTTCGTATTTTACCATCAGTCTCAGGAATTACTATTTTCTTCCCAATTTTACACGCGTGATTTGACACGTAAATATGTTAGCTTCGTTGTTGTCGGTCACAAATTGTGCATTCTCCGTTCGACCATGTGACGTAACTTTGCAACAAAATGACACTTAAGTGTTGTCCCTTAGCTCAACAACACTACTTGTCTCTCTGCACTCCCAACGTTTGAATCACTGCAACCTATCACAAGTTTTTGACATTAATTTCAATATTTTATACAAATTTAAAGCATACCGCCATAAAACATGTGTTAATCAAACTAGAAAAACCATTGTTCAAGATGACTGATTTGTTCCTTCATTTTATAATCACTACAATTACTAACAGAAATCATACTTCTTCTTCGTCGCCTTTTCCCACTAGGTGGTGTCAGCGACCCGAATTCTTGATTTCCAGAATGTTCTGTCCTGGTCATCCTCCGGGGTGATCCGCAGTGCCTGCATATCCCTTCGGACACAATCCATCCATCTCCCTCTTGGTCTTTTTCCTGGCACTATCATATCAACAATTGCTCTGTCATTGTTTTCTTCCATTCTCTGCATGTGTCCATACCAGCGTAGCCTCATTTCTCTGTGACTTTCTCTTGTATGCTATTCACTCCTAGGCCCTAGCTCCTTTCTGATGTCCACACTCTTTACTTTGTCTCTCAGTGTTACACCAGAAATCATACTATAGCAATATTAAAATGTGAAGTACCATGTTTTTAAATTGATATGTTATTTGAAAACGGCTAAGTGAAACAAGGCATTTTTGTTATGCAAAACAATAATCAAAATACTTGTACATTCCCTTTACGAGGAATATCTCGTCTGAAGATCATCCGTACTACCATAATGTCATTTATAAAATATTCATATTTTCAATTGATTGCAGCGTCATATTGACAAAGTTGGATGTCCTTGACGAGCTTCCTGAAATCAAAATTGGCATCGCCTATTTGAAGGACGGAAAAACACTGGGCTATATTCCATGTAAGCATTACATATAACTTGTATACTGTAGTTTTTTGTTGTAAAAATTTAGAACATTCTTAAGAAACACTACAATTATAAATAGATGTGGTATTTTATCTCTTCAAATTTATACACAAGAATTTTTTTTTTTAAGTACTATGATAGGTAGTTATTTAGGGTTTTCATTGAACTTGCCTTTATTTAAGTTGAACCACGTTTCAGACACTTCTAGTTTTCACTAGAATATCAAGACTGCTAGTGACAGGGGGAGACATTTTGAGGATTGATGTCATTATCAGGATTGAATGGGTGTTGAAGAGTGTTCTGATTGGTGTATTTTGTTGGCAGCATGCCAGAACGAGTTCGTTGACCTCAAGGTTGAGTACATCACCATGCCAGGCTGGCAAACAAATATCTCTGGTGTACGCAATTTCGCCGATTTGCCTGTCAATGCACAGTCATACGTACGCAAAGTGGAAGAACTAATTGGAGTGCCTGGTTAGTATAACACATCTGTTTTCTGTGTTCCCGTGTATAGTCCTTGCATTAATTTGTTTGTACTTTTATTGTTTTGTGCAAACTTTCCAATGCCTCTCAGTTTTCGCAAAACTCAGATATTTTAATTAGTGGTGACAGAACTGTAACAGAATTAACTGTTTCTTTGTCATAAAATAAGTTTGTCTGTATTTTGAACGGAAGTCCTATTTATGTTGTAAGTGTACTAGTGGATTTTCAATGACTGGCAAGAAATGTTACAAAATGTTTAACCACATGTCAGACAGAACATGGTGACAGTTGCAAATTTTGTGAAGTCTAGAACACATTGTCATTTCTCACGCTTTGTTACAACGCGAATCGGATATAACATGGTCAATCGTGGACCCCAAGTTTCAGCCACAAAATTAAATTGGTGCGAGAATCAACACTCAAGCTGTAATAACGGTCAATTGTTTTATGAAGTTGTCCAAGTAAAAAAGTAAAGGCAAGTTTTTATATAGCGCAGTATCCAGTACTCAGGACTGTTCAAAGCGCTTTACACTTTACTTCCCTGACAGACCTGATCACTCAGATACCATCTCGGCTTCTCTGGGAAGCATCCAGCCATGTGCTACAATTAATGCGAGAAGGCTGCTCATACACATATCCACCACTGTCTATAGCCAGGTACTCATTTATACAGCTGAGTGAACTGGAGCAATGTAGAATGAAAAAACATGCCCATGGTTTTAACATTGCAGCACAGGATTTGAACCAGGGTTCTGGTCGTCGAGAGTCCAAAGCTCTACCCCGGAGCCATAGCGCTCTACATGTGTTTGTATTGTGTTGGTGTATGTTGAAACACTTGTCTGAACAGACAAGAAATTTAACATAGAATTGGCTGAATATACTTTATAACACAGTTCCATTTTGTGGACCCCGACTACTGCGTCATAACGAGGCACGACTATGTGGTCTGACTTTATCATTTATCAAGCAGAAGGTGGTACCACTTAGTGAGTGAAACATTAATGCAAACCGACTCTCAGAGCCAGTTTGGATTATAAAATGTGAAGTCCTCCACTGTATGCTGGTGGCGGAAGAAGTTGAACCAACACAAAACACGTAGCGTTTTTGCAACTTTGGTAATCTATAAGAACATCTCTTAGTTTAATTTTGGTTCGGTGTTATTTTGAATTTGACAACACAATCGTTTATTTCTTGAAATCGTTTGTTTTCAGTGAAATGGATTGGAGTCGGGCAGTCACGTGACTCGGTGATTCAGCTCTTCTGAGATGTTGACGACGTTTGATGTCATCAACGACCTTGTCCCGATTGTGGGACGATCAACCTTAAGTTTGCGGACTACTGCTTTGACTGTATTGCTCTGTGTTCTTGAATCGTCCGAGACTTGTCCCCAGCCTACTAACACTACTGGCCCAGTTAGTCGACACAGGAACCTT
This sequence comes from Ridgeia piscesae, assembly GCA_025642075.2. Lineage (NCBI taxonomy): Eukaryota > Metazoa > Annelida > Polychaeta > Sabellida > Siboglinidae > Ridgeia > Ridgeia piscesae. The sequence goes on from JAODUO010000126.1 coordinate 58,497, forward strand.
AGATCGGGCAGCAAACACGATAGACATGGAAAGACGGACTGCAGATGTTTATCACTGACTTTACATTTCTCGAATATATTTTATATATATAGCAGGATTATTTTCACACTGGCAAGTGTTTTTTTGGAGACTGTGTATGAATACATACAGTGGATGTCTATTAAATGACTAAAACAATTTCTTTTTAACTTTGTTTCATTTGCATATCTATTTTAATGTTTTTTTTGTTTTCCAGTGAAATCTGTCTTGTGTAAATATAATTTGTTTACAACGTACTGATAATTATTTTTTCTCAATAGTTAATGTTAATAGTTAACCAAATGTCATAAACACTTGCACAAACGTGTCATACTACGTATGACGCCTGTCACTTTGCAGTGAAGCTAACAAGTAAAAAAAAAGGTAAATTGTTACAAATGAATGCAGCAATATGTGCATAATGGCATACAAAATTGAACCAGTTAAGTATTTTTATTTATTTCTTAAAAAACTTGCAGTTAAATTGACACAATTAATCTGAACTTTACTACCGGTAATCACATTTCAACACTTATCGGACAATATTTGGCAGGTCACACACAGTACACAACGACAGTTCTGTTGCTAACATGATAATCTTGTTCCAAACTTGTAATGATTCTCTGCCAAGAATAAACTTATGTCACAATTCAGTTATTCAAGTTATTTTGATGCTTCTTACATCCAGAATTCATATAGCAAACGTCCACCACAAAAACAAACTTGACAATTTCACAAAAACAGACGTGTTATTCTGAAAGATTGCAAGATTAGACGAAGACAAACAACTGACTTAATGATGTGATTATATGTATAAGACTACTGAAAATAATGCAGTGACATGTCTGAAGGGCCATGTGCCCCCATTGGCTTTGAAAAATATATTTGTCAATGCTTTTACATGCTCGAACATTTTTGGCCCACATTTGCCGTCATCCTAGATAACAATCATACCGGTACACACAAAACGTTAAACCATCTTCGATATACTAAATAGTTGTGTTCAAACCACTCTGTGGAACATAAATAAATTCATACAAAGTGCTGCCACGTTGCAAGAGTAATGTGTTGATGCAAATTGATAAGAATTTTTGATCGTAATATTCTCAAGTTATTGAAGCAATGATAGCTGAATAATACTACACACATGGGTTTTTATTTCACAAATTTCCATACCATGCTGCCTTCAAATAGATTTTAAAATTTTATACGTCTTATTTTATGTCGTTTTCAATACAGTATTAAATAAAAAAGCACAAATTCCTGCAGGCTGCCGACTTGAACACCAACATCACTGATATAAATGTCCTACGATAATGCAGAACAATGCTAATATGAGCTAATATGAAATGGTAGTAGGGAGTTTTATTTCCACTATGACTTGTTTCGCGTTGGTTCTCACGAAACTGGGCAACACATCATAAGACACAAAGTCTGCAAATACATACACACTGGTGACGTACACACACACAGAACAACAGTTTGCCAGTTTCATATCGCACACATTGTGGGAAATTATTGATGACAACCAGAGAAACCAGGTTTGTTTAAATATACGGATGATGGCTACTCTGTACACAACCAGTGCAGTTTATCTTCCACATGTTCTTTTCCACATACTGATCAGGTTAAATGTACACCGAACTGGTCAATAACAAAACAAGAAGCAATCTGTGAAATGTAGAAATGACTAAGGTGCTGCCATAGATCCCTCTACAGCCCCCCCCCCGGGCAACAGTTGCCCCCTATCTCGACTACGGGTAGTCCCTAACATGTACATGAAATCTAAACGACACCATCTAGTGGCTGCATCCATGTGGACAATGACCATGTGAATGCTGGGATACGTCTTTGCGCGAGACGCCAATCATCTTTCGTAGAATGATGTAGGTATTAAACCCGTCTTCATCAAACATTGCCTCGGCCATCGAATCCTCCGGACTTGTTTCGTCCATGTCATATCTACAGATTGAACAGGTGTATATATAAATGTCTATCCTGTAATAAAATCTACATTTTACATTCCTTTGAGATGTAACATACTGATAAAGTATTAGGTAAAAACAATACTATAACATCAACGTCATTACTGAATATTATTAAAATTGCAAAGTATTGGTCAATCCATAGCATGGAGAAACATATAAATTGTAAGGCTAAAGGCGAAGGGAAAGACAGGAGAACTCGGTGAGGACATTTATAGGGATGGGGATGAAACTGAGATGGATGAAATGTTGAAGAGGTTTAAGATCAGGAAAGACAGAAGATTGGGGAAATGAAAGGAAATTGGGAAAGAGTAAGATATATCAGGTAAACCAGAGGAAATTGCGAAAGAATATGAGAAGATCAGGGAAATTGCAGGGATTGGGAGAGAAGATTGGGTAAATTGAAGGAGTTTGGGGGATTAAAAGAAGATCGGGTAAACCAGAGGAGGTTGGGAAAGAGTACGTGAAGATCGGAGAGATTGGGAAAAAGTAGAAGATCGGTGATGTGGAGGAGATTGGGAAGTGGGAGAAGGTTTTGGGGAGGGTGATGAGATTGGAGTGGGTGCAGACTGGGAGATGGGAATTCAATAGACAAGGATGGGGACAACGTCAGTCTCATCCCACACTTCGGCGACACAGATGAAAGCATCATCCAAATGCTAGAGAAACAACGCTGGGGGTCAAACAACAGACTGAGAACGACTTCATCAGGTCAAGTGTAGTCTATTTCTAAGACCCACATCACATAAAAACCCTAGCATAGGTACTTTAAAGTGTTCTTCAATATAAGCACTACACACCAGGCGACAACGGCCACAGCCAAACTTAGAAGAGCTGTCCACTGGATCTCACTACGGCTTTGTACTCACTTGAGCTTTTTCGTGAAGAACTCCAGCGCTGCCTGGTTCTGTTTGAAGACTGTCAACATGACCTTTGACATCTGTGTCCTGGCAACAGAAGTCACATGACTGAGGGCGACAGGATGAAGAGCAATTTATGCCCTAACAAATCACTAACACAAGCAACCAGATTTCAGATGGAACTTTCTACATAAACACACTGTTGACGCTTTGAACTGGTCCCCTAGGCTGTTTGTAAATTTAAATGTTGTAATTTGTTCTCATCTGACCGTTTTTCTTCATGGAACAAGTAAAAAAATAAGCATGTCACAAATGATTAATTTACGATTTCTAACAAAACCAGTCAGAATTGTTTATATTCTACTACCATTCTATCACATCATGGAACATTTGTTAAATGACATCAAGTCTTTTTTTAATCTTTTTAATTCAGATATATTTTATATTTTGTTTTATTGTTATTTACATCTACTCTGTGGGTGCATTGATTAACATTGAGTTAGAGATTGCACGATAGAAGAACTATTATTATTTTTATTTTAAAGGGTCTATCTCCCTACAAACATATGTTAATTCAATTACTAAATCCCCTGAAAACAGACAAAGGATGTAATAAGGAATTGCTGGTGACAAAATAAACACACTCCCTTCACAACATTAAAATAATTAGAGTTTGTGTTACACTGACCGAATTGATCATGTGTACGGAGTCTCATGATGGAACGACAGTTAAACGACAAAGTTAACAGCACGGTTAACATTACTAGCAATTACTAGTCGATTACAGTTTAAACAAAATATATTTTAATGGTTCTAACACGTGGAACTGTTGTGAAACAACATGCTGCCACTACTTACTTGTGTGCGAGCAGTTCAAGAATCTGCATGAGGAACTTCCCAAGGGCTTTATGTCTCACTGACTTAACCAGCTGAATCTCATAACTGCAACACACAACACAACAAAGCTTGTCACATCACGCAGCCGTTCTATATCGAAATAAAATAAAAGTAAGTTCTTACACAGTGCAGTATCCAATCTTTGGGATTGCTCAAAGCGCTTTTTACACTTTACTCCCTGGCAGACCTGTTCAATCGAAGACCATCTCGGCTTCTCTGGGAAGCATTCAGCCACGCGGCAATTTCGTGAAGACTGCTCATACACAAATATTCACCACTGTCTATAGCCAGGTACTCATTCATACAGCTGAGTGAACTGGAGCAATGTGGAGTGGAAAAACGTGCCTAAGGTTTCACACAGCAGCACAGGATTCAAACCCGGGTCCTCTTAGTCGAGAGTCCAATGTTCTACCCCCGAGCCACTGCGCTACTACCTATTTACATGTTTTCAGCAACGAGGCCACCAATGCATTGATTTCAATTTTTTGGTGCAGCCCCAGAAAAAACCCACAAAAGAAAGCTTAGTTTTAGCAAAAATAAAAAATACTATATCACATGTTCCTGACCAACGCAAGCATGCTGGTTGTTGTGTCGACACAGTACGTAATACTGAATTAATTTGATTTGACTTGAATTTTATATGCAACCAGAAGTCAGTGCACCTTTTCAAGTGAAAAATTAGGGCTAAAAACAGTTTATCATGAATACTCAAATTCATGATAAATAGTTTTGTACACGAGACACATAGCTTTATGCAGAAACCCATCCACCCACCATTCGGATGAGTAAAACCTGTCGTGGACAGGTCGAAATTTTGGTGGTGAACCAAATATGAAGGATCATTTGATATTGTCAGTTTTGCCTTGAAAACAGGTGTCACCCGTGTATCTGTTGTTAATTTCAGGTCATAAAACACATCTCAACTGGCTTGTACGTATATGAGTTAACATCCATGTGTCCGCCAAAAAAAGTATGACTGGCAGCAATTTGATCCTGCATAAAGCCGTGAAGAGACACGACTGGGCCTACCAGTAGAGGACTGCCTCCTCATAGTCCATGTCGAAGCGGAAGTGCACCAGGGCCACCGGCTTGTTCTCCTGGTTGCGGGCGACCAGGTAGCGAGCCTTGTCCTCCGACATCTCATCCAGCTTCTGCTTGTCGTTCCAGCCCCAGCCGCTGTCCTCGTAACTATGACACCGACACAACAAATGTCACGACTTTGGTATGGTCAAAGAGAGACGTCATCAACACAACACAAGAACTGTCACTGCCGCAGACTCAAGTTGTACGGTCAAAGAGATACGTCATCAACACAACACAAGAACTGTCACTGCCGCAGACTCAAGTTGTACGGTCAAAGAGAGACGTCATCAACACAACACAAGAACTGTCACTGCCGCAGACTCAAGTTGTACGGTCAAAGAGAGACGTCATCAACACAACACAAGAACTGTCACTGCCGCAGACTCAAGTTGTACGGTCAAAGAGAGACGTCATCAACACAACACAAGAACTGTCACTGCCGCAGACTCAAGTTGTACGGTCAAAGAGAGACGTCATCAACACAACACAAGAACTGTCACTGCCGCACACTCAAGTTGTACGGTCAAAGAGAGACGTCATCAACACAACACAAGAACTGTCACTGCCGCAGACTCAAGTTGTACGGTCAAAGAGAGACGTCATCAACACAACACAAGAACTGTCACTGCCACAGACTCAAGTTGTACGGTCAAAGAGAGACGTCATCAACACAACACAAGAACTGTCACTGCCGCAGACTCAAGTTGTACGGTCAAAGAGAGACGTCATCAACACAACACAAGAACTGTCACTGCCGCAGACTCAAGTTGTACGGTCAAAGAGAGACGTCATCAACACAACACAAGAACTGTCACTGCCACAGACTCAAGTTGTACGGTCAAAGAGAGACGTCATCAACACAACACAAGAACTGTCACTGCCGCAGACTCAAGTTGTACGGTCAAAGAGAGACGTCATCAACACAACACAAGAACTGTCACTGCCACAGACTCAAGTTGTACGGTCAAAGAGAGACGTCATCAACACAACACAAGAACTGTCACTGCCGCAGACTCAAGTTGTACGGTCAAAGAGAGACGTCATCAACACAACACAAGAACTGTCACTGCCGCAGACTCAAGTTGTACGGTCAAAGAGAGACGTCATCAACACAACACAAGAACTGTCACTGCCGCAGACTCAAGTTGTACGGTCAAAGAGAGACGTCATCAACACAACACAAGAACTGTCACTGCCGCAGACTCAAGTTGTACGGTCAAAGAGAGACGTCATCAACACAACACAAGAACTGTCACTGCCGCAGACTCAAGTTGTACGGTCAAAGAGAGACGTCATCAACACAACACAAGAACTGTCACTGCCGCAGACTCAAGTTGTACGGTCAAAGAGAGACGTCATCAACACAACACAAGAACTGTCACTGCCCCAGACTCAAGTTGTACGGTCAAAGAGAGACGTCATCAACACAACACAAGAACTGTCACTGCCGCAGACTCAAGTTGTACGGTCAAAGAGAGACGTCATCAACACAACACAAGAACTGTCACTGCCGCAGACTCAAGTTGTACGGTCAAAGAGAGACGTCATCAACACAACACAAGAACTGTCACTGCCGCAGACTCAAGTTGTACGGTCAAAGAGAGACGTCATCAACACAACACAAGAACTGTCACTGCCCCAGACTCAAGTTGTACGGTCAAAGAGAGACGTCATCAACACAACACAAGAACTGTCACTGCCGCACACTCAAGTTGTACGGTCAAAGAGAGACGTCATCAACACAACACAAGAACTGTCACTGCCGCAGACTCAAGTTGTACGGTCAAAGAGAGACGTCATCAACACAACACAAGAACTGTCACTGCCGCAGACTCAAGTTGTACGGTCAAAGAGAGACGTCATCAACACAACACAAGAACTGTCACTGCCGCAGACTCAAGTTGTACGGTCAAAGAGAGACGTCATCAACACAACACAAGAACTGTCACTGCCGCAGACTCAAGTTGTACGGTCAAAGAGAGACGTCATCAACACAACACAAGAACTGTCACTGCCGCAGACTCAAGTTGTACGGTCAAAGAGAGACGTCATCAACACAACACAAGAACTGTCACTGCCACAGACTCAAGTTGTACGGTCAAAGAGAGACGTCATCAACACAACACAAGAACTGTCACTGCCGCAGACTCAAGTTGTACGGTCAAAGAGAGACGTCATCAACACAACACAAGAACTGTCACTGCCGCAGACTCAAGTTGTACGGTCAAAGAGAGACGTCATCAACACAACACAAGAACTGTCACTGCCGCAGACTCAAGTTGTACGGTCAAAGAGAGACGTCATCAACACAACACAAGAACTGTCACTGCCGCACACTCAAGTTGTACGGTCAAAGAGAGACGTCATCAACACAACACAAGAACTGTCACTGCCGCAGACTCAAGTTGTACGGTCAAAGAGAGACGTCATCAACACAACACAAGAACTGTCACTGCCGCAGACTCAAGTTGTACGGTCAAAGAGAGACGTCATCAACACAACACAAGAACTGTCACTGCCGCAGACTCAAGTTGTACAGTCAAAGAGAGACGTCATCAACACAACACAAGAACTGTCACTGCCGCAGACTCAAGTTGTACGGTCAAAGAGAGACGTCATCAACACAACACAAGAACTGTCACTGCCACAGACTCAAGTTGTACGGTCAAAGAGAGACGTCATCAACACAACACAAGAACTGTCACTGCCCCACACTCAAGTTGTACAGTCAAAGAGAGACGTCATCAACACAACACAAGAACTGTCACTGCCGCACACTCAAGTTGTACGATCAAAGAGAGACGTCATCAACACAACACAAGAACTGTCACTGCCGCAGACTCAAGTTGTACGGTCAAAGAGAGACGTCATCAACACAACACAAGAACTGTCACTGCCGCACACTCAAGTTGTACGGTCAAAGAGAGACGTCATCAACACAACACAAGAACTGTCACTGCCGCAGACTCAAGTTGTACGGTCAAAGAGAGACGTCATCAACACAACACAAGAACTGTCACTGCCACAGACTCAAGTTGTACGATCAAAGAGAGACGTCATCAACACAACACAAGAACTGTCACTGCCGCACACTCAAGTTGTACGGTCAAAGAGAGACGTCATCAACACAACACAAGAACTGTCACTGCCGCAGACTCAAGTTGTACGGTCAAAGAGAGACGTCATCAACACAACACAAGAACTGTCACTGCCGCAGACTCAAGTTGTACAGTCAAAGAGAGACGTCATCAACACAACACAAGAACTGTCACTGCCGCACACTCAAGTTGTACGGTCAAAGAGAGACGTCATCAACACAACACAAGAACTGTCACTGCCGCACACTCAAGTTGATGAGACACAGGCCAGAGATAAAGTGAATTCAATTATATAGTTGAACTAAATTTTTTTAATTTATGTTTGATGCCTATCATAATGTTTTACCATACGATCTTCAACAGTTATTTATCAAATCTAATCCAGTATATTCTGCACGTCAATTCAAGAAAAATGTCCACATAAATATGAGAGCAATGTCTATACCTGCACTCGGCGTGGAATTCTGGAATTCTCTCAACGAATAGCTTGTTAGCATAATGTCCAATTATAAATTTAAACGTCATTACATTAATATTCTCATAGGGAAATATACCATGTAAATATACATGATTATAATGACAAATTAACATTTGTTGTGTGCACGTACTTATTTGTTGTGTAACAACATCACTATAATTAAAAAGTAAGAATTGCCACTTATAATTTTTATGTGTTTCACTTCATGTCTACTCCTTTACAAAACATATTTCTTAATTTCATTTCATTCGTACCATGTGACTTATTATTATTTGTATTGCTTGCTTTTTAATGTTGTGTATTTTGAAATAAATTGAATTCAATTGAATTACAATACAAATGTACTCGAGTACAAGTATGATAACGCCACCTTTGACACAGGCATGACAAACACAACACGAGTTTACTCGACTTTCTCTATGTTGATATCTGAACATAAACTAAAAAGCAGTATGACACTATTCGGCCAAATAAAGTGCATGTTGTCAACTCACAAGCCCTGCATGTTTGACTTGGTCAGTTTGAATGTCCAGTCTTTGGTCTCAGCGTCCAGGTCCTCCACCCGATGACAGCAGATTGTCAGGTCCAGTCTGCGGAAACAATAAACCTGTGACAACCACATGTCACATCTGGCAGTCGCCTTGGTAACTGGCCACAGTACCTTGGAAATTACACAATGTACCACCAAAACAGACCAATAATGGCACTTGGTGACTAAATGTCAAACTTTGGTTGACGACTGGTTTTCTCAACCCACTTTTACTGAAAAGCTGTGCACTTCAGCAATGCAATTTGTCATAAAAACCACAAGAATTGGTCCTAAAAACAGGGTTAACAATTGCTGTACCGGTTGGCTGATTTTCGTATCTTTGCAAAACCCATTAGTAATGACGTATAAACGCGTATAACATATCAAAAACCTGAATATGTTGTTAACCAAAAAATTACAATATTTATCATTATAGATGTATGGCAACTTACCCATTTCTTTGGAACTTCTTAAACGGAACCAATAGGGACATTGGATCAGGAAGCTGAAACATGACAAAAGCACCTCACGGTGATCAAACCGTATTGGTACTTTAAAAAAATACAATATATCCCAAAATAGTTCTCAATGAAACCAGACAATATTATATAATAAAATGTTTTTCTTTTAATGTAAAGTAGAGTATTTTACAACTTCATGCTCAATTGGTTTAAATAGCCAATCACAAATAATGCTCATTTATTCACACCATAACTTTATGCAGAGACCCGCCCACCTCTCATTTGGACGGGTAAAAACCGCTGTGGACGGGTAGAAATATGGATGGATGGGTATAAAATTAAGGAGCAAAAAAGGTGTTCCAAAAACATAGATATTGTCAGTTATGCCTTAGAAGTGTGTGTAAATGGTGTCACATGTGTGTTTGTAGTCCATTTCAGGTCATCAGATACATGTTAAAGTTTGTAAACTGGCTTAACAGTTAACATCCATGTGTCCACCAAAACATGTGTGACTGGCAATAATTTGGTCCTGCATAAAGCCGTGGTTCACACAGACTGTGTGACCTGCTTAAACAGTATGCGTGCAGTCTTTTTAATAAAAGTGCATACTTCAGAACTCCGTAATTATCAAGAGATTTGACTGTTATCCACAGTGGCCACAGACCACAGTAAACTACATTAATAATAAAAACCAACTTTTAGTAAGTATCTTTCTACATACTGTGATTCATGTATCACAATGTGTAATGTATCACGAAGGTTCTATCTCACGAAGGTTCTGTCTCACGGTCATAATACTCGCAAAGCTATAAATACACACACATCTATGACAAGACACGATTTTGCAAAAAAAATGCCTTAAATACAATTTGCATCACACTATAAATGATACTCCACAATTAGTTCTGTAAAGTGTTATACTGCAATGTACAATATCTGATTGATAATTTGATATATGTCAGTTAAGTCTTCAATCATTAGAATTGTAATACACTTAAATACGGACAGTTGCAAAGAAATGTTATATGAATTTATGGATTGTAACTTAATTATTTCTACATGTATTACAGAGAGGCATGGCACTACACATACATCAGAGATAGTTTCACCTATACCCCAGGTAGGCTTATAGAGATAAAATCATACTGAAAGTCTGAAGTAATAAAACATTATACATTTGTATGTAGAGAGGTTAATTAAATGTGTAAACCTTAATAGTTAAAAGTGTGAAATAACGAACAAACAAACAAAATGTCACACAATGCCAGCTACTTACAAAACCTGGTTATTTAAAGGTATCCCAACAAAACAGAAGGAATTTGGAGTCATTCCTTCTGAAGTACTTAATAATTCAATATAAAATTTTACTTCAGGTAAACAGAGTGTTTAGGGCCATTTCATGGTATTTGTGAAGTGACATAAAAAATATTAAAGTCTGAATTTGAACAAAATACCAAATGTATATGTCAGATAGGTATCTGAAGTTACTGGAAATTGGCATTTGGGTCAAAATTGTGCATTTTGTAATATGCAAATTAGGTATTTATCACGAAACAATGGATTTCAGCGTTGCGGACAGGACAAATGTTTTTTTAAGTTTTCTCGTGGTGTATTTAACTTTAGGTCAATTTCTGTTGTTGACAGCATTAGTGTTATGTTTAAGTATAACATGATGCAGTTTTAATTTTTTTATAAATGTGAAGCCATACAAAATCCACTTCACAGACCCAAGGTGTCCTGTCCGCAACGTTTTCGGTCGAAAAGGTTTAATTTCACCAAAAAATACTTGGATTTGAAAACCCAAACTTTATATTCTCTTAGCTGGGGTATAACTGAATAATATCAACTAAAAGTAAAAACAAAAATATAACACACTTCATGGGAAACCACAACTCATTTCTGTTGCGGACAGGACAAAAACGTTGCGGACAGGACATAAAATGACTCAAAAGTGATTTTTGAAAAGAAAACTTTTATTAATCATGATTTTCCTATCCTATGGACCTATGTAGGTTGGTCACTTAAAATTTAGCCTAGTGGCTTAAGAAGGGTTGGCACATTTTTCCCACCCTGGTAAATACCGGGTGGTAATTACCGGTAATTACCGTCCTGGGAAAAACCTCAAATAGTGGTAAATACCAGATTACCTGGGAAAAACTCTTAAAGGGATTAAATTTGAACCATTTTTGCAATACAAGTTACTGTACCATCACCATAATGATACATGTGTAATTATACATCAGTACTGGTTGTTTTCGAACAATCATTATTGTAGTAAGACTTCAAGTTCAGTAACAAAAATGTCTGACAGAAAGTGCCCGTCTACTCTGGTCTACTGATTCTGGGATACATGGCTTCCCAGCAGAGGATCCCAGCAGATTACAAGTTCAAATATTAAAGTGGAGCTGATTTGGGCTCACAAAGACAATGACTACAGGCAGTTATTCTGTATTTGTCCCTTAGTCTGAATGTCAAGACATGGTAACTAATGTTTGCTGAGTGGGTACTGTGGAGCCTGCCAATGTCCAGAGCCCAACATTTCTTTTGTTCCTTAAACAGATTACCAACTGGCACCTGACAGTACTAGACTTTAGTCTAGTACTTGGCATTGTCCTTGAATACTATAACAACAGAACTGGGACTTATAAGATGCATTTTAATTCATTTATATGCAAAGTGAAAAAGTGTCCTGTCCGCAACGCTCTGTCCATGTCCTGTCCGCAACGCACAGTTAATTACCCCCCTCGGTCATTCTTGAAAATTTTGGAATCAAATTTTCTCCAAAATATACCTATGGCATTTAGGTATAAATATGCAGGGTTTAATATCTTAGAAAACAAGTGGATGGACAGAACTTTGGGTGTTTCTAACATACAATAAAACTCACTTCACTTTCTGTCCTGTCCGCAATGCATTTTATTTCACATTTTTCCCCCAAAAATTGAAATTCCAAAGATTTGATTTTGTTATCATATGAAGTGGTACCACAAAGTACTTCACTTTCATGCATTCAAACTTTTAAAATATACCCAAGAATAATTTCTGTGAAAGAAACAAGTCTCTAAATGTCCTGTCCGCAACAAAACAAATACCGTGAAATGGCCCTTTAACTGACAGCTCCCCCAGCCTCCTTCGTTTCCCATAGCCTCCTACCTCTTCCAGCTTCCTACGGTCCTACCTCCCCCAGCCTCCTACATCTCCCAGCCTCCTACCTCTCCCATACCCTCCTATCCCCCAGCCTCCTACCTCTCCCAAGCCTCCTACCTCTCCCATACCCTCCTATCCCCCCCAGCTTCCTACCTCTCCCATAGCCTCCTACCTCCCCAGCCTCCTACCTCTCCCATACCCTCCTATCCCCCCCAGCCTCCTACCTCTCCCTAGCCTCCTACCTCCCCAGCCTCCTACCTCTCCATACCCTCTTCCCCAGCCTCCTACCTCCAGTCCCTCTCCCCTACCCTCCTATCCCCCCAGCCCCCCCCTACCTCTCCCATACCCTCCTACCTCATTCGCAGCATCAACCAAGGCAATTTTTGCAGCTACTCGGGCATTCTCCTCCTTTCGCTTTTGTTTCTTTTCTTTCCCTTTTACAGATTTTCTCTGAAAAAAAGATTCTCATGCATTCAACACCAGTAACTCAACATCAACCCACATCAGGGAACTCCTGTAGCCAATCATGTTCTTGGAACAGAAAATGTAGTCCACTTAGTAGATGCATGTGCCAAGCGAGTTATGTTATTTCTAATTGTCACATCAAATCATTCCTGGATTCCCTTCAGAACTTTTTCATTAGTAAACAAGGGGTGAGATTTGTTATTAACTCGCCGTTCAAAGACTTTTAAAGGGGTAATTATCAACAATTTAAAGGGAATGTTACAAAACATGGTAGGTCATAGTTAACTGATGGCACATAGCTTTGTGTCTACTGGTCACTGACTCAGTAGTCATACCTCTGTGTCATGAGCAAGATGTTGTTCACCATGGGTGTATGCTTTGTAAGAATGCTTAGCATAATACCAAACAATGGCCTTTTGTTTTCCTCCAAGATACGTACTGGTTCAAGCAAGCACGTATGTTATAAGCAGCAGATGAAGACACTACAACATTCATTTGGTGTGGCGCAAAGCATAGTTGGCATTTACTGCACGGGAACGTTTGAGTTTAATAGTAAATAGATTTTTTTTTAAATTGTACATTGCCTACTGAAATGCCGAGAATTAGTTGTGTTCGACGACTAAGCTGGCAAAGCCAGAGTCAACACTCAAACAAAGAAGTTTCAGACAACATAATGACTATTTTTATGGGTAAACAAGTCAGTAAGTGCCAAAGTTAAAGCACAATATGTCTAAAAGAATGTGGTTTAACAACACTAAAAACCATGAGATTTGGAGATCAGATAAAAGTATTTAAAATATTGAAGGGGTATAAAAATATTGACAGAATTTTTTTTTCTCGGTTAAGGAAGAGAGAAGGACTAGAGGACAGGACGTGAAGTTACATTAGCAAAGAAGCCATGACTAGATATTAGAAAATTCTCATTTTCACAAAGAACAGCTAGTAAATTAATGGAACAGGTCAAACGGTTAATATATTTAAAAATAAAATCGACATATACCTCCGAAGAGCAGGATACACTTAGATATAGATTGGTTGGACTCTCGATAAGTCAAAGGGCTTCCTAGTCCACCTGCCAATTAGAGTTGATTCTATAGGTGGCAATCTTGTTCAACCATAGTCAAAGAGGAAGCCATGGCATATTTAATTTTGTCATGTCTCCTGCTTCAGCAATTGAGATATGTGTGGTCAACAGTAGTAACATGCATAACGCTCTTTTATCACCTGTTCGAAAATTCTTGGTGTATTGTTACAACTGCCAGTATTGTCAGTTCAGTACAAGCATCATTCTCCTTGGAACTTAGTACAAATACCGCCACACCAAGAAATCAAAGCGGCCACAGCTAGGGTTCGGTAATTCAGCGGCCGAGCCAGTATAATCAGTAATTTCGGATTCGGCACCGTTACACAACGATTGTTACACTGTCACCCTGAAAATACCTAGATTCTTTGTTTGCGTAAACCACCTTTCACTACTTACACCCATCACTAAGCCGTGGTTTGTTTGTGTAATTCCGCGAAACTACAAGCATTTACCGCCAAACCTAAGCAACTCGTTGCATCCGTAGCCATCAATGTCAAGGCCGATTGGCGTCGAATGCCGCCCTCTAGCGGATTGCAAAGAACATAAATTAGGCCTCAACGCCAACAGTCGCCTCTGTGTTTTTGATATAATTTTGGGTGATTTCAGCAACACGCTGCTCGTGTTACATGCAATGTTTAGGATGCGAATGGGTAATTATATTTGTATTCCAACCAGTGTGCAACGAACCCTGGCTTGCGAGGATGGGTGAAAGACGAACTTGATTTTTTATTGTATCGTTTTTTTATTTGCCTATTTTTTAAATGTATTTATTGTAGCCATTTTTTACATGTTCTTGTAATTTGCTTGAATGTAATTATTTATTTTACGTGTCATTTCTATTTTATAAAGCTCCGCTATGGAATTAAGATGTGCAATTTATTACTTGTACTTCTGGTTTGGGATATATTTATGTCAATAAACTGTCACTGCATACTTATTCGCATTTATGTATGGTGCCAAGCGTTTGGATCACATAAATCTAATATTTCAATAATTGTGTGTCTTAACATTTCTAAATATTATTGAATATACAAACAGCATTGTTGATGTACAAAGATTATTATAGCTGTTTGAAATCAAATATTCCGCGTATCTTTGTTAAATGGGGAAAGACGTATTCATTGAGAGCCTGTCACGCTCTAGAAAGAATACGTTTTTCATTCCACATTGAGATCGATGAATCTCGCATTTGCGTGTACGGAGTGCGATTGTGCAATTATCTGAGTAACGACAAAACACATAAATACTATAAATGCATTTAAGTCTAGATACAAAAAGCGTCTGTTTCACAAATATGTTACCGACGAAATGTGATTGTTATCGTATTGAAATTTGCTATTTTAATATGAGTTAACTGCTGTGTCTTATATTTATATAATGACATCATTGATTCCAATTATTATGTAGACAAGTGTATGTGTGGCAACTATAATACGTTTACCTTAATCAGACTATCTGGGGGTAAACTTACATAAAAGTCAACGACTTCCTGTTTGCCCCTTCAAACACTGCGTATACACAAATATACGAATGCATTTTGTTTAATGTTTTGAATAAAAGAAGTACTCTACTCTACAATTAAATGCATTTATATTTGGTACCTGGAAGAGTTTTAAATTATATAATCATCGATATCGTCTTTGGTTTATTACAAGATCATTTATATTCTCCATTGCCAATGATACCACGATACGAAAGTGAGTCATTTAATTTGTATTAATTCTTCAGTGATATTATATGGCATTACATAAAGCAAAAACTAGCAAAAATTATCGACTTACAGTTACGTAATTTTGTTATACAGTGTGACTTATATCAATATATTCAGAGTTAATAATTGGTTCGAAAGCTTCAAATAATCTAGAGGTATTATTTAATGATTGACACGAAAGAGTAGGGCTAAGTTGATTTGTAGGGTTGCATGAAGTCTACGATTAGACTACATGCACAAACCAAACCCCTCAAACTGCGTCCCTCTTCCGGCCCATAAATGACATCCATTTACATTTCCTTGAAGCTCACTAAGCAATACTCCGTTTAGCATTGGCTCTGGATTGAGACTAATATTGAGGGACTGCCCTCACGCCCACTTCTTGGGGGCAGAACTATACGTCTGCCCTCCATCCCAATGAAATTCCAAGGAGAATGTTATCTCTCGTCCCCCTGTCTTGTGCATAGGGTCTGAGCCCTTGTGATCCGCCAAAAGTACAACGACATCCCCGTTGACACCACCAGCACATACAAATGCTGTCACTTGTGGTTATCTAAAACAAAAAAATATTTTATGACGCACCATCCAAACAATTTTTCTGGGACGCTTTACAATGTAAAATTATTAGCCTCCCTTTGTCTCAAAAGACAATGGGTTCTGCGCGCACAGTGTGTCAGTCCGGGTTGCTGCAGCGCCTTCTGTGACTGTACAGTCCGATCCTTGAGCCACAGAGTCTGTTACACTTGTTGCATTTGAAGGTCTTCGCGCCTGGCTCAAGGATTGTTTCTGTCATTTGTTTCTTACGTTCCAGTTTCTCCTCTCACCCGTACGATTGCATGTCCTTATAGCACTTTTTCGACTACAGCGGTCTGCGGCCTGGATTTCCCAGTTTGCTGGGTTGATGCTGACTGTCTTCATATCACGTTTGCAGACATCTTTGAACCGAAGGATAGGCCTTCCTGTGGGTCTGGTGCCGGTGGCAAGCTCCCTATAAAGAGTGTCCTTAGGGATTCTTCAATCCTCCATTCGTCTGACATGACCAAGCCAGCGCAAGCGCCTTTGGGATACAGATCGAAAGTCTTGGTTAGATCAACGAAGGCGATGTAAAGTGGCTGCCTGTGTTCACGGCATTTCTCTTGCAGCTGCCGCAGTGAGAACGTCATATCAATGGTTGATCTTCCTGCTCGAACCCGCACTGGGCCTCAGTGTACACTCGTTCTGCCAGTGACTGCAGCCTGTTCAGTGCTACACGGGCGAAGGCCTTCCCAACAATACTGCGGAGGGAGATTCCACGGTAGCTGTTGCAGTCGCTGCGATCTCCCTTATTTTTATATAGTGTGATGATATTAGAGTCACGCATATCTTGGGGTACCATCCCTTCATCCCAGCATTGTAGCAGTAACTCATGAAAATGGTTTGGGAGAGTGCTTGCCTTGGCGACCTTGAAGACTTCTGGAGGGATGCCATAATTTCCTGGGGCTTTGCCGCAGGCTAGGATGTCAATAGCCTTGCTGAGCTCTTCTGCTGATGGTGGAATGTCGAGCTCTTCCATGACAGCCAGGGGTGGTATTCTGAACTACTAAGGCGTCTCCGTGACGATGGTTTCTCTTGAGTGGAGCTCCTGATAATGTTTCGCCCATCTCTCCATCTGCTTGCCTCGATCTGTAATGGTTACACCCGTAGCGGACTATAGGGGTGCAATCTTGGTAAACAAATATAAAATAAAGTAAACATTATAATGCTAAAATACGCAATCGTTACTACAGCAATATATTGTCTTTAAAAAAGTAAATAGATAAATGCATACAACTTATAATACTATATAATGACATTATATTAATTATAATCAAAATGTTATTTATAAATAAATGTGTGAATACATATTAGGATCTTTCAGTGTTAAAATAACTGTAAATAAGACAATTCTTCACTTTAAATTGGCTGACATTCGCATATTGACGCATTGTCAGAGGCAGAAATCATTTTCACCCCAATGAGGCTCACTAAAACCCAACTACACCCCCTAGAATCCCTTTGATGCTCAATAAAAATATCGCAATTTCACATATACCATGGCACTGAGGTTCTAAAACATCAAACAAAACTCATTCATTCAAACCGACACTCGTTCTTCTCAAGTGAAACTCTTAGTCAAGACAACGGAAATAGATTAATGATAATTAACTCGTGGCCGTTATTGGCACAAATAAACTAAAAATGTATCGCGGCTTTTTTGGTTTCCTTGATGGCACGCACTTTTTTCGGTTGATGGATCAATGTTTTTCCAAACTGATTACACGTCTGTGGCGTTGGCATTTGCGTAACGTCAACTGTATCTGCGCTCCCGCGGTAATACACCTGGACTGTTCGTAATTCGCTATCCCCTGCGACGTTCTTCGCAACGCCTGCCGCCATTCCATCACGTGATCGACGATCCATTTGACAGCTTTGGGATGCTCATCGTTTTCTGATGCATCTGCTATATCCGTGACATTTCAGTGATAACCAACTCGCCTGATAATATTACGTTGAGTCCGTAACATTTACGGCATTGTTTTCTCCGTGAAAGATCACGTATGCCGCCGAGGTTTGAGCCCATCCGTCTGTTCGCCAGGGGACGGTGACAGAGGCCAGGCGGAAGACGTCTCGCTTTGCCGGCGGTGCCGCTCGGCATGCAGTGCAAACATGCACTTTAAATGCCAGCACCTAATCAAATCTGAGTAATTAGACGGGTGCTGTTGCATCTGGCGCGTGCGTTCTAATCAATGGGCAGGGGAGCCCGAATAGAAAGCAGATGGTGGCGGGAAATCTCGCGAGTGTGACGTCTGCTCACGTCTGGCTACGATGCAGGAGCGTTGCCGTCTATATTTAGCTGGCGACGGGCTATTTTCGCGTCACCAACTGCACGGTTCTGCAGGTATGAGTGTAGTTCCACGGGTGTACCTTGAATTCGCCAGGTGTCGTGCCACACGCTAGCCTCCATGTCCACGCCCTCGTAGAGGTTTATCAAAGTGCAAAGCTACGCAGCAAACGAGAGACACTAGAAGCTGCTTGGAAATGAAAATCGGTCAAGTGACTGCCTGCCTATGGTCGATTCTATATAGTTTGAAATATGCCTGCGGAAGCTGAAAGCCCCAGGCTGAGCTGTGAAATCTATACGCTGGCTTTTCTTGTAAAGGACGTTTTGTCAATGGACATTGGGGCAATATACATTTCGGTAACAGGACGTTTTGGTAATAGGATATTAGGATATTTTAGCAAGACGACATTTCGATAAAACCAATAAATAATCTTAAAGGGTATCCCTATTTATAAAATATTCTATTTTGGCTACTACTATTATCTGTGAACACATTATCGCTGTATTATTAAGTAAAAATGTATTCCAAAATCAATTATGTATCTTGTTTTAAGGCATACCTCTTCCAATGATGCTCATTGGGAATGTCATGTATTGTCATATATTTCGATTATAAATGCTATACATAACTGGCATCTCGCAGGCCACCACTGACATTGACAAACTGAGCAGGGTTTAATATTTATTATTTTAAATAATCAACATAGGTTGCATACATATCTAATTACCTGTATGATGTTTGCTGCGGTGCGTTTTGGGATTCGTAATTTCGGTCTTGCGTGTTATCTACAGGTCTACACATGCTTCGTTCGACTGCACAACGCTTCGAAACAAACAATACAACATTTCTTTTTTGTGTGTGTTTTAATACTTAACGAAACGACACATCGAATGAAGAAAAAGGCACCGTCAACAATCAATTAGTCATTTAGATTAGATATAAACAACATCTGGTTAAAATGACTGACTGTTGAACCGACGGGGTCATGGAAGGAACAGGACATGTGGTTTCCCAGTGCTTCAACAGCGAAAGGAGTTTACTCTCCTCCCGACCATGGTTACCTAAAATAAATTACAACGATCTACACCTCATAACACTGTAACATTTAAAGTCCGATAATTACGAATACAGTCACCGTCACTCACAGGCTTAGCAGCCGCTTCGTCAACTTGAACCAAATCTGACGTCTGTTCCCTTACGTCACGATCGACGTTCGGTAAGAAAGCCTCTTCGAGTTCCAATCATCGTGGCCGTTTACGAAAACATCATTAACGCGATTTAGTAATGGTATCAATAACGTGCAGATAACGACGACACAGAAGAAAACGACGACAAAATAGAGAGAGTGCGCGTATTCGTGAGCGCCCGATAATGTGTGCACGTATGCATTCGAATAGAAACGTTGTGAGACCATTGCTGCAGTAATGTCAGATAATAATATGAAAAACAGCGCTTATACACAATCGGGGCTTGAAATTCCACTTGTCAGCAAGTCCACGACAACTGGATTTGCCCCCGGACAAGGTATATTGCTGGTAGGTCTACTTATTGTCCGTGGGACAATTTAGCTGTTTGCGGACAGGATTTGTAATAACTACTTAATTGTTCGTTCTCTAAAACATTTCACATACCTATACTAAATGTCTTCAATACATTTACTTCTCTCGGTAAAGAAACACAAAACGAGATCATGTTGGCAGTTCAACACAGATATGTATTCTCTGTTTATCATCACAATACCATCTTCACGGCTCCATCCACTACGTACTGATGTTAGAGAATCATCGTACTAGTGTATATGGGCTACATATGTCAGTGTTATGAAACTTGCTTAAATTGGACTGGCTTTATAAACCTTATCATGTACCTATTGTGTTTAGCTTTTTAGATACAACTACAGATTCTGATAACTCAGTTGTTCCCCGCTGGGTGAAGCTTCCCTCCCTGTCTGTGTGTTAGAACAAGTGTTCGTACTTTTACCCACAGCTGGCTTCAATCCACGTGTGTAGTCTACCAGGATGTCCCCAACATGTTTCTCTTCAGCTGTTCCTAAAAGTCGGCTGTAATTACTGCACTTACTGCTTAAACACAACCACTTTCAAATGCTCCCAATCGCGTCCAAATATGCATGATTTGTGGGTTCCACGTAGTTCTTAGTTTGATTGCGATATTCTCTTGATATATACTGGTATTCACATCAACATTTGAGGGGAAATTAATTTACGTTATAGTTAGAAAAGCTATGAGTATGAGGTTTCGACTAGTTTCATATATTAAGATAAGATAAGATAAAGATAAATTTATTATGTGGCAACTTTACAGTTGGATTGTACATGTACATTCATACTAAAATCAATAATTCCATACAATATCATATTAATGTACAATGTTAGCATATCTTGTTAAAAAATTAAAATCATCATTGGAAAACTACGTAATAAATTTAAAACATATACATTAAGATATACTTTACATAAACATTGTTATAAAATAAAAATAACTAAAAAGTTAAATCAAATTAAATTGTCTGTTAAAATACATTTACATTACTAGCCTATCTGAAAATTCTCTAAACACCACGGAATTAAGGAATTTTTGTAGCGATTAGTGTTTGCCCTTGGGATAGGTAACTTGTTACACAACCTCAAGGCATATGGCACACTTCGAGCATTTGGTACTAACGCATCCAGTCTGTGATCACTACTCTTCATTTTAGTGAAATACGCTCTACACAATTCATCGCGTCTGCGGTGCAACGTCGGCAGGTTTACCATCTGCAGGATATTTTCGTACTGATGACCTGGAAATATAGTTTTGAGACACCTTGTTTTAATTATTTCTATATTGTCCGATAAATATTTAGGTAAGTTCGTATGCCATACAGGGCACGCATATTCGACTACAGGTCTAATTACAGATATATAAATTCTAATCAAATCGTTTTGGTTGATACCAGCACGTTTCAATTGATAAATCATGTACACTCTCTTTCTTGCGTTCGAAATTATTTCATCTACATGTGCATTCCAACTGAAGTCAGATGATATAGTTACACCGAGAACCTTTGCTTGAGACACTCTTTCAATTATTATTTCCATTCATATAAATATATGGCAGAGAATCTACAAATGTTCTGTCTCTTCTGAAACATATAACCATTTCTTTGGTCTTAGTCGTATTGATACGCATGTCATTATTACAAGACCATTGCTCAACAACGTCAGCAGAATCCTGGATAACAGATACCATATCTTGGCTGCATATTTCAAATATAGTGTTGTCGTCAACATATTTATAAATAGGACAAGGCGTTTGCAAATCATTGATATGGATTAAGAAGTGTTTTGGCCCCCAGTCCCCTGGGGAACGCCCCCATTGGGATACCCTGGTTTTGACACAGTGTCGCCGACTTTTACTCTCTGTTCGCGATCTAGTATGAACGCTGCCATCCATCGAACCAGATGTGCAGGTACTTCCATTCCAACCATTTTGTTTAACAGTATATCGTGGTTAATCAGATCAAATGCTTTGCTATAATCAAGAAAAAGCACTCTTACAAAATTACCCGTTACATCGGTGCGTTCATACCATTTTTGGAGCACTTCAAACGTAGTGATAACATATTAAAACGTATTGATAACATCGTGCCAGTGAAAATGTTGTTATTTTAATGGTCGCTCTTTTGCAATGGAACAAAACGTCAAAACGCACATCAGTGGAAAGTGCCAACTGTATGGCGATCTGTGTCGTATTGGAACAAACGTAGTTTTCAAGTCATATATTATTGCGCGAACCATAAACATAACGACCCACCCGACGGACGCTGCCTTCATCAAGGTCAGTAAGTTCCAACCCAAACATAGCGTTGCTAACAAATGACCCGCGTCATTTATCGCATGAAAATGTCACTGGACAAAATAATAATGATGATAAGCAAATAGTAACAATTAAATAATATTCGTTCGTTTGCGTGAGCGACAAGTGGCATCCTCCGCCATGTTTTGAGCAGCAAGCAGTCGCGAACACTCAGCTAAGCTATACTCGATAGACATAGTCTGTTGCGACGTTTTCCTAGAAATATGTTCCCCGGACTAATTTACAGACAGTGTAACCTGAAAACGCGATGCCACCTAGTGCGATCTATTGGGTATACAGCCAGGTCAGTAGACCACAGGTGTGCGGTCCATCCCACAAATACCACATACCACTTGGTGTACAGGTTACTCATAGCGCGTCTCCACAAGAAAAAATATACAATCCAGCTTGACTTTAGGTTTTGACCAGTATGGCGCGTACGTGATTCTCGCTTCCGGTCCGTTTTGAGCGAGACTTAACAAGATCACGCACAACTCACCTCGTTGTCCGTAAGTGTATTCAAAGTCACACTTACTACAATACGTAACCAGTTTGAACACAGTAGCGTTTCCGCATGATGGATGCCACTTCCTGGATGAGTTTTTGTTAGGTGGAAACCTACAGAAGGTACAACGGAGTTTGCTTCTGCGCTGGCAGTTACCGCGAATGTGAAAGAATGCATAGCTCGTTCGAGTCATCCGCGGCGGGATCACGAATGAACATGGGAACATTGTATAAACATGGCGACAGACGAGACTTGCGTCGCAAACAGGAAAAGTCCTTGTGGCGCTGCACGAGAGACGACGCACAGGGGCATATCCAGCGTGTGACCAATGAGAAGATGCCAGCCATCCTTCTTCACCCCTTTCCTTCACAGAAAAACTCAAACATCACCCCTGATGATACTAGCAAAAACCTCCAGTTGCACCTCGTTGAAGCTCACCAAACAATTCCAAGTGCACCACAGTTCAAGCTCACCAAACAATTCCAAGTGCACCACAGTTCAAGCTCACCAAACAATTCCAAGTGCACCACAGTTCAAGCTCACCAAACAATTCCAAGTGCACCACAGTTCAAGCTCACCAAACAATTCCAAGTGCACCACAGTTCAAGCTCACCAAACAATTCCAAGTGCACCACAGTTCAAGCTCACCAAACAATTCCAAGTGCACCACAGTTCAGGTTCGCCAAAAAAACCTCCAAGTGTACCGCAGATGGGACTCGTCAAAAACCTCTAAGTGCACCGCAGATGAGACTCGCCAAAAACCTCTAACTAAATGCACCGCAGATGAGACTCGCCAAAAACCTCTAACTAAGTGCACCGCAGATGAGACTCGCCAAAAACCTCTAAGTGCATCGCAGATGAGACTCGCCAAAAACCTGTAAGTGCACCGCAGACCAGACCCGCAAAAAAACCTCCGAGCGCACCGCAGTTCATTGCAGGTCCACCAAAATATACAACAGCACCCCCAGTTCGGCCTCGCTAAGACCTCCAGCTGCACAGGAGTTTAAGCTCACCAAAAACCTCTAAAATAGTGAATACATCCTACCCCCGTACCCACACTGACATCGCTAACGATTCCATTACAATTATTGTTACGTGCAATTTACAGCGCAGTGGTCTTGTGCTTTGATAAGTTTAACTGTTTGGTTTCCAAAAATGAAAATCCCCTTAAGATTCATAGACGCAACATGTTAAATAAGTAATTATTGTTTTGTGTTTTCTTTCGTTGATATGATGATGGGTTTTAGCGAATGTTTAATGACATGTTGACTAACCAATTAACGACCGAACGTACTAACTTAGACTTAATAAGTAACACATAACTAATTGTTTTATATACCCTATGACGAAACGAACGCCATTTGGTTTTCCATTATCGTAAACGTTAACTTATTAAACCGATTGACAGCAAGGAACCATCACAACCATCCGTGGTCCAGAATGTTGCATAGGCCACGTATCTAGATAGGTGCACTGTGCACAGAGAAAAGTTGTCTATTTTCGCGAAGTGGCTGCGACGAAATCGGCTGTGCTGTGATGCGAACCACTTGCCCCTGGAATAACTTGTACAGTCAAGTAGCGTGAGGTCTACACCACAATCTACACCGGTAATGGCGATCATGAACATACGGTCAGTGACCGTTTACATTAGCAGTAACACTAACGGCTTCCCGATCGACTGCACGTAGCCTGTCCGCGTACTCTTGGCATTCGTAATATGTATCTTGTTAGCAGAAATCACTGCCGCGCAAAACCAGATGGTGGCCAGCAGTTATATTTCAAGATGGCGGCCATATTGGAAACGCGTTGGTTTGATTTTTCTAAGCCACTGAAACTGTGCTTGTATCGTTTGTAATTACTCTTTTGTGTGTAGGCGCTGTTTGAATATACACTGATGTTTTTCGTTTCTCGTATTGACAAATATCTTCACTGTTGCACGTATAACTGTACATCCCACTATTTAATAAACTAAAACGTAACACGTTCAACATGTATAAATAAAATAATCCTGAGTGTTGGTAGGAAAGCGGTGAACATAAACGTATGTATGATTCAGTCCCAACCAGTAGGCCTATAGTTAGTTACAAGGGCCGGACATAGATAGGTGTACAAGGGTGTTAACAACATGAGACATTCTACAAGTTCATAGTGTTAAATACCTACTTAAAACAGTAAAATACAGACAAAGCAAGCGGTTCCAGTTTGCCCGCCTATTCAACGTGCTTCGTTGCTGACAGTCATTCTCTAAAACGACAGGTAGTGAACATACATCCACTACCGCGTATTGCAAGATACCTGCCCGACCCACGGTGGGCAAGACAGCGGCCTCCACTTGCTGGACTCCAGTATACTTACGCATTCGGCCATTAAGCGGCATTGTATATTCAAATACCCAACTACGATAACTTGCCACACCATCGGAACTTCTCGTCAAGCGATATTATTGGTTGAGCTTATCTTCTGTTTTGCGTGCGACCTACACACGGGGTGTACTGAGGCTGATGTAATCAGTTACACTGCCGGGCGAGGACGCCTCCAGTCGACTACCCAATTGCGCGGCGTTGTATACATAGGAGATGGTGCGGAGATATGGGCCGAGCGATGGGGAGACCGGTTCTGTTGAATGTTGATCCATCGTCTGACACATTCCGATACGTGTCTATCGCCGGACTTAATGAGACAGTGGTCAGATAGACTTTAATTAAATGAGATTCGGCCAGCAGCCGTCCGCCGCTTCGTAATTAGTCGCGGCGGGAAGCGACACCAGCGAAAGAGCGGGTGCGTCCAGCCGCAGAGCAGGGCAGCTCTCGCTTCAACGCCGGCGCTGGTAGCTTGGGCCGCTGTCTACTTATGGCTGCGGTCTGTCTCCGTGGAATGTCGTCTACGGGTTCTTGTTGTGTCATGTTTTGATTAGAACGAAGAGCGGTAATACTACGGCAGAGCTCCGGACTATTGATCGACTGGGCGGTGGTTAAATTCCACCTGCCGCATTTCTTTTCCAAACTTAGGCAGTTTCGTTATCCGCATATTGTCTGTCTGTGTTGTGCGGATGAGACACAGAAAGCCGTTTGTCCATTCTATCTGTGTATTTGGTGTATATGCCAGATTAAATCAAATATCCTACACTGGTGGTAAATGTGTGTATATGTGTGTATCTCTCTATCTCTCCCCCCCTCTCTCTCTCTCTCTCTCTCTTCTCTCTCTTCTCTCTCTCTCTCTCTCTCTCTCTCTCTCTCTCTCTCTCTCTCTCTCTCTCTCTCTCTCTCTCTCTCTCTCTCTCTCTCTCCCTCTCCCTCTACCTCTGTCTCTCTATTTATGTGTCTCTCCATCTCCAGCGCAGCGCTCTCGCTCTTGATATATTTCCGCTCTCCGCTCTCCGCTCTCCGCTCTCCGCTCTCCGCTCTCCGCTCTCTACTCCCTGCTTTCCCCTCTTCCCTCTTCCCTGTCTACCTGCAATCCGTGGTCTTTGTCAGTCTGTAAATCATATTTCAGAAGCCGGTAGGTTGTGGGGCGTACGCATCCACCATACCGCTGAGACAAACAGGTTCTCCTTGATAGGACATAGTTCCGCTTGAGTTTTCAAGGGGCTTCAGTTCAGTTTTGGAAGCCTGAGAGGGGGCAGTTTTGGGGAGTCTGCAAACGTAAGTCGTAAAACGCTACCAAAATAGACACACATAGGGACTGCTAATGTTACTGCCATAGATATCAGATCTCGTTTGGGAACATCTTTGAAATGAGGACGTAGGCTGGTTACTGCTCGCACGCATACACGCACACACGCATACACGCCCGCACATACAAAACAAACACAGAACGACGCACCTGTCCTCGGGTCACGTGTCTTTCTCCGTCAGTTGGCACGTGTACAATCTTTCTTGGCCGCCGACCATGCATAAACTTTGGTTGCTCTAACTATTGGATAATTGACACTTCTGTTAAAAAGAGAACGTACTCGAGAAACAGACCTACCTTAATTGACACAAATCGTTATTTCGTGCCAAACGGGTGGAAACACAGCAACATTCCAACTGGTCTCCTGTTATCTTTTCCAAACCACGAGTCGACATCAGATGAACTTTGTGATAAATTTGATGTTGTTAAAATTTAAATACATGCATACATATTATATGCATGCATACATGCATGCATATATAGATACATAGATACATATATACATACAATCGCACGCACGCACACACATATACATACACACACGTACATAAACACACACATACACAAATACACTAACACACAAACTCACACATACATACACGCGCAAACACGCGGGCGCACGCACGCACGCACGCACGCACGCAGTGGTTATCCGTTGTACCAGCGATGCTTTCATTCACAGAGACTTCGCGTATCGATAACAAAATAGTGATCACGCCATAGATATGTATATCTGAACAGGGTCTTCCATACGCATTGAGCTTTGTTTAATTACCCATTTACGTCCTGTGCTCGAAATTCGTATTACATGACCGTTCGTTGGTTTTTTGACTAATTTACGTCTTTGCGACAGATCAGTTTGGTTCGGATATATCACGACCTTTCATATGCTTTTATAATTGATTTAGGAGTTACACATGGCGCTGTGTCATCGGACAATCACAATTGCCCGCCGGGAGGTAAACTGTTGTCAATAATGCATTGTTATGCCATTCACTAGCTATTTCCTGGAAATTTCAGCAACGAAGTCCATTGTATTGAATGGTTCGGGTCGAAAAGGCACAGGTGCATAGGAGGGAGTATAGAAAACAGAATGTGAAATGTCCGTGTGTACTTGATATATAATTTATTTACAAAACTAAGTGGAATAGCGATCTCTAAATAGAACTATTTACCTGTTGGTCTAAGCACGAACGTGAACTTTTGGAAAAGCCAAACCACATCCACGACCACGCACCGAGTGCGGCATTTCTTTATTCTCTTATTTTCACCATAACAAGGCCACCTAATGTAGAGTTGCCAGACTTGACCAGGTGCACCCACCATACATACGTATACACGTGTCCAGGTGTCAACAGTGACGTAATTCGATACAACGAACAACAGTAAACGAAATAGTTGTGTACCGTCAAATCGACACAACGCTGCCTAGACGCAGTGAGCGAGCACATACGCTCGTCAGATTGGTCTATAGCAATGGTTGGAAACTACGGGTCAAATGTGGCCCGGACTAAAAGCGAAATTGTGTACAATGCAGTCCCTAAACATGACGAGAGTTGGTCCATCTTCAATAGGCAGAAAATCGCGCGGACTGAGTTGAGGTGCACGAAACCTGAGTTTCGTCTGTTCGTGGAAGAGACATTTCTCTGACATCTATGTTCATGTGTGATTTTGTTATCGACAAACAGCACACTTTAGGCTGCTGAATGGTCAAGCCCACGGACGAGAACATAATTTTTGATTCTTGACATTGTCCAGTTCGTCTCCGCTTTCAAGATCATGATGCTATCGTGATGTATAAAAACGCGGGATGCCAAACACTTACACGCCTCAACACCTCACGAAAACGCTGAAAGCAGCATTCACAGTGCCGCAGGGGAGCTCGCCGCTCGGGGAAAGTTTTTGCCGCTCTCGTGGCTCGAGCGAGAGCAGTGAGGATTTGCTACAATTTCCCAGGTGGAAGTAGCCAGTCGGTCGGTCGGTCGGTCGGTCGGTCGGCGGGCGGGCGGACGGACGGACGGACGGACGGACGGACGGACGGACGGACGGACGGACGGACGGACGGACGGACGGACGGACGGACGGACGGACGGACGGACGGACGGACGGACGGACGGACGGACGGACGGACGGACGGACGGATACTTAGACGATACAGTGATTCTCACAAGTCTGCAGCAAGCTTGCTCCTCGTGATACACTGACCGGAACTCTTACCGTCGAAGGAGCTTTTGCTTCCATCGCACTCCATAGCCTTCCGACCGTTAAAATGTGGCGCGCCAACCGAATCTAAGTCACTCATCCGCTCCTTCAATACAAAATGTTGCAGACCCTTGATATGTGAACAGATCTTGGTTTATTATCTATGAATGCAACCATTCGGTCTCTCTATCCGGAATTAACCACGTTGAAAATGGAGGTCGCTAAACATCAGACGCCATTGCGGTTAATTCAGTGCGCCTCGGCAATCCTGTCACTTGATAAAGTTTGTTTTTAAACAGAAACTTTTTGAGCAAAATATGAACATATTTAATACATCATTAAAATACTATATTAATTAATAAATGAAATACGTCGAACTGATTGATATCTTAAACATACTAGGTCAGTCAAGGTGTGATATGTTATTATAACCGTAACTTGATGTGTGTTTTACAGAATAGAACATTTAATTAAACGTAGACCCATTTCCTGGATCATCATACAACGTTATTCTTTGGTAAGATTATTTACGTTCCTAAACACGTAACAGATATATTACACAAAACAATCCTAGAGAAGCGGTGTAAGCGGTCGAAGGAGAGGGTTGCTCGCGTAACCTGGCTGCCACGACGGCGGAAGACACTTGTATTATTATTAAATTAAGAATAAGACGTTTGGTCGTTTGAAAATCGCAACTGGTCTTACTACCTTTATACACCGACTGCACACACAAAAATCAGTGTTGTTTTTTATATAGGAAAACTGCTCAAATTAGATAGACGGGACGCCTTTGAAGTGCACAAATAGACCCGGGGTGGAGTAACCTGTTACACAGAGAGTGCAACCTGGCGCAGATGGTTTGCGTTAGAGTGAACGAAGCTATGGGGCTTGAGTCCATAACAACGCTCACGTCGTGTTTATTTCGAGCGAACCAGTGCTCAAGAGAGGTGAGGGCATTGCCCAAGTCGCGGCGGGGATGATAAGGTACATCACCCGAGGGAATGGTTTCTAAGACTTCCACGTTGAAAGTAAGTCACCAAACGTTCCGTCGGTGGCGCGGTGCTTAGCTCTTGAGGGGAACCGTTGTCCAACGAATATAGCCGGCGATATGCGGGTATGTTGCAACCCTTCCCAGCTTGCGTCGGTGTGTAAACAGTCATCTTCGTTGTTGGAAAAGTGTGATTTACAAAATAGTTGCACACTATTTCGGGGAAACACACGTGCGTGGATTAAAACAGGTGTTTCTCATAATACTCCACATGATCTTTGCAGTGTAACGACCCTTACACAAGTGATATTCACGCCCCCGGTAGACCTAATAACAAATCACGCCCAATCTCGATTCTCCCGAGAATTATTCACCAACACATCAATATGCATAGACCCAGCAATCGTCCAATCGTGTCATTTACATAGACCCGTAGTGTCAGTAGCGTACTTCATCAGTGGGACGCGGCAGGTTAGTGATTAGAACGCCACTGACACCCAGCAGAGAGGCCCCGGGTTCGATTACTTACTCTTGTGCAGTGGATATATCCGTCACGTGACCCACTGCCTAGCAACAACATCGGTATAGCTTTAAAAATGGCTCCAGAATGTTTGCGGCTTTATTTTTACTTAGCGATAAAACATGCGGCAAAGATTTTCACAGTTTTTCCAGCGAGAACGTCACGTGGGAAAGATTTAACATCCATCTGTCGTGCTGGAAAAGTAATATGATGCATATGATGTAACCATCGTTGGCATGACAAAGTTTGAAAGTTTGAAGGAAGTTACGCACATAATTGCAAAATCTCCGTCAATTTCACTCACTCTTTCTTGACAATGTTCACCCAACATGGAATGTGAGGTAAACATTGACATATGTAACGTAAATGATAAATGTAAGGCGCTGGCGATAAACACTGATATAGGCAACACATGTCTGAAAGAATATTCCCGCTCATTAATTGCGGTATGGCTGAATTCTTCCCGGTGAAGTCTGGTTGGTATTGTAATGTATGGTTGCGCTGGAACTGAATGTAAAGCTATATATGAACGACCGTACCATAATCTTCTAACTTAAGGGGCCATCTACAAATGCAATCTCTTGAAATATGATTCACAAGGGTTTCAAGGATAAACATGACTTCTAATAGAGCTCGAAGTCCAGTTGTTAAGGATTTAGATTTTATTCTATAAGAGACGTGTTCACTCTCGAAACATTCCGCCACGCAGCTACCGGCACAAGAAGAGTGTTCGTACATAAATATCCACCACTGTCTGTAGCCAGCTACTCATTCATATAGCTGAGTGCACTAGAGCCAAAAACGAAATGTTTGCCATTGCACCACAGCGCTCCAGAAGAACTATATGGCGGACAGGTTTGAAATAAATGTCGTTTTGAAGATAGGTAAGCTAGACGCCAACCACTACACAATCAGAATGTCGTGAAATGAAGTTATCAGGTCAGAAAGTTCGCAACAAATGGTTGTGATACCTCGTGCAAGAGCAAGGGTAGTAATGTTCGTACCAATAGGAAAATAAAAAATAGTGACATTGAAAAAAATTATCCATTATATATACAGATATGTGATAGGTAAAATATTCAATTGTAAAATATATAATATAATAACATATATATTCCTTTTGTAAGTGTGCCTACATTTTGTAGAGGCTTTCCTCTATAAAATATAGGCACTAACGAATACAAAACAATTGTTATTTAAAACCTTTTAATTTTCTGTCGCTTACATGAAATTGTGTTTTGTTGTGTTGTGTTGTGTTGTGTTGTGTTGTGTTGTGGTGTGGTGTGGTGTGGTGTGGTGTGGTGTGGTGTGGTGTGGTGTGGTGTGGTGGTGTGGTGTCGTGTGGTGTCGTGTGGTGTCGTGTCGTGTCGTGTCGTGTCGTGTCGTGTCGTGTCGTGTCGTGTCGTGTCGTGTCGTGTCGTGTCGTGTCGTGTCGTGTCGTGTCGTGTATTGTCGTGTATTGTCGTGTATTGTCGTGTATTGTCGTGTATTCGTGTCGTGTCGTGTCGTGTCGTGTCGTGTCGTGTCGGTGTCGTGTCGTGTCGTGTCGTGTCGTGTCGTGTCGTGTCGTGTCGTGTCGTGTCGTGTCGTGTGTCGTGTCGTGTCGTGTCGTGTCGTGTCGTGTCGTGTCGTGTCGTGTCGTGTCGTGTCGTGGCGTGGCGTGGCGTGGCGTGCGTGTCGTGTCGTGTCGTGTCGTGTCGTGTCGTGTCGTGTCGTGTCGTGTCGTGTCGTGTTGTGTTGTGTTGTGTTGTGCTGTGCTGTGCTGTGCTGTGCTGTGCTGTGCTGTGCTGTGCTGTGCTGTGCATGCGCATCATCTTGCAATGCGTCGACAGCTACACCAACAAACTAGAGCAAGCGAACCATTTCTACTGTTGTGATGTGACGTTCTACCATCAAGAAGTTATCCGTTAGACAACAAGATAAAAGACAACTGGAACAACCGCGCGCTCTCTTTAGGAACGAGACAATATACTGAGACGAATCGACGACCAACACGTGTCACTTCGCTGCGCATCATTTCACACATTCCACATACATGAACACGTTCCCGCCAGTTAATATCCACAAGAATTCGCTTTCAATCGACCGTGACGTTGTCTTCATCGGGCGGTGGAGTTCTTACCATCGTGGCGACGGGCGTTCGGCCGTTGACCGGGATGAAAACAGACCGACCGGGACATTGACTGGCGTAGCTGGCGGCTAGGAGCGGGAGGAATGCCACCCAACAAGCCCCCCGCTACAGCAACAGGTGTTTGCGGCGCTTATAGTAAGCCTTCTGTGCGTCATCAGTACGTCATCGAGAGACTCGGGTCTATTCGTAGCTACCGGCGCGAACGAGACCCAAGGCGAATGAAACGTTTTCATGTTTCTGTTTGTACTGTCTGAGGGCTGAACGACGCTTGACCTGGTGTGCACGTTTGTTTGTATTACATGCAGTTTAATGTTTTTTGTTTTAGTTTGTATTGTTCTTAATGTAATCGATTAATATATGTCTTATGCTTTGGGACCATCGTGGAAACAAGTGCTTTATTATCCGATATATTTAGTTCACGCTGTTGATTACCCCCCCCCCCCCGGTTCAGACTATTTATTACCAAGTATACTTGTATACAGTGAACCATCAGCCAACGTGGAATTAATCAAGTTAACCCCGTCTCAGCAAAAACCGTTATAGTTATGACTGTTGTCTTTTGTCTCACGAACATCATTCTGCTGAGGTGAAGAGTTATTTTTTAGTTGGCCTATGTTCTTTCGTTTATCACGAAGCATGATGCTTGTTGATTCACGTAACATTTGTGTTTAAAAATGGACGGTCTCACCGCTCTTACAGCACCAGTTTAAAGAGACACGCATTTAGAATACACAATGGTTCACTAACATTTCACGTCAACTTGATCAATACTGTACTATGGCAACATGACCAATATTGTGCTACGTCACTTCCGGTTTACATGTGCTGACCTCATTATTGCACGTATATTCGGACGACGGTAAACTACAGAAGAGATAATAAAAAGAAACCCGTTCACTCATGGGCATTAAATTCATCGATTGATGGATCATTCATTCAACAAAGTCTATCGCGATTCCGTGTCTAGAATACGAACGGGCATTTGGATTACGTTACGAGTGATGCAAGCACACGTACGGGCTTCGGATTGCGCATCGATTCCCCGCAGAAGCTTCCGGCGATGTCTTCACCTAGAGCGAGAAACTCAATTTACGGAAGTGACGTTGATACGACAGACTACTGTGAAACGACTGCTCTCGCGTTCAATAGCAAAGAACCTGAATATATGAGGTGCTCGGTTTTTGAAAATGAGTTTTGTTTTTTGTTTTAACAATAGTAGGTAGATTAATTTGAGGGTAACGCCATGAGGTCCTAATGACGTGGCAGCCGGAAGGAACAGTATAATTAGTATGTTAAGGAAATTACCATACATATACATATTCACAGTATAAGTCAGAGAATGTCAGCGCTGTGGCCAAGTAATCGTATCATCCAATGTGATGCGCATTTTTGGAGATCTGCAGATAAGCCAGGCCATAATTAGAATATCTAGATTGGTCAATTCAAACAGCTGTCGAACATACGCGTGGATCAAGCACTGTATGAATACGAGTTGTGTTTCGTGCGCAATGAACTCAGCTAATGAATGCTTGTGCAATCAGGATACGGTAAACTAGTGGCACAGGGCAATAACTAATATAGACGGCATAATTGCGCAATTTTCTGGCTTACCGTGAAACCTGTCTAGCCGCGCGAATCGCAACTGTTGGTAATGGCATGCTGACACAGGTGCCCATTTTGGCAATCTGCGGAACTCGCTTTGGTTGACGCGTTTACACCGAAAATATGTTGTGGCGTCCTAGCAGAGGATAACTCGCATATGGAATATTGCGGTTGTGGTCGAGGTTAGCCTTCTTGTAGTGATGAAGTGAAAAGTTTGATCTAGACAAGCTTGGTATTTTAAAACAATCTTTCGTGAGAATTATTGCTGTTGAATACATTAGCTGTGAAATGATGTATATTTAGAAGAGTCTAACTGGCGAGTGATTGTTTGCCATTTATATTGGCACAACACTGGCGCAACGCGGGAGCAGAATTGCATCGTCATGTAGGTTGCATCGTGAATTCGTGCGTTTTAAAGATAATTGATTTTGACGAAATTGTGTCAGCATATCAATGATGTCAGTAGCTGGGAAGACGTTTCATGATTTTTCCGGTCGAGTTGTCAATAATCTGGCAAAAGATTAACACGACAACCTATG
This sequence comes from Ridgeia piscesae, assembly GCA_025642075.2. NCBI lineage: Eukaryota > Metazoa > Annelida > Polychaeta > Sabellida > Siboglinidae > Ridgeia > Ridgeia piscesae. The sequence goes on from JAODUO010000126.1 coordinate 93,188, forward strand.
ACAAAAATCTATTGTGTTCAGCTCCGCCAGGCAGTTAATCCGGCCAATTCTACAGCTGCAAGACGCATGAGCTTTCGGGCAGAAAACCCAGACCCAATGCCTGGAGTACAATGCCGACTTCCCCGTTTCAACCACGCTGCAGGTGTTTATACAACAAAACTGTTTTCAAGTCACGTCATTCGACGACCGCCCCACTTTTACCAACTTATAAGTAGATACACATTTAGTCGGATCGTGTTAAGGTGGAGCGTTGTTGCTATGTTTAGAACGTCGTGTCGAACTTTGGACCAATTTGTTCACTCGACATTGCCTCAGTTCACACAGGTGTTTGAACGACTACTTGACTACAGATAATGGTAGATATTCGTGTACGAAATGTTTTCTTAATAATTACAGCGTGGCTGAATGTTTCCCAGAAACGTCGAGAACGTGCTCGATTGAGTTAATTCAGGGAGAAAAGTGTAAAGGGATTTGAGCAGAACTAAGCAATAGATACCATGCCATGTTTACATTTTACTTGTTTATACCTAAAGACAATATGCTGTTTCCATGTTAATCATTATACATTATTTAGTAACTTACTATCCTCGCAATAAAGTGTTTTTGTTTTCCTATATAGTTCAGCTGCATCTCGTAGCCTTCTTCAGCTGACGGATTTTCACGGTGGTCATGTGACACAAGCTGGAGCCGAAGAAGACCACGAGACGCAGCCGAAATACGCCGGAAAATAAAAGCGTTTTTGAGGATAGACTAAATAACATGAACCAAGGACCCGTACCATTACATTCTAACATTATAAAGTAACTTTAATAAATCGGCAAAGACTAGTTATTTTATATTATGGTGTCTTTGGCCTGTGTTTTGATTACGTGTCTAATATTAGTGTTTGTTTTATCGTTGACATCCATAGTTACGCCCCTCCGTGTCTTTTGGTTTACATTAAAATGTAACTTTGCAAAGGGTCAAAAGACAACCGTTATATTAACCTTCACAATTATACGGACGCCACAAACAATAGAGGTATACTTATGCTTAGTTAATCTGCTTAGTTTAACACTTTTTACTGAAGATGATAAGCTGAATCTCTAGCGGGCGAATCTGGATATCATGAATAAATTTATGGGCCACAATCACATATATTTGTCGACGGATGTTTGGACAGATAGTTATCGTGGATTAACAATCGGCCTATGCATTTTGATTGGTATATTTGCAGAGTCTACACGCGTCAGTGCATAACGGATTGACCAACAATTTTACATAGGAGCTCGATCTCTGCATGCCGTGCGACACCTAAAGTAAACGACTTCCTGTCATACATCCGGAAGTGTTTAACAAGATTTAACAAGATTTAACAAAGATTGCCACCTAGAGATTCAACTCTAGATGGCAGGTGGACTAGGAAGCCATTTGGCTTATCGAGAGTCCAACCTATCTATCTAAGTATACCTTGCCCGTCTTAGGTATATGTCGATTTTATTTTTAAATATATTAACACTAATAGCACCTACACAATCAGCTGATAATCTGTTCCATTCGTTTACTGTTCTTTGTGAAAATGAAAACTAATATCTAGTCTACACTGCTTCTTTGCTAATGTAACTCCATGTCCTCTAGTCCTTCTCTCTTCCTTGACTGTGAAACAAATTATATTATTCAATATTTTAAACACCTCAATCTGATCTCTCAATCTTCTGGTTTCTAGTGTTGTTAAACCACATTCTTTTAGACGCATTTCATAACTAATATTCCTGAGTTTTTGTATCATTTTGGTTGCTCTCGTTTGTACTCTTTCTAGCATATCAATATCCTTCTTGCGATATGGCCTCCATGCTTGTATACAATATTCAAAGTGAGGCCTAACTATTGTTTTATACAGCGGTATTATTAGTTCTTTTTCTTTGTACACTATATTTCGCCTAATTAATCCAAGAATTTGGTTTCCCTTCGCTGTGGCAATTCCATACTGCTCTGATACCTTCATGTCAGCACTAATAGTTAACCCTAAGTCCTTTTCCTTTAAGGTAGTATTTAGTAGTACAGTACCACCCATTGTATATTGTGCATCTTGATTCCCATGTCCTGTGTGAAGGCACTTACACTTTCCAAAATTAAACTTGTTGCTTGTATCACTGATATTCACTCTATCAATCCTCCCCGTTGGGTCACGTCGTTCTTGTAATTTCTGACATAACCATCACATATCTTATGTACATATACACACATTACGTTACCAAATAAATCACTAAGATTTTTGAAACAAATAAAATGCGCAAAACAAATTCGCGCATAACTCGCCGGCAACTCGACATCATCGGTGGCGGCTACGCGTAGCTCTGTTATTACAGTGATATCGGTGTTGTGTCGATGCGTCGATTGTTAGCAGTGTATGGTTAAGCGTTAGGGTTTAGGCAAATTGTAGGGTTAGTAATAGATAGCTTAGGGTTAGTTTAGGGCTAGGATAAAACCGTAATATTTGAAGCTCATTTATGGAGTAACGCCGGGACAAAATAGCGATCTTACGGTAATCGCTGAGCTATGCGTAGTCACCGCAGATGATGTCGAATTTTGCTCGAGTTCATTTTGTAAATAATTTTAATTTGTAACCGTGTGTGTGTGTGTGTGTGTGTGTGTGTGTGTGTGTGTGTGTGTGTGTGTGTGTGTGTGTGTGTGTGTGTGTGTGTGTGTGTGTGTGTGTGTGTGTGTGTGTGTGTGTGTGTGTGTGTGTGTGTGTGTGTGTGTGTGTGTGTGTGTGTGTGTGTGTGTGTGTGTGTGTGTGTGTGTGTGTGTGTGTGTGTGTGTGTGTGTGTGTGTGTGTGTGTGTGTGGTGTGTGTGGTGTGTGTGGTGTGTGTGGTGTGTGTGTGTGTGTGTGTGGGTGTGTGGTGTGTGTGTGGTGTGTGGTGTGTGTGTGTGGTGCGGGCGAGCGTGCGTGCGTGCGTGCTTGTGTGTGTGAGGAGATGCTCGATGGCTGTAAATGGTCATTTTCATGTTTAGGTCTAAACGTAAAAGATCGCTTACTTATGGTAATTGTGGATCTAGTTCGGGATCTTGATCTTCCATATCCGGGTTTTGTACTGCATCGGTTGCACCCGCTTAACAAACTCATTTGGGGCTTAACCTCTCCGGTTGTTGTAAATGAGACGCAGAATTTTTTTCCGGATCAATATGACTGTTAATACAGTTAACTCGTTTCTGTCGTAGGCCTGTCTCACTGCCTTACTGCTGATGGCGGGATTTGGCGAGTGTGCTCAAAGTGGTGCATATGGAAGTGTGTGGTTCGTCTCAATAGGCTGATGCAACTGGTCCTTCGAGTGGTTAGCTGTAGTAGTATCTACTACTACTACTACTACTACTACTACTACTACTACTACTACTACTACTACTACTACTATGTATGTAGCTCTACTCTTCTACTACTCTGCTACTCTCTACTCTACTCTCTCTCTCTCTACTCTTACTCTCTCTTGCAACACAACAAACAACAACAACACACAACAACAACAACAGCAACAACAACACAACAGCAACACAACAACAACAGCACACACACCGCTCTGCTCTCTGCTACTGCTCTCTCTCTACTCTGGTAGCTGCTGTAACTGCTGCTACTGCTACTACTGCTACTGCTGCTGCTCTGCTCTCTACTGACTTACTACTACTACATACTACTACTACTCTCTGCTAGCTGTCTACTTCTACTTCTACTGCTATACTCTACTACTACTAGCTGCTACACACACAACTCATACTATACTCTGCTACTACTGCTACTGCTACTGCTACTACTGCTACTACTACTGCTACCTGCTACTGCTACTCTAGCTGCTACTGACTCTATGCTACTGCTACTGCTGCTGCACTACTACTCTCTGCTTCTACTGCTACTCTACACACTACTATACTTATGCTGTTCTACTACTACTTGCTGACTACTCTACTAGACTAACAACTACTACTACTACTACTACTACTACTACTACTACTACTACTACTACTACTACTACTACTACTACTACTACTACTACTGGTGGTGGTGGTTATGGTTATAGTTGTAGTAGTAGTGGTGGTGGTGGTGGTGGTGGTGGTGGTAGTAGTAGTAATTGTAGTAGTAGTAGTAGTAGTGGTGATGGTGATAGTATACATAAAGTATTAGTAAAACCTTTATTTCATGATGGTAACCATGTCAGGTGGTATATCGTGATTATCAATTAACCATCATCATGTGCATGATATCAGACAGGACAATGTAGAGACTTTAGTAGCAGCGTAGAAGGAGTAAACCCTGGAGAACAAATCATTGTTTCCAATGTCTGGTATTTCTACAGAACGTATATTCAGAATTACTTGAAATATTGTTATTCAAATTACAGCTGTGTCATTTGAATAACCATGCAAACAAAGCATTAATGTAGAAAATAGACGAGATTGTTGCCAACACTCCCGATATAAACCTTCCGGAAAATAAGCACTCCTGTCGGATTTTCGCTTTATATTTTCACAAGCACGCTGTCGGTTTCGGACGGAGATGTCTCGAGTCAAAATAAACAGGACCGAACAGTTGAGAGATACGTAAAATCTCGACTCTCCCTAATTTCAAACGTTGGCATGAATATGTTGCGCAAGATTTTAATCAAAAACGTGCACTTCGGCATCCATCTTGCTTTCTTAGGCTACACTGATCAAACAGCAGCAAGACTAGTTTGTCATTTCGTAGAGCGTAACCAATTCTATTTTTATCGCCATTATAATGAACTCTAGTTATCTATTTATAGTTCTCACTATATTTGTTGCCTAGCAGCGCTTAGAGGACTTGTTGCGTCATGTTGCATTCAGAAATAGAATGTTTACTTGTCAGAGGGCTATGAATATTACGTCAGTACTAGGACAATAGGCAATCCGCACGCAATGTAGTTCTCGCATGACATATTCTATGTGAACTAATACTGACATTTCATTATAACATAGGTGAACCACTTGCACAGAAATCAAATTGAAGCTTATTTAAGATGCCACACTTAACAATGCGATCATTTGCTAAGATCTATATTCGTCAACAGCCTACTCACCAGTTTCTTAAAAAAACTTATTTAAGTCTACAGATGGAACGTCAAACGATGTCTCAAATACGACAATTAGGTGTGTGTGTGTGTGTGTGTGTGTGTGTGTGTGTGTGTGTGTGTGTGTGTGTGTGTGTGTGTGTGTGTGTGTGTGTGTGTGTGTGTGTGTGTGTGTGTGTGTGTGTGTGTGTGTGTGTGTGTGTGTGTGTGTGTGTGTGTGTGTGTGTGTGTGTGTGTGTGTGTGTGTGTGTGTGTGTGTGTGTGTGTGTGTGTGTGTGTGTGTGTGTGTGTGTGTGTGTGTGTGTGTGTGTGTGTGTGTGTGTGTGTGTGTGTGTGTGTGTGTGTGTGTGTGTGTGTGTGTGTGTGTGTGTGTGTGTGTGTGTGTGTGTGTGTGTGTGTGTGTGTGTGTGTGTGTGCTCGAAAAACTTGTTATTCACTTGCAAACCTGGCGCTTGCTTGATCAGTTGCGGCACCGAAGCTTCACCTTACAACCCACAGTGATCCGTATTTTCATATATGGCCCGAGTAGCATGCCATAAATTGGGTATATAGTACATACACAAGGAACTTCTGATTCAATGGAAATTCTATGTTCAGTTTGGGATGAATAGACGTAGGACCTATATGCACTGGAATGAAAATGGCATCCGGCCAATATTCCTCCCAAGAGACCAACGTAGTCCCAATGGCAGCAGTTGCTTTGCACAATCTTACCACCTAATGTCGTTATGCAGTACGCGAAGCCATTAGGCCTAATACTACAGGCAAGAAAGTCCTTATAGGCATCGGCTCCCTGAAGCTTCCGGCCACTTCCCGGGCAATGTCGCGCTTACATTGTTCCGATCGTTATAAACTTTCCGATTGACGTTTCTGCGCATGCGCGATAAATGTAAAATCATCAATGTGCAGCGAAACGACAAAGCATTTTTTATATAAATGCCACGGGCTGTTCGTTAACTCTCCTCTGATGATTACTGTGAAGAGTTACTTAAAATGTCGTTCAATACAATAAGATATTACATTTGTTTAAATCACTGTCACGGATTATGGCGCACTACAGTCACGTGATTTACGCTTGCTATCAAAACATGCCTCAAATCTTGTTTGCCTCGTGTTAATTTCCGACAAATAACTTTGCAGAGAGGTTATATACATCCCTACGAATAACCCGTAGTATTTATACAATAAACGCATTGTCCTGTCGTTGCACTTTAATGATTTTACATTTATCGCGCATGCGCAGAAACGTCAATCGGAACGTTTATAACGCCGGTGTGGTGGTCCCAGTTTCGACCAGTCCAGGATTCGTACGAATCCGGGACCGCGACGGTAGCGGTCCCAGATTCGTACCGGGCCAGGATTCGCCTTTGTTACTAACGTAGTTTCCGTTAGTAATACATCAAGTATTGAAATAATATTGTTATCACGCACATCTTAAATAAAAATGGATTAACTTATGTGATCATTTTCACTCATTCGAACGTGTTGTGTTATTTAGTCGAATCTCGGCTCGGGCATGACGTATGCCGTTGCCACTACGTCAGAGCGCGTCAGAACAGATAAAAGCGATCATTGCGCATGCGTGCGCATGCGCGATATGCGTTTAGACGAATCCTGGACTGGTCGAATCTGGGACCACCACACCGGAAAAATGTACGCGCTACAACGAACCACGGCAATACAGTTCGAATGGTAAACAAAACGTCCCGTGTCAAAACAAGCTTTATTGGCAATAATGGCGCGGCGACCGAGGTAACCACGATACCCTTTGATGTCCACCGTTCTCAGACACTGTCTGAAACGGCAGACTTCCTGTTACACATCAGTGCCCTGGCCACTTCCGGCTAAAGCGACAGACACACCATCCCTTAAAACGGAGAGTTGAAGGTTTACTGCCTGCTAAATTGTGCTTAGTTCTTTACTAAGCTCGGAACAATGTTCGCAGTTTGAAAGGTTACGTGTTCATAGTTTCAAAACAAAATTAATTGGTATTTACAATGTTTAACTGTTCTGGAGTTCCCACGGTCTGGATTCCGGGAAAAGAGGGGCATACCATGCTTTTAGAAAGGTTCTTAGGTGTGCCTTATTATTTAATAATATTTTTATGTTCGTAAGAGTCTACTATGAAATAAAAAATATGTCCGCCAAGTTGTGTTTAGTCATTTTGCAAACCCGTAGCAATGTTCGCAATGTAAAAGACCAAATCACGGGAGGTGCCAAATTGTAAACAATGCATCCAGTTTTCAAAATAAGTAAGTAATAAAATAAGTAATAGGTAATAAGTAAATAAGAACTAAGTAATAAAAATAAGTAATAAGTATCACTGAAGCAGGCCAAGTTGGCTGTAACACCTTTTGAAGCTTTTGAAGCTTATTCATGGCATCCTCGAGCACCAAGGCTCGCTGCTGTTGATTACGTCAGCGTCAGCCATCAGTACCCCTGGCTGGTCGCTTTACAAAACTCTTAATTTAAGCTCAGCCATTTAATCGCCCACCAGATCTGTGGTGCTCGCCAGGTCAGGTGATCATAAGATATATATATTTCAGCCAACCGTGGCTTGCTTCAGGCGCGTATTTGTGCTGTTCTCACGTTTGACGCAGCCGCGACTGACGAAGTCAATTATTAGTTTGACCCAGCTTACTTCCACACTTCACGTAGGGTATCTGCCAAACAGTCATGGCTTGCGATGACGAAGCAATGTCCATTTTACATGTTCAGTGCTGCATATTTCTTTCCATAGAATACAACGCTGGCTAATTATGAGTATGAGAATGACGTCCTGTGAAAGTATTGATGTGCTCTGCTACGCCAATGTATTCCCTGTTCTCATATACAACTTGGGCACGCGGGGGCAATGATCACGTAAGAGCTCGGCCTGACGCATTTTCGTCATCATTCGTCATCAAATAAGCCATTTTCACGGAAGTTAGTCTGGAATAGGGCCTAAGTATAGTATGCCGGGAGAAAGCGATTCTGAGAGTTATTTCCTCCGGATTAGCTACTTTCCTAAAAAATACTCGGGTTAGCGTTTTGGGAGAAACGTTCACCCGGCATAACTGCATCGGAAAAGGGAATAGCGTTTTAGATCGGTGATAGGTGGCGTTGTGCGTCATTGACCACTCTTCTTGCTACTCACCTTTCGTCAAACTTAATTCGTTCTCAGACAAGAAACTTGAGTTAGAATTGGCATGTACACAAGAGAAAACAGACATACTGAAGACGCAAACGAGACAATAGACATACATAAGATGCCAAAGAGACAACAGATATACTGAAGACGCCAAAGAGACAACAGACATACTGAAGACGCCAAAGAGACAACAGACATACTGAAGACGTACAGGAGACAACAGACATACTGAAGACGTAAAAGAGACAACATACATACTGAAGACGTAAAAGAGACAACAGACATACTGAAGACATAAAAGAGATAACAGACATACTGAAGACGTAAAAGAGACAACAGACATACTGAAGACGTAAAAGAGACAACAGACATACTGAAGACGTAAAAGAGACAACATACATATTGAAGACGTAAAAGAGAAACAACATATGAAGACGTAAAAGAGACAACAGACATACTGAAGACGTAAAAGAGACAACAGACATACTGAAGACGTAAAAGAGACAACAGACATACTGAAGACGTAAAAGAGACAACAGACATACTGAAGACGTAAAAGAGACAACAGACATACTGAAGACGTAAAAGAGACAACAGACATACTGAAGACGTAAAAGAGACAACAGACATACTGAAGACGTAAAAGAGACAACAGACATACTGAAGACGTAAAAGAGACAACAGACATACTGAAGACGTAATAGAGACAACATACATATTGAAGACGTAAAAGAGACAACAGACATATGAAGACGTAAAAGAGACAACAGACATACTGAAGACGTAAAAGAGACAACAACATACTGAAGACGTAAAAGAGACAACAGACATACTGAAGACGTAAAGAGACAACAGACATATGAAGACGTAAAAGAGACAACAGACATACTGAAGACGTAAAAGAGAAACAGACATACTGAAGACGTAAAGAGACAACAGACATACTGAAGACGTAAAAGAGACAACAGACATACTGAAGACGTAAAAGAGACAACAGACATACTGAAGACGTAAAAGAGATAACAGACATACTGAAGACGTAAAAGAGACAACAGACATACTGAAGACGTAAAAGAGACAACAGACATACTGAAGACGTAATAGAGACAACATACATATTGAAGACGTAAAAGAGACAACAGACATACTGAAGACGTAAAGAGACAACATACATATTGAAGACGTAAAAGAGACAACAGACATATTGAAGACGTAAAAGAGACAACAGACATATTGAAGACGTAAAAGAGACAACAGACATATGAAGACGTAAAAGAGACAACAGACATATGAAGACGTAAAAGAGACAACAGACATACTGAAGACGTAAAAGAGACAACAGACATACTGAAGACGTAAAAGAGAAACAGACATACTGAAGACGTAAAAGAGACAACAGACATACTGAAGACGTAAAAGAGACAACAGACATACTGAAGACGTAAAAGAGACAACAGACATACTGAAGACGTAAAAGAGACAACAACATACGAAGACGTAAAAGAGAAACAGACATACTGAAGACGTAAAAGAGACAACAGACATACTGAAGACGTAAAAGAGACAACAGACATACTGAAGACGTAAAAGAGACAACAGACATACTGAAGACGTAAAAGAGACAACAGACATACTGAAGACGTAAAAGAGACAACATACATATTGAAGACGTAAAAGAGACAACAGACATACTGAAGACGTAAAAGAGACAACAGACATACTGAAGACGTAAAGAGACAACAGACATACTGAAGACGTAAAAGAGACAACAGACATACTGAAGACGTAAAGAGACAACAGACATACTGAAGACGTAAAAGAGATAACAGACATACTGAAGACGTAAAAGAGACAACAGACATACTGAAGACGTAAAAGAGACAACAGACATACTGAAGACGTAAAAGAGACAACAGACATACTGAAGACGTAAAAGAGACAACAGACATACTGAAGACGTAAAAGAGACAACAGACATACTGAAGACGTAAAAGAGACAACAGACATACTGAAGACGTAAAAGAGACAACAGACATACTGAAGACGTAAAAGAGACAACAGACATACTGAAGACGTAAAAGAGACAACAGACATACTGAAGACGTAAAAGAGACAACAGACATACTGAAGACGTAAAAGAGACAACAGACATACTGAAGACGTAAAAGAGACAACAGACATACTGAAGACGTAAAGAGACAACAGACATACTGAAGACGTAAAAGAGACAACAGACATACTGAAGACGTAAAAGAGACAACAGACATACTGAAGACGTAAAAGAGACAACAGACATACTGAAGACGTAAAAGAGATAACAGACATACTGAAGACGTAAAAGAGACAACAGACATACTGAAGACGTAAAAGAGACAACAGACATTCTGAAGACGTAAAAGAGATAACAGACATACTGAAGACGTAAAAGAGACAACAGACATACTGAAGACGTAAAAGAGACAACAGACATACTGAAGACGTAAAGAGACAACAGACATACTGAAGACGTAAAAGAGACAACAGACATACTGAAGACGTAAAAGAGACAACAGACATACTGAAGACGTAAAAGAGACAACAGACATACTGAAGACGTAAAAGAGACAACAGACATACTGAAGACGTAAAAGAGACAACAGACATACTGAAGACGTAAAAGAGACAACAGACATACTGAAGACGTAAAAGAGACAACAGACATACTGAAGACGTAAAAGAGACAACAGACATACTGAAGACGTAAAAGAGACAACAGACATACTGAAGACGTAAAAGAGACAACAGACATACTGAAGACGTAAAGAGACAACAGACATACTGAAGACGTAAAAGAGACAACAGACATACTGAAGACGTAAAAGAGATAACAGACATACTGAAGACGTAAAAGAGACAACAGACATACTGAAGACGTAAAAGAGACAACAGACATACTGAAGACGTAAAAGAGACAACAGACATACTGAAGACGTAAAAGAGACAACAGACATACTGAAGACGTAAAAGAGACAACAGACATACTGAAGACGTAAAAGAGACAACAGACATACTGAAGACGTAAAAGAGACAACAGACATACTGAAGACGTAAAAGAGACAACAGACATACTGAAGACGTAAAAGAGACAACAGACATACTGAAGACGTAAAAGAGACAACAGACATACTGAAGACGTAAAAGAGACAACATACATACTGAAGACGTAAAAGACATAACAGGCATACTGAAGACGTAAAAGAGACAACATACATGCTGAAGACGTAAAAGAGACAACATACATGCTGAAGACGTAAAAGAGACAACAGACATACTGAATACGTAAAGGAGACAACAGACATACTGAAGGCGTAAAGGAGACAACAGACATACTGAAGACGTAAAGGAGACAACAGGCATACTGAAGACGTAAAGGAGACAACAGACATACTGAAGACGTAAAGGAGACAACAGACATACTGAAGACGCCAAAGAGACAACATACATACTGAAGACGTAAAGGAGGCAACAGGCATACTGAAGACGTAAAGGAGACAACAGACATACTGAAGACGTAAAGGAGACAACAGACATACTGAAGCCGTAAAAGAGACAACAGACATACTGAAGACGTAAAAGAGACAACAGACATACTGAAGACGTAAAAGAGAAACAGACACACTGAAGACGTAAAGGAGACAACATACATACTGAAGACGTAAAGGAGACAACAGACATACTGAAGACGTAAAGGAGACAACAGACATACTGAAGACGTAAAAGAGATAACAGACATACTGAAGACGCCAAAGAGACAACAGACATACTGAAGACGTAAAGGAGACAACAGACATACTGAAGACGTAAAAGAGACAACAGACATACTGAAGACGTAAAAGAGAAACAGACACACTGAAGACGTAAAGGAGACAACAGACATACTGAATACGTAAAGGAGACAACAGACATACTGAAGACGTAAAGGAGACAACAGACATACTGAAGACGTAAAGGAGACAACAGACATACTGAAGACGCCAAAGAGACAACAGACATACTGAAGACGTAAAGAGACAACAGACATACTGAAGACGTAAAGGAGACAACAGACATACTGAAGACGTAAAGGAGACAACAGACATACTGAAGACGTAAAGAGACAACAGACATACTGAAGACGTAAAGGAGACAACAGACATACTGAAGACGTAAAAGAGACAACAGACATACTGAAGACGTAAAAGAGACAACAGACATACTGAAGACGTAAAAGAGACAACAGACATACTGAAGACGTAAAGGAGACAACAGACATACTGAAGACGTAAAGGAGACAACAGACATACTGAAGACGTAAAGGAGACAACAGACATACTGAAGACGTAAAAGAGACAACAGACATACTGAAGACGAAAAAGAGAAACAGACATACTGAAGACGTAAAGGAGACAACAGACATACTGAAGACGTAAAGGAGACAACAGACATACTGAAGACGTAAAAGAGACAACAGACATACTGAAGACGTAAAAGAGACAACAGACATACTGAAGACGTAAAGGAGACAACAGACATACTGAAGACGTAAAGGAGACAACAGACATACTGAAGACGTAAAGGAGACAACAGACATACTGAATACGTAAAGGAGACAACAGACATACTGAAGACGTAAAGGAGACAACAGACATACTGAAGACGTAAAAGAGACAACAGACATACTGAAGACGTAAAGGAGACAACAGACATACTGAAGACGTAAAAGAGACAACAGACATACTGAAGACGTAAAGGAGACAACAGACATACTGAAGACGTAAAGGAGACAACAGACATACTGAAGACGTAAAAGAGACAACAGACATACTGAAGACGTAAATGAGACAACAGACATACTGAAGACGTAAAAGAGATAACAGACATACTGAAGACGTAAAAGAGACAACAGACATACTGAAGACGTAAAAGAGATAACAGACATACTGAAGACGCCAAAGAGACAACAGACATACTGAAGACGTAAAGGAGACAACAGACATACTGAAGACGTAAAAGGAGACAACAGACAAAACTGAAGACGAAAATGGAGACAACAGACATACTGAAGACGTAAAAGAGACAACAGACATACTGAAGACGTAAAAGAGATAACAGACATACTGAAGCCGAAAAAGGAGACAACAGACATACTGAAGACGTAAAAGAGAAACAGACATACTGAAGACGAAAAAGGAGATAACAGACATACTGAAGACGTAAAGGAGACAACAGACATACTGAAGACGTAAAGGAGACAACAGACATACTGAAGACGCCAAAGAGACAACAGACATACTGAAGACGCCAAAGAGACAACAGACATACTGAAGACGTAAAGGAGACAACAGACATACTGAAGACGTAAAAGAGACAACAGACATACTGAAGACGTAAAAGAGAAACAGACATACTGAAGACGTAAAGGAGACAACAGACATACTGAATACGTAAAAGAGACAACAGACATACTGAAGACGTAAAGGAGACAACAGACATACTGAAGACGAAAAAGGAGATAACAGACATACTGAAGACGTCAAAGAGATAACAGGCATACTGAAGACTAAAAGAGAAACAGACAAAACTGAAGACGTAAAGGAGACAACATACATACTGAAGACGTAAAGGAGACAACAGACATACTGAAGACGTAAATGAGACAACAGACATACTGAAGACGTAAAAGAGATAACAGACATACTGAAGACGTAAAGGAGACAACAGACATACTGAAGACGTAAAAGAGACAACAGACATACTGAAGACGAAAAAGAAAAAGACAACAAGAAAAAAATACTTGAAGACGTAAAGGAGACAACAGACATACTGAAGACGTAAAGGAGACAACAGGCATACTGAAGACGTAAAAGAGACAACAGACATACTGAAGACATAAAGGAGACAACAGGCATACTGAAGACGCCAAAGAGACAACAGACACACTGAAGACGTAAAAGAGACAACATACATACTGAAGACGTAAATGAGACAACAGACATACTGAAGACGTAAAAGAGACAACATACATACTGAAGACGTAAAAGAGACAACAGACATACTGAATACGTAAATGAGACAACAGACATACTGAAGACGTAAAAGAGACAATA
>JAODUO010000126.1:112500-260000 GCA_025642075.2 Ridgeia piscesae
CGTTCCCCTGAGTAGACCTGTATGTCGTTTACAAACACCTCTGTTCATATCAATGACACTTTTGAATTTGTATTTATATAATTGTAAAGTAGTCTATTTTATGTCTAATAAGGAACTTTGGCCATTTGTTAGGTCTACTATATCCCACGGTAGACCTGCCGGCCATAGTCGTACCAGGATGTCGGGTGATACATCAAATGACCTATCCATCAAATGACCAGTTGCTTAGCAAAACTTCCACCATGCGATAACAAAATGGCTGTTTTATCACGTGATTTTCGTCGTCTTTGATTTCAGAAGATTACAAAAAAATAAGTGGAAGTTGGTTAGTGTCAGATACATGCAGTGGTATTTGCTAGCCAACATGTCACGTGACGAATCGGTAAGACCGATATCGCCTCGTCAGGCGATATCGCCCCGTGGAAACGCACCTTGCATCGTGTCAGCAGAAGTTTATGTTTGCATCAGTGTTCCGAGAGCAAGATAACTATACGCTTTGTGTTGCTTACCCCCCAGCTGCCTAATGCAAAGTGCGACTCAGATCTGAATTGTCGATATGAAACATGTTTAACTTGTTAACTAACAAATAAATGGTTGAATACATTTGCCCACACCTTCCGAAATCCAAGATTGAGTTCTAGGCCATGACGTACGAAGCTGGGATACGTACGTTATAATGGCATGAGTCACTCTTGGGTCGCATGCTTTGTTACGCCAATTATAGAGAAACATGATACAGTGCTACGATGTAGTCCCACGCATGAAATATATCTCGACCAACTGCGTGGAAACATTATAAATACCCCGTCCCTGGACAGACTTTGGACTCTGGAGAATTGTTTGAGATCATCTAGCAAATAACGGTGGGCGTTGAAGCCAAGCAGACGACACTGCGACTACTTAGTAGCAGAGCAGTGGTAGCACGTAGGTGTCACTGCACACAACAGTCGCTACCAGACCTAAAGATGGTCCGTAGAATTGAGCTGAACCCTGTTTAAGTGTTTATAGCGAGACTCAGCTGAACAAATCCAAACATCACAGCAATGGACATGATGTGCGCTGTCAGACAAATGCATGCGAACAATAAATGCTATTGGACAATTGTGAAAATTTAAAATTCGCTTTCTGTAGGAAACTGGGAAATTGCCTAAAACATATTAATTTAATTTAGATAGAATTATAAGCGTAGCCGTAGCTTTAATAAATTTAACCACATTTGGTTTGATTGCTAAATACGGCCGTTCCGTGTGGCATTCATTGGTTCACTGTCTCATTGACGTAATCATCCAGTCACTCTTTCATTCACACATATATAAACTCGCTCACTAATTAACTCACTCACTCATTCACTCATTCACTCACTCTCTCACTAACTCACTCACTCACTCACTCACCTTCTCACTCACCCCCTCATCTACTTGTTCAACCGCATGCATGCATGCACACAAATACACACACGCACATGCACACCCACTATGAGAACAGTTATGATAACGTACCAGGCCCCATAGCCATAGGATAGCAAGTACACACACACACACACACACACACACACACACACACACACACACACACACACACACACACACACACACACACACACACACACACACACACACACACACACACACACATCACACACACACACACACACACACACACACACACACACACACACACACACACACACACACACACACACACACACACACACACACACACACACACACACACACACACACACACACACACACACACACACACACACACACACACACACACACACACACACACACACACACACACACACACACACACACACACACACACACACACACACACACACACACACACACACACACACACACACACACACACACACACACACACACACACACACACACACACACACACACACACACACACACACACACACACACACACACACACATACATTCTCAAAATAGTTTAAATTGTAGTTTAGCACAGAATGCCACTATATATAGTAAAGAGGGCAGTCGAACAAACAAGTCAACAATGTTGTTTAGGAGACTTATCTTACTTAGGATAGGCCTACACGTGAACGAGAGAAACCAGTTTCGGAGTACCTTGGTCTGGATGTCAGAGACTTAGTTCTCGAGCCGATTGAGCCAGTCCAGCTGATGCAAACTAAACGTGCCTTACACTCAGAAGTTAACTTTCTACCGCTTCCTGCCGTCAGTAAAAACATACATAAAAGTATACTTTTACTGGAATTGCGTAATACATGAATGTGAACCAGCTTTCGTTAGTTCACGTTCTTCGAAAGTAGGGCCCACACCGTAGTCCGCAGACGCTTACGATTGAGAAACGCTTGTTTATTCACATTATCTATTTCCAGGTAACGCCACTGGCTAATCATCCCAACGACGTCACGTCGGCTTCGTCTCGTCAAGCGTCGTTTAGATGTAAAGTTGGGCATTTCGTCACTTGTTTAATTAATATTTATTTGCATGCAGATCACACAAAAATTACAGATCTTTCATAAGACTATATAAAAGTCCGAGCCGGCTCTCCAGAGACATTAATGGATGGCGTTGAGTATCTTGACAGATCGGTTACTGCGGATGGGGATTCAGAAGCAGAGGTGAGGAGTCGCAATGTCAAGAAAACTGAAGCGAAAATCCCGAGAGCACATATCACGTTGACATGCCTGTAGGGACTGACGACCATGGTGGAACAACCACATACGCTACAGGTTTACGTTGACAACGTTTACTGAGAATCATACGAGGGCGGACAGAAGAAGAAATCCAAATCACCAGCAGAAATGTCATAACTGTAAAACAATACAATATCCGACCCTCACAAGGATGAAGAATTGAAGTAACTGTTGAGTACATCCGGCTGTTTTGTAACAGGTAACACATACTTGTGTTGATGAACGATCACTTTCCATAGAAACGACGGTAATGTTTATTGCCAGGCGCTGATTGACACTTACAAACTATTCCATTTCTGCAGCGATCTTCCCGGAAATGGACACGCTAATCGCATTAACAATGGCGTCGATTTCGGTTTACGCCCAACAGAACACTTGGAGGAAAAACGAACTGGTGATGGGAGATAGACGCATATCACGTAAACGTAAAGGAAATGTGCCCAGCTCGTGTGTTACCCCGGCATACATGAATGCATTACAGACGTTGGCACTATTAAAGAAACAACCTGGTAAGAATAATCACGGGAGTTAAGAGAGCTGATAAGAGAAAATGGATGAAATGAGAGTGGAGGTTGGAGTGAAGGAAAATTCTAAGAAAATATTGGTGAGAAGTACGTGGGCTGGTCATGTGTGAAAAAATGATAGATAGAAGAATTGGAGACTGCTGACATAGAACGTAGTAAGCGAAAAGTGAGAGGAAGAAAAAAGACAAAGGAAAAGGAAATCACGGTCACATCACCACTGACGACAGTGATGCCAAGAAAATAATGATAACAAATTTCAGTTTGACCCTAGTCTATATTGTGCCGACACACACGTGGCGTGTGTAGTAACAGCGCCATGCTCCGACTAAAAGCGATTTAAATACAAAAGACAAGAAAACAAGCTTCAAAGAAGAGAACAGTGGGTTTCGTACACGGACAGGGGCGACTGGAAAACGTTCATGTCTACCTTCACCGATAGAAGTAGCTTGAATGCCAAGTCAAACCAGAGTACGGTCGCAGAAAAAAGTCGGTACAGAAAGCACCAAAGTTGTCAGAGTTGTTGCCAGGACCACTTGGAAGGTAAACAATATAATTAGACATGCCAAACGAAGGTAAACAAAACGGTTGCCCAAATGGCTGTCACTTTAAGAATAGTTCGTTAATATAATTCTATTTTTTGTAATGTCTGGTTACTAAATATACATAGCATATGTGATATAATTAAATTCTGAAATCAGCATTCCGAATAATAATTTACAGGTATTTAGAGAACTAATTAAAAAGGTAGGCCCTATTGCCTATAATATTAATATTAGATATACAAAGGATTCAGATACAAATCAACTTATATTTTACATTTAACACCTAATTTAAATAAAAAAATATTCAAAACAATCAACAAAGTGCATACGTATGCTATATGTTAAAGTTATGCAACACATTAATTAAGTGCATACTAGTTATCAACTATACCGTATAAGTAAAATAGAGTTGTGTTGTTTTGCTAAGTAAGTAGTAGTTACCTACTACCTATATTCCCCTACCGTTGTCGTCTCACGACTCTTCGGCGAGTTCACGAAGGCGAGAGAATGTCGAATAAACAAGATTACAGTGATCGCTTCTATGTCAAATTAACCGATGAAAACAAAAACAAGGAGTAATTATTATAAATACTACTATGTTTAATGCAGAAACTAAATGATCAGCGAGAATTACCTTGAGATCAAATTACTATAATATTCGCAACCGCTGTCTTGGTTGGTTGCTCCGTGCGTTAGTGTCAGGTAATATTCACAAACGAGTGTTTTGTTCCCGTGACGGTCTGTAGCTGTGAATCGCGTCTTGAACTACATCACGCGACGTAATATCCTCGTCCCATAAACACTACACTTACGTCGCGTCTACGTCTTCGAGTAATTTGTTTACATCTACTGCGACAGCTCATTAAACGAGAAAGACCAGAGGAAGGAATTGTGTCTACTTTCCTAAGCAGCTGACGCAAAATTAATGTAAAAACCAGTACGGTCGGCTGTTGACATGGCTCACATATTATACTTGAACGAGCCATGTAAGATTTCACACGCGGGTGTAACTTGAGGCACGGTACAAGCCTCCGTTGGAGGCGTTTCCACCCAACACAAACTCGTCTGGAAAGTGGCAACTATTATGCAGGACAAGTTATTAGTTTCAAATGGTTTGCGTATTGTAGTAATTTTGACTTTATTACGGACAACGAGGTGATCACCAGTTGTGTACGATCTCATTAACGGTCGCTCAAAATGGACGGCAAACGAGAATCACTTGCGAATTGCGTGCTCTATTAGTTTGAAGTCAAGTTGTATGCAGTGTTCACAACTGTTGTTTGCGCGGTATGCTAGTGACAGCCGCCAGGTAGTCTGGACGAACAAGAACCGACTGCACTGGTTTATGTTTTGCATCAGCTGCATTGAACACCAAACGTAATTCCTTCGTCTCGTTTTTGACGGTCCTGCATTGCTCGACCTGTCACTGTGGATGTAAGTGAAGTGAACGGAATTGTTGAAAACGTTGAAAAGGCGAAATGGTGGAGTTTTGTGTCGTTCAAGACGCGATCCACAATCACCGGTTATTAAGCCTAAGGAAGTAGAACATCGCATAACTCTCGCGTTATTCTCCGAGAACAGAGGGTGCTCGCGATGTTAGTAAGATGTGTGTACGAGGTCGACTACATTGCAACAGCCGCCGTGGGAACAACAACGACATCGCCGGTAAACGTGCCGATGGTAGAGTGGCCTCGAACTGTTCCTAATTCTCTACTCACCTAACATTATGTGGGAGTGTATTCCGCCGCCGTGGGAACAACAGCGACATCGTCGGTAAACGTGCCGATGGTAGAGTGGCCTCGAACTGTTCCTAATTCTCTACTCACCTAACATTATGTGGGAGTGTATTCCGGAGTCAGTGCGGTGCGACAAGGGAATGGAGGAAGGGTACGAATGGGTGAGAATAAAGGGATCAGGGTTCATCACCAGTTAGTTTCCCATGTTACATTACAGCGGCGCAAAAAAAGGTAATGATTAAAAAAGCGACTACCCTGACGTCCCCTTGCTCCATTGTTTGTCAGAAAACACCCACCTTCGTCGTTTACCAGAAAAACAAAGCCATATAGCTCCCCCAAAAATGCGAAGAAAACAAAACAGCTCTAACTTGTCTCCGGAAAACCCCTAACTCAAATATGTTAGCAGAAACACTAGATACGACATTTGTTTAAAACAAATCCCCGGTTCTAAAGTGTGCCTAAGAAAATATTTCTATTATGTTTGTCCGAGAAATTTAAACCATAGTTCTAATGTATATCAGGAAAAATAACCCGACTTCCGATATTTCCCCCAAACAAAAATTGTCCGAGAAAGCCCGAGTTTTTGTGTTCTTGTACGGAAAAACATGGCTCCGATTTTTGTCCGACAAAGCCCTACAGCTAGTAGGTAACAGCCCCGATGTTTGTCCGGGAAGCCTGAACTGCTAAGTGTTCCGAGCCCGGTGCGCCGAGGCGATGAGGCCGGGGTGCCGCCAGGGGACCAGTTGACCGCGCTACGTAAGCAATGACGTAAAGAGACGGTGGGATTCGCCCCGCCCGCCCCCCGCCCGCCCCCCGTCCGTGCACCAGGCACGCGGCCAGCGAACGCGGTGTCGGTTTCCGGGATGCGGCTATTTCTAGGAAGGTAGGCGGGGTGGGTGGGGCCGGGCAGCCGCGGCCCGTCGACGCCGCCGCCGCCGCATGCGCTCGCTCATTCGGCGTCGTCCCTCGCTGAACACGCATCGAGACGGAGAGAGCCTCACGGACGTTATCAACACACGCGGCCGGCCGGCGAACGACCGCCGCTGGAACCTAGCGGAGCTGTAGAACGTGGGCGGCCCACGTGAACCTACGCAGTGGACTGTTCGTAGTCGGCGCCGTCCTCATAGCGCCAGGCGTAACGCCGCATTACGTCCACCCTTGCTCGCGCGCACGCACGCAGGCACGCACGCGTCGCGTTGTTGTTTGCGGGCGAACCCGACGCGAACCGAACGTCGATCGCATTGCGTACGGATCAATAATACGCCGATTGTGCCTGACCGCGCGCGCGGCGCTACACACAGCGTCCACTCGTCAGTGTATTCGCCGGACAATAGGAGTGCGGACCGTCCGTTCGCAGGCTGACAACGTTGCCGCGACAGTTTGGCCTTATATAGGCTAGTAGCCGGGGCGTCACGTCACTCGTGTTGGTCGGAGGCATTTCTGACATCGCTAGCCGCCGCCACGCATCGCTCTCCTCTCCGCAGCCAGCGAGCGCGCGACGGCGTCTGACAGGCACGCTTTCGCGCTAATTTTAATCCGTCGGCGGCGCTGCGTCGATCGCCAGCGCTGCGCCGGGTATATTTAGGTTAGTCTTTCCGACGGCGCCCTCGCATCGCGCATCGCATCGCAGCGCCTCGCTCGCACAGATTACGCCGCCGAGAAGACATGGCGGCTCGGCACGTGCTGCGTGCCTGAACGCGCGCCCGGAACAGCCGCAGTCGCCAGCGACGCCGAGCTGAGCTGAGGTGAGGAGTTATTGTGAGCGGATAAAGTCGGCGCGTGCGCACGTACGTACGGAGTGGAGTGGAATACGGAGAGGCGCCAACGATGGCGACGACACGGAACGGTGTAATGGCACCCGGGAGTTGGGGACGGGGGAGGTGCGCGCTGCATGTCGCCCTCCTCATCGTCGTCTGTAGTGTCGGCATGGTGGACGCCGGCGATAACACCACGGTGACGGACAAGAAGTCGTGCGGGGCGACCCGCGGTTGTGTGCCGGGGGTCGTCGTGCCCATGTGGGAGCCCCACACGAACCTGAGTGTCGGCGACAAGGTGGCACGGGCCATCGTCTACTTCGCCGCCATGGCCTTCCTCTTCCTCGGCGTGTCCATCATCGCCGACCGCTTCATGGCCGCCATCGAGGTGATCACGTCGAAGGAGAAGGAAGTGACGGTGCGCAGAGCGGACGGCGAGACGACCGTCGTGTGCGTGCGCATCTGGAACGAGACGGTGTCGAATCTGACGCTGATGGCGCTCGGCTCGTCGGCGCCCGAGATCATGTTGTCCATTATCGAGATCATCGGCAACGGATTCGAGGCGGGCGATCTCGGCCCGAGCACGATCGTCGGTAGCGCCGCCTTCAACCTGTTCGTCATCATCGGCATCTGCGTCTTCTGCATCCCGAATGACGAGATCCGTCGCATCAAGCACCTGCGCGTGTTCTTCATCACGGCGACGTGGAGCGTGTTCGCCTACCTGTGGATGTACCTCATCATTGCCGTCTTCTCTCGCGGCATCATCGAGGTGTGGGAGGGCGTGCTCACATTCCTCTTCTTCCCCGCCACCGTCGTCACGGCGTACATCGCCGACCGCAAGATCTTCATCTACAAGTTCCTGCGCAAGCGCTACCGGGCGAGCCGCAGCAAGACGGTGATAGTGACGGAGGGCGGCGTGGAGATGGACAACAAGGCGAACCACGTCGACGAGGTGACGTTCAAGGGGCTGGACAGCGAGGACTCGGAGGTGCGAGAGTTCGAGCGCCACCGGAAGGACTTCATCGAGATCCTGCGAGAATTGCGCCGCAAGAACCCGAACGTCGACATGAAGTCGCTGGAGGAGATGGCGGAGATGGAGGCGATGAACCGCGGCCCTAAGAGCCGTGCCTTCTACCGCATCCAGGCGACGCGCAAGTTGACGGGCGGCGGAAATGTCATCAAAAAGTCGAAACTGGAGCGGAAGTCGAGTCTGGCGGACGTGGCCGTGGAGGACGCCGAAGACACGAGCATCACACGCATCTTCTTCGAGCCTGGCCACTACACGGTCATGGAGAACGTCGGCACCTTTGACGCGACCGTCTCGCGGCGCGGCGGCGACGAGAACCTCACGGTGTACGTGGATTACGCGACGGAGGACGGCTCGGCGAACGCCGGCACCGACTACGAGCACAGCACCGGCACGCTGGTCTTCACGCCGGGCGAGATGCACAAGCAGATCCCCGTCACGATCATCGACGACGACGTGTTCGAGGAGGACGAACACTTCTACATCCGGTTGAGCAACATCCGGATCGGCGGCCCGGACGGGATGTTCACGAGCGACGCGAACACGAGCGCCATCGCGCAGCTCGACAACCCGAGCATGGCGACGGTGATGATCCTCGACGACGATCACTGCGGCGTGTTCCACTTCGGCAAGCGCGAGGAGACGGTGTCGGAGTCGGTCGGCGAGGCCGCCATCAAGGTGTGTCGGGCGTCGGGCGCGCGCGGCCTCGTCAAGATCCGCTACCACACGCTCGACGGCACCGCCAAGGGCCTGAACAAGGACTTCGAGCACAGCAGCGGAGACCTCGTCTTCGAGAACAACCAGACCGAGTGAGTACCGTCGCTTGTCGTTGTTTTGAGTTTTGTTTTGATTTGTTTCGCCCCCACCCCTCGTGTGTGTGTGTGTGTGTGTGCGTGCGTGCGTGCGTGCGTGCGTGCGTGTTTGCGTGCGTGCGTGCGTGCGTGTGTGCGTACGTTGGTGCGTGCGTGCGTACCAGACTGTAGTGAAAGTGTGGCTCTGCATCCGAGTTGTACCGATCAATCAGTTGGAAGGATTTGTCTTAGAGAACAGTAGACAATAGTTGTTTTGAGATACAGGCTGACGGTCACAATACCCAAAAACATTAACTAGACTCAGTAAAAGGTACGCTACTCCACCCTTAGGCAACAGTCACCTTGATCTTCAATGTTCTGCTTGACCAGTCCCTGCTAATTCTACTCAAGACCAACGCCAGATAGTTGCGCCAACTACACAGTGAGACCCGTTAGTATTCTGCTGGTGCCATTACGCGGCCATTAGGTATTCTAAGCCGCCTTGGCCTCCACTTCCGCGAGTGGTCTGCTGATGTTGCTAAGGAGGATTTGCATGTCTGCTAGACAGACGGACCATATTCAAGTGAGCTCGTAATCTTTGTCTGAATGCCCACAGCACGGTCCTTGTGGACAGAACTGCTTCTGGCATCTGTTAGTGATGTGTTCTTTGACCAGCACAAGAGATGCTTCAGGTGATGTCTCGTTGTGATTTTCACAGCCTACAACAAACATTTACAAAAAGGCAACTGACCAAATTATTTGCTCTTCTAGTAGTTCGTGTGTGCTACGGTTGAAGTTAGTGTCATTTATGTCAGCAGGGTTATTTGTGAAGTGATAGGGCCATGTCAAAAGACATGCATTCAGGTCATGCTATCTGTCTTTTTATCACCCTCTGCAACAGGAATCAAGTCACCAATTAGAAAACATCCAAGTGAAAATGCATGAGATGGAAATTGGCACGAATGTCAAAAAAGAACACATTAGATCAAATTGCAGTTGTGGAGACAATGCAATTAAATTGTCTCGAGATGAGACATGCCTACCAGATAGATGACAAATGTTACCTATGAAAAAGGTGCCACGAAACCACAACCAATTACCTGATGATGCAATGATAAATTAGTTAATATGTTATTGACAAATTAATGGATTCTGCATAAGGTTGTCGCAGACGTGCAATGTTATGACCACAAATTTGATTGATGAAGACAGCAGTTATTTTATGTGTTTAACCACAGAGTTCTGGGGGAACCACTGATTGTTCTGATATCAAAACGTGGGGTAATGGGGTTAGTGGGATGGGGTTTGTGGGATGTGGGAGGTTGGCCCCCAAGACAGGGTGGGATATGCTAGGTTGACCCAAAACCAGGTGGTGGAGGTAATGTTGGACCCAAAACAGATGGCAGAGGGAAGTTTGGGCCAAAAAACAGGTGAGAGATGTTAGATTGACCCAAAAACAGATGGTTGATATAAGGTTGGACCCAAAATAAGTTGGAGATGGAAGACTGGATAAACACAAGTGGAAGTATGTTGACTTCCCCTATCACCCCAAGAAAAGGTGACAGTGGGAGCTTAATCCCCAAATAAGCAAAAGATGTGAGTTTGTAAAAAAACAGGTGGTAGATTTGAAATTTAGACATCCTCCTCCTTCCTCCTAAATTTGCTTTCACCATCCAGTCCCAGTAACTTAGAGAGGTCACAATCAAAGAAAGCAGTGTTTGTGTGGTTTGTCAAGCATGTCTGATATGTTCCGGTTGACTAAATCTACACCCTGCATCTGTCCTTTACCAAGTCTGATACAGAGGAAATTCAGTATGTTTCATGTACGTGTATACCGGCACAGTGGGGCGCAATGCCACATTTGAAGATAAATTTGTAATCTTGTATAAATTCTTTGATGTTACGGAAATAATTTCTGACTGTCCTGAGGTGACCCTAATTACAAGGTGATTGTACCATTGAGATGACCAAAAAGCAAGGTCAACTGTATCTTGTTATAAAATTATACAGAATAATTGTATATCAAACATATATTTAATATACATAATAAATAAATAAATAAATATATATATATATATATCAGAAATATATATATATTTCAGAAATATATATTATAAATGTATATTAATGTAACACAAATGCATATATTCATGTACATATTATTTAAATTACAAATACACATTTTATATATACACATGAAGCAACATGCATATACATGCGAAAATTCAAAATTGTATAAACCGCCATATACACACACATACACGCCATCAGGAGTAGACAGTGTGACACGCCTACACTGAAACAGGAGCATTGACACCCAGCATGGTCCAGGAACACCTCGCCAGGTGTCCTAATGCTCTCTCCTGCTGTCCAGGCCAACTATAAATACACAGGAAACCACTCTCACGGGATGCTATCAATAGAGATGGTCACTGTCAACCAGTGCTGTTGATGTAAACAATGTCTCTCTGGACCTTCACATGCACAATTCATGTTTGTTATGCTCTGCCTAGTCCCCAGTCGGAGTCAGGGAGGACTTGTTGTTGGGTCTCTTGTATGGTCAATGTGGTCGGCCATGGTGTCTTCTCCCCCAGCTGCAGACTGCGATTACAAGGACCAATCAGACGGGCGACATCCGGTCCGATCCGATCCACAAGAAACAAGGGATCGATTAAAATGTCTCCTAATGGCGATATGCCATGTCTGCAGTTAATTGTTGACGTTCATTTAGAGAATTATCTGCAGACTTATGTATAATTTACAGATGATGTAACAAGAAGTAGTGATTGGTTATTTTCGTACATACGTGGGGGGGTGTACTGCGATGAGTGTGATGTATGTTATGTCGGTAATTATGTTTTCTCGACTTGAAACGTATTATAATAAATTACGTTCTTCTTTTCTGTTCTGCTTTGTCACATGGCTTATAATTTTTGATTACATATATATATATATATATATATATATATATATAATATATATTATTAAATGATTGAATAACAATATTCTGAATATACCATAAACAATATATATATATATATATATATATATATATATATATATATATATATATATATATATATATATATTTATATCTATGCACTATTATGCTGCAGTCCAGCAACAATTATTATTTTGTTTTGAGAGATGACATATGTAATGCTCTATATATATATATATATATATATATATATATATATATATATATATATATATATAATTTTATAATTTATTATACATATATATATATTAGAGCATTACATATGTCATCTCTCAAAACAAAATAATAATTGTTGCTGGACTGCAGCATAATAGTGCACTGGTGCAGATTGTAAACATGAATACAGTGGTTTGTAAGAGTACCTGTGTAGAAATTTAATGATGATTTGAATACAATGCACTACAAACACAAACGAGTTGTTGATGGCAGGAACGAGAAGTTACGTTCACGAGTAGCGATTCAATTAGAGAGTAGGTGGCTGGGTTACTTGGTAACGCATGGTTAATTAAAACCTGCACGCTCACACGGTGCCGTTGTGACACCATCCGGCCATACGGTTCAGTTATTGTCTTCTTTCTAAAGCATTCCTCTCCACGTGCAATTCATGCGGTCACTCAAGTCATGAGGTCATTATTGTTGTGGTATCACCTTAAAAGTATGTCAGTTTCATCAGTCAATGTATATTAGTGCCATATCTCACTGCACCAATTTTTACGACCCAGGAGTATGGCTTGACTTTTACCTGCAAGAGCACATCTGTGTTGGAACTTCGGCGGGTTCAACAGAAGTGCCACAGATCTGAAACCTCAGGCGTTCGTTCACATGCACTGGAATACGTTCAGTATCCATCACCAGAAGCACATGGAATCACGCTCCAGAGGTTAAACACATCGCCCAGATACGAATGCATCTGTTGATATGATTCATTCCAAATCGACAAAACGTTGAAAGAAGCGCAGCAACTGGGGCGTGTTTGGTCGTAATGAGATTGACTGAAATATTTATACTTCTAGCAGTTCCTAAGTGAAAAAGCAATACAAGATGGTTTCTTCATACAATGGTATATTGGATCAGTTAAATAAAAATGGTTTGCGTGGATCAATTATGAACCTACATCGGCTTATTATTTAGCCAATATTAATGCTACAATGTATTAAACAACTCAGCAGTTCTGAAGTTATTTAGCAGTTATTACATCCAACAAGCTCACACAATCCCCCAGAGCATTATTGTTGTTATTCATTGCCATCTCCCAAGAAATTACAATATGACCGTCTGGTTGAATACTTCTTTGCTTGAATTAATATTTAATATCTGAATTTAATTTTTGGAAATTACTGGACACGTTGGTGCAATAGTTGAAGCTGTGACCTACATTGTTCAATTCCCATTGTTGTAGTTGGCTCAACTGTACAATTCTCTATGTGCTTCTAGTCACACCAGTAATACAAGGGGGATTACAATTATCCCCAATTTCAGTGATGAAATTAGGGTTAAGTTGCTAATCATGCAGGTGTGTAGAGCTTAGGAAACTATGTGGGTAAACGTGACAATGGAAAAATGGATTTTCCTTTGTACATGTCCCAGTTATTTTAGAATTGCTAGTAGCCATGAGGGCATGTATAGCCTTGGAAAGTTTACAGGTAAAATTACTGGAAAATATTGAATAGTTTTCTTTGAAATAATTCTTAGAAGAAAGTCCTTGTAAAACAGTTTTAATGAAGATCATTTGTCATTATCTGCAAACTGTTTTGTCTTCTTTTTAATTTTATGTAAGTCGTAAAGGATCACCATTACAAGAAGCATGTGGTGGTTCATTAGCATTCCATTCACAAGCTCAATACACTTGCAATGTAGTCTGCCAATCAGTATACTTCGAAAATGTCAGTTTACTGGCAGAATGCCGCCAAGAGGGAAATGACCAATCTTTGAGATCATGAGTGATTGCATATTCAGTTTCACTCTAAACAGACCATGCATTGGCTGAACTGAATAAATGTGAGCTACTTTTACTGTTATTTGCCTACTATTGCCAGGTCAAATGATTATGGATGTCTAGCTGAACGGGGACTCTAAGACTTGTCAAGTTCAATCACTGTAAAATTAACTAGGATTTAGACAAATAAATCAAATGAATGATGCATTTCATAGTTTTATTTTGTCATTGACATTTAATTAAACTTTGTGGCATTAAAATAACTTGTCTTGCACAGTTATGATAGCATAGATGGCATGATGTTTCTGCCAGGCCTAGTTTATGCTTACAATGAACAATGCAGAATGTACAAATCATTGAATAGGATGTGTTTATAGACTAAGAGTTGCTGTGCTGTATGCAACATTACCATAACGTTCACGGTATGTATTCTCCTGGGTCTGAGACCCAATATACCAGGGCTATATATACATATCACTCATGGGTTGAGTCTGTGTGGCTGATGCTCTAGCATCTATCATCCGACTGAAACGTTTACTCTGTGGAAAAACTGTGCAACGTGCAGGAATTGCGTCAGACTTCCGAGAAACCACCAAATGACATGCCTTTAGCTACACCTACCATGGAGGGTAGCAACAGACAGATGAACAGTGTAAGCTGGTTTTTTATTTAATATACTAATAATTTTATTGATGTGTTTATTATAATATTTTATTAACTTATTTATTATTTTAGCCCACAGTGTCGTATCTTTTACATTGCGTGACCATGAAATTTAATGTACAAATAATTTATTTATCTATTGTATTTATTTTTATTAATATATTCATAATTTTAATGTACACTTAATGTACAGTTAATTGTATTTATCAATTAGTCATATTTATTTTATTAACTTATTACTTTAGCACACAGTCATGTTACAACTGCAGGATAGTGAAACATCACTTTTTAGCAGTAAATTCTTGAAGTCTGTACCTTTGTGGGAGGTAAGTAAATATGTCAGTTTTAAGATACTCCAGGACACCATTTGCTAAACATATTCCCTGGGATTAGATGCACTTGTGTCATACATGATCATGACTTTGATCTGCTTCAGTCATTGTTATTTTAATGCTTGTAAGATGAGTAAGAAAATTGAAACAATTATTTTTATGACTGGTGTCAAACGAAATATGTAAGCATACAAAATGTTGAGTATGCTAGAAGATTGTCTACATGTTTAGACTTTCCTGAATATTATGATTCCTTTAATGCAGGGTGTGTAGTGCTATAGTGCAACATCATAGTGCCGTGTAGTGTAGTGCATGGTGCTATATATTGTGCCTGATATACAGTGCATATGCACTGTAGTGCACCACAGGGCAGTGCATTATGCCATAGTAGAACCTACCACATATACAACCAGTAGAAGAAGAATATGTAACATATTCTGCATCACAAAGTTTCATATTTCACTTAAAACAATACATCTTGAGAATAACTGTTCAGTGTAGTGCATGTTCTACCTTCAATGTCACAGTGTCGTATCTTGCACTGTAGTCAGTGTACAGCTCTTGCGACCAATGCAATTTCCTGCCTCCAGTCTGGTCTGGTCTGGTCTTCCGCAAATCGATTGGGCGATTTATCATGTGCAATGCAGATGCCGTCGCAGCGGAATCCAATAAATATACTGTGACAGTTAGCAATCATTCCGACCAATGTAAATTTGTTGGGCGTCCTGGATGAAAAATTGTGAGACGCCTGCATTGATAAATTCTTCACCTATATCTTCGTGGTGCGCAGGCTCTTTACACCAAAATTCCCTTGGAGTAGGCACGTTGCATTGACCTACCGGTATTTGATATTAGTTGGAGTTTGTAGCAAGAACAGTAAGCTTGCTAATCTTTCCTAGGTGTTTCATTAAAATATATTAGCTTAAAGTATTGATTTTTACATTAAAATGTGTAAATGAAATGTATATAATTATATATATATATATATATATATATATATATATATATATATATATATATAGCAATTATTAATACTTCATTTATAATTATTATTATCGATGATATATGATATTGGATTTGTTGTATTTTCTTAACAGTAAATTGATTAAAATAGTCGTAATTGAACTGTTATGTATTTGATACTTTTCCAAGAGCATAGTAGTATTAATTAAGTAATCTTAATTAAAAATAATATCCCTGATATCATAAGAGCAGGAGTTTTAAAGCCTGGTCATGACATTTTTTAATTACCTCATCAGGTGTGGTAATTAATTTAATTAGTGCACAAGACGGGATTTAGCTTCAGGTAACACTTTGTGCTACCTGAATGATTTACACCTTGGAGTGCCAAATCATGTCTCCATGTTGCTCTTGTGTGCTCGTATGTGCAGGCATGCATGTGTGCCTCTGTGCTGTATGTTAGCACTTGTTCACGTACACTGCTGTAGGTGTCGAGACTGATTGCTCTTGTGGTTATTAATTAGGAACGGCATGTGAAATCTCACCTTTTGTGTGTGCGAAAAGCGATGTGTATAATTTGAGACCCCATTGAAAGGATTCCAGCCTGTGGAGTGGTATATGTCAAACGGCCAGTCAGAATAACACGTTGATGTTAGATTGTCTGTCGCCTCATGGGATGCTGTTAGCATGATGTCTCTCGACACCCACACCAGACTAGACCTGAACGTACACCACGTGATACCGTAAAACACCTAATTGACAGCCTGGAAGAGCCGCTGTGCATTTATATTTTTATTTCTGTTTACCTTAACTTTGTTGTTGTTTTAGTTTTACTGTAAAGGGTTAAACAGAGAATACATTTGGTGTGTCCAAAAATATTTGGGGTAATATAAATACTTTAAAACACCTAAATAGAAATCTGAGAATGAATTATTGTGTATTGTGCACTTTTTACTGTGGAAAGATGACCATTTCTGTTCAGTTTAATTAGCCTTTTCTAATTAGTTTTTTATTTTGTTATAAATGATTCAACAGGGAATAAATTTGGTTTAAAAATAAACACAATCATACTATAAATTCATGTTACCACAGTGAACTGGATGCAGATGCCATTGAGTGATATAATTATGCAACAAAATCATACAAAAAACAAAACAGTTAAAAATTTAATTA
Source organism: Ridgeia piscesae (assembly GCA_025642075.2). Lineage (NCBI taxonomy): Eukaryota > Metazoa > Annelida > Polychaeta > Sabellida > Siboglinidae > Ridgeia > Ridgeia piscesae. Next base: position 129,641 of record JAODUO010000126.1, read on the forward strand.
TCCGCGTCTTTTATCAAACAAAATGGTTAAATATTTAATTATCCATGTCTTCTGTCAAACAAAATGGTTAAATATTTAATTATCCGCGTCTTTTATCAGTGAGGATTGTCTTTCTGTCTCTGATGCATACCGGTAGGTCTGAATTCAATGGTCACCGCATAGGATAGACAGTCCAGTTCTGGTCACTGACCTCAGTCCAGACAGCTGACCAAATGTTGACCCATGTCTGGGTATGCAACAGATTCACTGATCTTGTCAATTTCCATGAGATTGTGTCATTTTGATGCTACCAATTCTGTTGCGAGATTCACCATAGCAAATGACTTGCGCGCCACGTGACATTTGAGATAACCTTTGATGTTGTCAAAGCATTAAGTACAGCCACCATATAATGTTGCAGGTGAAGGTTATCTCCGTCCAGTCTCATGTTTACTTAATTTATCACTTGTATGTGCTGCGTCCAAGATCTTCCGTGTAACACAGTAAAAACTGTTGTTATTTTAATTCATATATTATGGCCACAGGATGCACCAGATAATGTCAGCCATATTTTTATTTAGACGATAAAAAGTCACGGACAGCAATAAAGATAACATTTCATTTCACCATGCATGAAATCACGATGGTTGGATGAACGTTTTATTGATGAAATAACATATTTGTCAGTTTTTATTTTACATTTGTACACAAGGAAACTGATTCGTTTTGACAGAATAGGGATGTTCAGAAGATGAATTATGGTGATATCTTCCAAGAGTTCAGTGTCATCATCGTCATCTTATATACACTAGGGGTTCCTAGCTCTCTGACTGTCTGTCTTTCATTATCGTAAGAGATGGACAGATCGGGCAGTCAGTAATGACCACTCGCATTGGGCCAGGGGCACAGAGGCTTACACGCAGAAAGTTCCATTACAGAAACACGAAAGATCACATGTGATTTCTTAGAAAGAATCACAGAGTTTTCCCGCATCGTAAAATCCCACAGGTCGGCATGGAGATAATGTTCAGAAAAAGACTGTCTCATTTCTAGACTTAGGCTCTAGTATCGGTCTTACGAGATCATGTCTGTACAGACCAATCGGCTAATAGACAGTACCCAGTGCTCCATGAAGCGACTAGGAAACTTGAAAAAACAAATCCTTGTTCAACCTGAGAAGTAAAATGATTGTAATATTCAGACGGGAGTAAAATGACACAGTCTCTCGATGTCAGTCTCAATAGCCACTGATGTATGGCCTGGTGAGAACACGGAAAGTACAGCAGAACCCACCATCCAATCATCTCTTCCCCTGCATAGTTTGGCCAGTGTGGTTTCGAGCCAATCACAGGTGATGTTACAAGTGATGTTAATTTATTTTGAGGTTTGCTTTTTGATATGGGATGCAAAACAAAACATGACAGGGTACCACAGAAACCAGGGCAAAGTACAGTTTATTTTGTGGACATTCATATATTGTGTAGGACACCTGTTTCAGATAAAGGTGTCGTCAACTGACGCCCGTGGATTGTGTGATTGACACAGTGTTTTCGTCAATATTCACTCAGGATTTAACCAGATTAGTGCACTTGAAGCATGCATGTCTGTAGCTGTGTAAATCGCTATATGTACACTAGCCATTCATTGTCCAGTTGTTGGTCAGTTTATTCTGGCATGCTGTGTGGTCAGCTTTGATCAGCTTTGATTCATTATAGCCGCCGCATCGCTTTATATGTAGAGTAATCATCAGCTCGCATTGGTAATTAGTCATAGTGCTGTTTGTCAGGCTTCAGAATTGAAACTACCACATCCTGTGTTTCAGTTGTGGAGTCTTGACTAAATAAGATCTGTGTGTGCGTGTGCGTGTGCGTGTGCGTGTGCGTGTGCGTGTGCGTGTGCGTGTGTGCGCGTGCGTGCATGCGTGTGTGCGTGCGTCGTGCATGTGTGTATGTGTCTATGCACATTGGTGTGTGTGTTATACATATATATATATATACATATATATATATTTATATATATATATATATATGTATATAATATATGTGTATAATATATGTGTATAATATATGTATATATATACATATGTATATATATATATATATGTATATATATATATATATATATGTATATATATGTATATATATATATGTATATATTTTTTTTTTTATGTATATATGTGTGCGTGGTGGTGAACCCAGGAACTGTCTTTCCACTGGGGTTTTGGGGTTTGGGGGTCAGATATCACATTGGGGTCTACTATGATTTCTAAGTCCTGTGATTGCTGAGAAGATGAACCATTGAGTGATTGCCTGTTGGACTTGCTGTAGACTTGAAAGAAAGTTTTATAACCTGGCTGCAGTTTCAATAACACAGTAAAATGTTATGATTCGACGATGTCATTCTACGGTGTAATGGGGTACACACTTGGGAATCTGTTGTGGATGTTCGCGGTCTTAGATCGGATCAACGCAATTGTTATTTATGCCATTAATACAAACATTACATTATTAATCCTGACGCACAGCTAAACGTTTCCTTCTAGCGAATGCATCCGGTGAGGTTTTACGACACTGCGTAATGCCATAGCTGAACCAATTTGCTCGTTGCGACAATACCGTCGCCCGTAGATCAATGCGTGAACCACACGATAACAAATGGACAACCAGTCATGTCGGTGACTCGGCCGATACAATTCTGTGTCATTGGATAACTTACAGGGAAATCTGCTGAAGGCGGATGGAAGTAATACTAGACTGGTTGTATGTCAGCCAGTCGTCAGTTTGAGAACTAGAACGCTCTGCTGACTGATTCACAGTGCTGTCAGGATCAGTGAGAGATCTGCCTGCTGCTGTAGGCTTGCTCGCTGGCTTCGTCTGTCCACATATTAGTTGCAGTGTCGATAAGGGAACGCGAAATCACGCAGTGCAGAATTGTTGATATTGACCCCTTGATGTTTATCTGTGCAATGCGTGTCCGTAGGATCAAGAGACTGCAGGAAGTACGTATGTAGTAAGAAAATAAATAAATTAAAGTCACCACATGTGCTATGTTGTAATACGTTCACATATAATCAATTATCCGATGCATTATGGCAATATTAAAATTAAATTTAATCAAACATTTTATCATAAAAACTAGGTGATTCACCCTTTAAATAACTTATTTTGGCCAATCGTCATATTGTCCTCCCACTTCTGTTTGGGTAGGCAAGTTTAAATGATATGATATCCGCCCACTGACACTACTTTGGACCCAAGATTTCACCAAGCACCAAGCTACTAAGTGCACATAAGTGTCGCCGATAAGCCTAACGGTAGCCACAAAACTTGAGTATGCACCTATCAAATATATAACCCACGAAACATTTCGCTTGGTTGTCATCTGAATAAAAAATTCAGTGACATGCTAGGAAGTCACGTTCTACTGACGCATGATATTCAGATAGACAGCACCCAACTTTCCCCTGGCTGCTGGGCTAAATACTTCCCTCCCTCCGTTGGATGCCCGCCGTTCCGTGCAAATGCCATGTGCAGAGTCCGAAAATAGCAAAGCCCAACATATCATGACATTCTTTGACGGCGGCAAAGAAGCGATTCAGGAAACAGCCTCAGCTGAGCAGTTTCCATCTATTCCAGCCCGAAGACATGATAATGGGATTCTTGCAAAAATGTACACTTTTTGCTGGCGGCTTCGTTTTCCCCGATATGAAAGTGTGCGTCAGGGAAAAATTCCACAAATGTCCCAGATAACTTTTTACGGAACGTGTGCGATGTGGTGGTTATGTGTTGTATTTTTATGTCGATGGAAGAAGTTTAAAGCCAGCTGTGAACAGTAATAAGATTTATCAGTGTGATACGAGTCTGCATGCCTCATCAGACATAACAGATAATATTTTATTGAATGATGCGTTACTAGAAATAACATAAACCTTCAGAAGTGACAAGTATTATTTGTAACTACACAACCCATTTTGCTGTAAGGATGGATGGCAATGAACCATCAGTTGTATAGCAAAATAATAATATTTGCATATTTTGTAAACATCTAATTTGATGATTTTACGGAGTTATTGGGTGGTGTCAGTTTCCCCCTATAAAATATATTATTTAAAAAAAATTATTTAATAAAAAATCTCCAACATTTGGCCTGTGCAGATACCACGGTCTATAATGGTATAACAGTTTTGCATGGTATGTAGTTTAACTGTGAAAGTAAATTCTGTCTATGAATTTAACAAAATATTACATGAAAGCATCAACACAATATTGTGAGTTGCTGAAGATTTGAACACCAATAGATGGTGATTTGTAACAGGGTCAATCACATAAGAAGGACTCTTAATTAGGACTGTTACAACATTACCATTGACATGGATTTGGCTTCAGTGGGGATTTAGAGTCCAACTTACAGATGTCCAGCAGTGTAAGGCAATAGGAACCCCTGGTCAGTGGCATACCCCATACAGGACTGGACAAGCTGACTTAATTAGAGCTTGTTATTGTGACTTGCTGACTTGGCTTAAGGCAGCGTGTTAGTGGCTGCTATGGAGTTGAGTACTTGGGTAGTATGTGTCTGATTTCACATGAGTGTGCGTGTGTGCTTGTGTGTGTACTTGTGCGTGTGTATGTTTGTCTGAGTGTCATCAATAATGCCAGAAGGCTTCATATGGTCAGCTCTTTAGTTGCACGACTCAACAGGAGCAGGTTATACTTATATGCCATTCTCGCTGCGTGATATAATTCGGTTGTTATATTTTAATTTTGTAAGCCGGCATTGTTTAATTTCAGTAGTTTTCCGTGGATCAAATCAACACACTATTATACTTAACAGGTACTGAGAAGAAATTTTATTTTTGTGAAAATGCTTGTCATTTCCATTCGTACATTTATGAAACTATGGGTAGAAAGTTTATGCAAAATCCTGGAGTTGTTTTTATGGGAATGAGTCGTCAGACAATAGATTACCTCACGGTAGTATTAGTCACATCCAAACATCAATCCAACATCTCGCTGTCTCTCTCGCTTGCTCAATCTGTCTTTCCATTTTTATGTCTGACTCAATGTCACCTGTGAGTACACATCCGTGTGTGTGTGTGTGTGTGTGGTGTGTGTGTGTGTGGTGTGTGTGTGTGTGTGTGTGTGTGTGTGTGTGTGTTGGTTGTGTGTGTTGTGTGTGTGTGTGTGTGTGTGTGTTTTTTTTTTTTTGTGTGTGTGTGTGTGTGTGTGTGTGTGTGTGTGTGTGTGTGTGTGTGTGTGTGTGTGTGTGTGTGTGTGTGTGTGTGTGTGTGTGTGTGTGTGTGTGTGTGTGTGTGTGTGTGTGTGTGTGTGTGTGTTGTGTGTGTGTGTGTGTGTGTGTGTGTGTGTGTGTGTGTGTGTGTGTGTGTGTGTGTGTGTGTGTGTGTGTGTGTGTGTGTGTGTGTGTGTGTGTGTGTGTGTGTGTGTGTGTGTGTGTGTGTGTGTGTGTGTGTGTGTGTGTGTGTGTGTGTGTGTACATACAGGTCAGTGTGTATGCATGCGTGGATGGGTGTGTATTCTTCATACTATCATTTTATCATGGACTTCATCCATTTGTCCATTGATTGTTTGTACATTCCCAACAAATCCATTGACTCACCCACCCACCCACCCATCCACCCATCCATCCATTCATCCATGCATCCAACCCACCCATCCATTTGCCCTCCCATCCATTTGCCCACCCACCCACCAACATACCCTTCCATCTACCCATCCACCAACCCATCCACCAACCCATCCACCAACCCATCCACCAGCACACCCTTCCACCCCTCCATCAACCCACCCTTCCAACCAACCTTTCCACCCTTCCCTCCACTCCGTCTGGCCCAGTCAAACCCCAACTGTTCCCCTTTCCCCACATTCCCCTACTTCATGTGGCCATGCTACCAGGCTCCTGCAGCTGTCCCTGCTATTCCCGTACTTACCTTCCACTCTCCCACTCGCTCTGAGCCTAGAACCCACTAACTACTGGCTGACTGACATTCCTGGCTCACATCCAGTGTAGGTAATTATAAACTCATGTTAATTGGGGGTGATTTCAAAATGACACAAGCCGTAAAACGTATTTCCATTTTGCAAGAGTCAGCCAGGCGGGTAAATGAGACAAGAACGAGTGCATTTTTTATCGGGAAAAAGGATCCGTTTATAGAAGTAGTGGGAGGCGGTCGTAACTTATGATCTTGGTGCAATGTTTTATTGTATTTTTATAAATAGATGGATATAGAGACATAGGATTGTGATGTATGAATGCAATATAGTTCGTTCATGAAAATATGCAATATGGTATAAATTATGTAAGTAAACAGTGAGTAATCCTGCAATGAATGAAATGTGAAATATGAATATTTTGAACATTATATGAACACCATACAAACTACAAAATAAAGGAAAATGTAAAGAATATGTTATTTACATATTAATGTACTGACTTAATCCTCTTCGTGTGGGGCCGCACATAAAGCCGCAACCAAAGAACGCCAATATTTTCTGCCTCTTGTCAACTTCGTGACTTTTACATCCTTCATGATCCCAGCTTCCTGGGTAGCTTCACTCCTTTCACCATTTACATTTTGTTCTTTGGTCTTGGTTTCTGTAGCGTACTGTTTTTTACATGGTGAGGGCATTAACCTTATGCACAACCCTCCTGCTTTCTCAGCCGGGCTTGGGACCGGCCATGGCGCAGTTACATATTAATATAATTAGTTATATTTAACGCAAAATAGGAGCCATTCATAATTTACACTGAAGACAGGCACACCGGCAGTGTGAGCTGGTCCTAATTTGTACTTCTTGTTTTATGGGTTTTGATTATTAGAACCAGATGGAACAGCAGAGAATTAGCGCATATGTGTAGGGACAGCAACTCGGAGTTTGGTCCGGAGGTGAACTGTTGAGTTGTGGCAATTCACCCCTGAGGGCGCCACCATGTGGCATACGTACGTACATATGCCCGGGGCGTCACGTTTCACTGGCGGAGCATTGCTGGCTGGTCTGAGTGTTTACCGATGCAAAACAAGAAGGAATGTTTGACCAGAATCCCAGAAATGTTGGGGGCAGGCAGATGGACAAAGTGGCGGACACTTTGTCTGAAGGAACAATGTGGACGTGGTACATTCTGTGGTCTCGTGTGGTTGTTGACCACAGCCACAGGTGTCTTTTCTCCGCAGTCTCTCACTGGCTGCTACTTAGCCGTGAGACCCTGCAGGTGTGTTTGGGGGGCTCGTGATTCATGGACTTCTTTGATGCCCCCCTGTCAGTGATGTCACAGGGGGCAGTGGGCAGACACCCAGGTCCAAGCATGTGTATGCGTGCTTGTTCTCTTTGATGGCTGCAGCATTTGAACTGGCTAACTCTGGCTGTAGTCTCGCCACCTTTGTGTCTGTGTGTGTGTGTGTGTGTGTGTGTGTGTGTGTGTGTGTGTGTGTGTGTGGGTGTGTGGTGTGTGTGTGTGTGTGTGTGGTGTGGGTGTGTGGGTGTGGGTGTGTGGGTGTGGTGTGGGTGTGGGTGTGGGTGTGTGTGTGTGTGTGTGTGGTGTGTGTGTGGTGTGTGTGTGTGGGTGTGTGTGGTGGGTGGGTGGGTGGGTTGTGTGTGGGTGGGGTGTGTGGGTGTGTGTGTGTGTGTGTGTGTGTGGTGTGGTGGGTGTGGGGTGTGGTGTGTGTGTGTGTGTGTGTGTGTGTGTGTGTGGGTGTGTGTGTGTGTTGGTGGGTGGTTGTGTGTGTGTGGTGGGTGGGGTGTGGGGTGTGTGGTGTGCGTGCGTGCGTGCGTGCGTGCATGCGTGCGTGCGTGCAAAATATATGATTTTAAAGATGGAAATAAATCAAGAATTTCAGTTAGAACTAGATCACGAAGTTAAGATCAAAAATTAAGGATGGAAATAAATCTTGAAGTGAGAACATTGCAAGTGTTTACAGGTAACACTGGGGTATATCAGTTCATAGATTCAGTGCAGTGTAAATTAATAGACATTAAACAAACGTTAACATTTATTGTCAGTGTCAGTTTATGATGAAATAATTGGTCTGGTATCACAACATTTTGCCAGCAGCCATTTTGCCAAATTACACATTGTCAATATATGTTTGGCCGAGAAACATTTTCCACAGTTGGTGTTTTGCCAACATGTGGGGGCAGTTTACTGTATTTATTAAGATGATGATTTCTATTAATTTAACCATTTCACATCAACAACATATTTACGGATAAAAGATATAACATAATTAAAACCTTTTCATGTCTTACATATATAAACAAAGATAACTGGACGATATTTGGCCAACATCTAAACAAGTTAGCAGAACACTAACTACACTGACTGGTGATAGAATCCGCTCACAGCAATGGAGTTTTCATCATCTGATTAATGGCACTCAGCGGGGTTTCTCCACAGGGGTTAGGCACCCTGAAAACCCTGTCCAGCCCCTGTAACATTTCACATTAATGCTTGGTAATGTGGCATAGTACCTTTATTTTGCTAGCCATGCACTGTTTTTAGGCCCGAACGTCATGTGGTATGGCTGGTGTAAAAAACTTGGCTCCTTACACGAGGAACTGTGTATCCCTTGGGGGTCGGAAATCAAGACCTGTCTCACTAATTGAAGACAAAAACAACCACCTCGGCTGACATGCAGGCTGACAGTGGCCACCCTCACAGCCGTATACAGAGATCAACTTGTAGTATGGCTGAATTGTTGATGGAGGTATAGAAAGATGACTTTTTAGGTCTTAGCAGATTAATCAGTTAATAAAATATTGCAGGGGCTGGAAATGACTACAAAATTACGATTAAGAAGTATATTTTATTATTTTGCTTATGCATGACAACTTGATTGTTGTATGTTATATTGTATTTTGTATTTCTGGCACTATTCTGTGAGTTCTATTTCAGACCTGTCAGTTACCATTACCATTCAGTGTCAAAAATATAGACAGAAATCAAATCGGTTATTTTTGTGTGTATGTTTCTGGTGAGTATTAATTGCAAGTTGTCAGCCCTGGATGTGAATCAGTAACCATTCCATTTCCTGAATACAGAGCCAACATCTTTTAATCTCCTAGATATGTCTAGATTGTCAAGTTGTGGTTTACCATATATCCACGACTGAAATTATGATAAGAAGTTATCATGATTAATTCCGTAATATTTGCTTAATGTTACATTTACTTGGAATGCCCTGGTTCTAGGAAACGTTGGCAAACCATAAAAGTTGAACCTCAGTTTACATCACCTGACATCACAGACCGATGTCAGAAGCTAGCGGAAAATTTATGGCTGAAACATAGAGGATTACTCAACCAAGGTGCACGACTGAGGTTTAGCAGCGTGATTGCTCGCCGATTTACGACACCCAGCATAACCGTCACTGCGCTGTAGGTCAGGCCGACATCAGTTTAAAATCATCACCCTTGTCACATCCAAGGGGTGAATGCATTGCGAAAAAGTTCATAAGTGATGAGTATACATAGCTCAGGGCCATCAATCATACATCGTCAGCGGGTTACGGCTATGCTGCATGATCTCAGGTAGGAGAACCAGGGACTGGGTATCGGTTTCCCGTCGTTTCATGGAAGCGGAAACAGGCAGCTGTTTCACAGCAGGCAATCGCTGTACGGGGAGCTCGGGCTGTCCCAAATGAGTGAAGTGTCTGTCCAATGATCCTGGGCCGACTGAAGCACGTTCTGCGGCACGTGTGGCGTGTAAATGCATCTGTGCATTGAATAATTGAGTGCTGAGGTGTTTCGGTTAGAGAGTATTCCGGCGAGAACAGTTGGTAGTAATTGAGAATGGAAGACGAGAGGGAACGAATAGGATATACACGTCTTGTTAAAAATGGATGGGTTTAAATGTGTGTAGAACATTTAAAGATGATTGTGTTTTACTAATAATGGTGATATTGCGTGCGATATGGCAATGTAACTTGAAATAAAATAATCCTGTCCTCTCTTCAAGTTGACCCACATCACTGTCCTCTCCCTCTCCCTCTCCCTCTCCCTCTCCCTCTCCCTCTCCCTCTCCCTCTCCTCTCCCTCTCCCTCTCTCCCTCTCCCTCTCCCTCTCCTCTCCTCTCCCTCTCCCTCTCCTCTCCTCCCTCTCCCTCTCCTCTCCCCTCCTCCCTCCCCCTCCCCCTCCCCCTCCCCTCCTCCCTCTCCTTCCCCCTCTCCCTCTCCCTCTCCCTCTCCCTCTCCCCTCCTTTCCCCCTCCCTTCCCCTCCTTTCCTCTCCCCCTCCCCCTTGAGATTATGTTTAACGTTGAAACCATAAGATATTTCATTTTTAGTAGCAAACCTAATGTCACATCTAGCGATAGGATTGTAACAGTAATGCCACAAAAGACTTCATGGTGAATAATGTTGGCATTTATATGACTTGTAAGTAAAGTATATACACATTGCGGAGAAGCAACATGACTGAGATTTCCAGTTGAATGAATCTCAGAAGAAATATTAACATTTCTAGAAAGATACTCATATATTGGCAGTCAAATATCACAATTATGAAGACGAAACAAGATTACCATGCAAAGAACTCACCTCAGCCCGCAAGTAAGACTTTGGCTATCAAAAGTACAACCTTTCTTAATCTTTTATATGTAGCCCACACTGTCAAGGCATAAAGTGATTTTGTTTTTGCATCTAGTGCCACCCACACAACCTCCGATAACCTGTCCCATTCATTTATAGGTTTCTGTGAGCATGACTAGTTTCTTATATCTAAATCTAATCAACATCATTCCTTCACAAATGTTATGCCACGCCCTCTATTCCTACCTTTCGTAACCATAAAAATACTTCTATAAATATTGTCAGCTTGCCTGCGTATGAAGTTAACCATTAGGGAGAAGGCAGGCGGAAAGATAAAGAAATTTGCATAAACTTTTCGTAGGGCGTCGTCAATTTCCAAGTCTGTATAGGCCATGCTACCGACATGACATAGGTGTCCTAGAAATGGGTTAGCCCCCTAGAAATAGCGCATTTTTTCATGGCAGCAGCTTGGCGAATGAGACGGAGGGACTGAGGCTCAGCAAATATACTCTACAGTCATATTTAAAAAAACTGGTTACAGTAAACGTCTGCATTTGTTTCAAGAAATATTGACTCAATGCAATGTGTATTTTTGACCATACATTCAGTTTAGGCAGCATTCCTGTTTCGATGAAACGTCATCTTCGACCTACAGGTACACAAACTATTTATAAACTTCATCAGACAAAATCAGAAATTCTCCTAGCATCAGACACATTTGACTGCTGTAAGTTTTTTGTTTGATTTTATGTGTGCATCTCTTAAAAAAAGTGAATTTTATTATCTGTTTAAAATTAACTATTTAAAATTTAAGCAAATGCATAGCATAATTCAATATTACGATATGACCACAGCCAGTTGCATACACACCCACACATGCACGCACACAAGCACGCATGCACGCACACAAGCACGCATGCAGTAAGACTAAGACCCATATGGTGCAGCCTCCGTCGTGCCCCTCTCTGTGTCTTCGCCTCCGTAAGTGATGCCGTGAAGTGTTTTCACTAGCGCCCTCGAGTGGAAACACGGCAGCTGACACGTGTTGACCCTGACGCAGTCATACAATTAGCAGTGACGTAGGTTTTGTTTGTCTAATTGCATCTCGTTTCACCAATTAGCCGACGGTGGTCAGTGCATTCGGTGGTAGATTTGTCATGGTTGCGGTGGCAGTTAGCTGGACGTGTTCGCAGCCTCCGACTACAGGTGTGATGGAATCGCACCTGGGACACGATGACGACCATTATGGTCAAAGGTCGGTGTCATGGCATTGTTGATGTTATTGGTTTATTTTGCCAGAATAAAAACAACGATGGTTGTAACAACCACAAAGTCAATGACAAGAATGGTAGCACTTTAATAAAAGAAATTTTCACTCAACACAGATGTTACTCATATAATTGTGTATTTCCATAACATAGTAACACCCGATGGAATTGTAATTCTAAGATATTTCAAATTACATTGTAGTTGCAAATGCGTATTATGTGCAGAATGTAGATGCAAAACAGAATAACGACTGCAGTTAGCATCTGTTTAATGCGGTCACTGAATATTAAAAAAAGATGAATTATAATTTCAGAGAAGTTTTTTACTTAGCATTTCCACCGCAAAAAGGCGTCGGTTTCTCGTTTGCCGCGTCCGTTGTTATTTTTGATGATCAAGATCACCATGTATTATATACAAGACATATCCCTGTTTTAGTGTGACGTTTCTCTGTCATTTCCCTTAGTACAGGGGGATGACACAAAAGTGGCAATTTATTATGATTCACACACATCTGCACAGGTGTTCTGATATGAACTGTACCGTAATGCACATATCAAAAACTTAATCTTCACACAAACCTCAAGGTATTGCTGATTTACGGCAGAATTAATCAGTTTCAGGAAACACAAACCCATAAACAGAACTCGGTACAAGACTGGAATCAGGATGTTTCTGACAAGTGTAGATGTAGCTTTGGTTGTAAGTAACAAATCTTCCTGAACGTTCCTTCTGGAAAAATTCATCAGCCTTAGATCAACATAGAACGGTCGTTTTTGAAAAAAATAGTTCTGTTTTTAGGCACAAGATCGATGAAGGCGAGAGAGAATCTCACCAGTTGCTAATTGGTTTGTTTGTTAACGGTTCCCAGCCTGCGTGAGAGTGCACGTTTTTGCTGAAAGAATCGGAATGAAACGTTACATTTGCCTAGTTGCATACCTATAGCAGAGAAGTCTGGAGTTCAAATGATGGAGATTGTAGCCGAAGTTATTTATACTGCCATGTGAACAAGAATATGTGGTCATTATTTTTTAAATATTTGAATAGTGTCTATCATAAAACAAATAAAAAGATAGTAAAAGAGGTGACACTATAAAAATATTCCTAAGATATTGACAAGCCAAGCCACATGACCATTTGAATCCTCAATGCATTCAGAAGAAAGGGAATGTTAATTAGGAATGGTGCCCTTCGCAATAACCAACAGTTTTCATGGGCTCTCCTAAATATATATCCTATGTTTCCCAATGGCTTCCCGTGGTTTTCCAGACCACAAACTCCAGGGCAGCGTGGAAGAAGTTCTGACCCACATTACATGGTTGTCATATAGTACGCCCAAGGTCAAAGCACCAACATTTTGAGATATGATTCGCTTGGCACAGCAACATGAAACATGCCTAAACTTAGATATTTGTTCTTAACATTAAGACCTGGGGGTGCATAACAAATATTACAGGTGGAACAAATTATAGGAGTAAAATCATTCTTAGCAAGCACATGTGGTCTTTATAGTACAGCTGTACATCATAATTCATTACGCTACTGATACCATATTTTCAAATCTTGAATGACTTATAAAGAAGCATTCTGTTGGATCACGTTTCTGCTTGAAATATTTTGGGAACAGAACGTTGCTAATGTGTTTACAGAAAGTTTCAATTCCATTGTGGCACACGTTGTTGGGAATGCTTTACTTAAAGCAATGTGTTCAGTATTGTGTGTACGTTATTCCCCTGGACCGGTCAACAGATGGAACGGAACACTTAATTAATTGCTGGACACTCCCTGCTTCTAAATATCACCAACTGGTTGCGTTAATCATATAGGGCGTGTGCCTTATTTACAGTAGATTATCGTGTTTAATATGAGACTTTGCTGTCGGAAGTAAGCAGTAATAAGCAGTTAGAATTGTCATAGAAGAAGAGTCAGTTTTGTAATAGTGATGTGTGGTGTTAATTACTATTACTCGATGACCGCAGTTGGCATTTCCGTGTCAAGTAGCGACCTGTCGTAATTTGTCACCATGCAAGAGTGCAAATGCACCGATCCGTGAGTCTTCAGTTGTGGAGTTTAATTATCTGCCGGAACCTTCCGTTGTGTGAACATTATTGGTCACATGTCAAGTTTTCGTTATCGTGGTCATTTTCTAAGTTCTGTACTTGTATTGTTAGGTGTTCTAAGATTGTTTTCTCTACACCGGCACAACAAAGAAACCTTGTCATTTTCTTTTGTGGTAGACTGACTGCCTCAGTGGTTTTGCTGCACAGTGGTCAATTGTCATTGCAGATGCTAACCATCTAAAGACAAAACATGCTTATGTGTGTGTCTGAATTAGAAATATTCTGATTTTCTGGCTACCAGTGTCAGATGAGTAGGTTGACAAATACCTGGCCGGACATATTGGAATGACAGGAAAAAACAGATGTATCAAATTGTCTTCTGTTTTTAAACATTACAGATGAACTGATGGACCTTGTTATCTGTATTTTAGATGCACTGCACCTAAAGCCAACCGCATTCATTTACTTATACCATTTTCCTCTGATAAAATTGCCAAAGTATTTCAAAGAACACATCACGTAGTGGACAAATAAAAAGCTGTGTTGTTTTATTGGTGACATTCTGCTATATGTAGTATCGGCTTTCAGTTGACAGCATGCACAGACTGGTTGTTGGTTTTTAGGGGTTCCTGGGAAAACTGATATTTTATGGTTTATGTCTCACACTCACATATTTGCGCTGTGAGCACGACCTTGCGATCTGTTGCAGACAAAGCACTGAGCAAGCACTCTATAAGAATGAATAATTGCATCCATTGTAACTGCAGGATGTCTCATTTGTCACACGCTATCACAGAGGTGGTTCTGCTACATGGTGATGTGCCCCAATACATATTAGGTCTAGTGCCTGAGCCACACGTCGCGATGACTCAGAATCTATCAGTGCTGTGTCTTCAGTCAGACAGAGTTTCCACTTCGACCTGAACGTAGAAGAAAGGCTTTTGCTTTGATTAATAACGCTGCTCTTCAATGGCGGCACATGTTTTCCCGTGTCACATCCCGAGGGCTTGTTGATTGTGAGCGAATTTACATGTTCGGCGATCGACTAAGTCTGCCGATATTAGCCACGCTCAAGCAGCCGCCAGTTGCTGCCTGTGACCCCCATTTCGTGATCTCGCATCATTTAGTCGCTCGCGTAGATTCAGTGTTACCACTTTGCTAAGCATGCTCGGCCTCGGTGGACTTGCAGCGTTATAGACACGTTCATTGATCGTAGATGTTGATGGAAACTCGGTGGAATACCTCCACAAAGGGCTACACAGGCATTGATACTCCACGGACATGCATTGCAGGCGATTAAGCCTCGTGGCCATTTTAGCGGTAATTCCTTGTGGAGATTGGCAAGTTTTTGCCTTAAATAAAAAGTAATTACTTCTTTGTGCAGTCGTTAGCCACTGTCTGCCCGCTACATGTAGCGGGGAATGACTTGTAAAGTGATTGTTGCATGTCCTCTTGTCGTAGCCTCATTGTTGCAGAAATTCCAGGCTTCTTTATAAAACTGTAATATCAACAATCTTTTATACACCTCATATAGAACAAAAAAATTAACATTACACTCGGTACACGTGCTGACTATAATTATGACCAATTAAAATTGCTACAATTGTATTTGTTTTCAGTATACAGTTCAAATTAGTGCCTGAAAATGTCATAGTGTCTTTGCAAATAAAATTTAAACTGTCCCTTTCCTTAGGTAAGTACACCTTAAAAGTCCATGAAATGCCTCTGTGCACTCATAAGTAGATTGCATGTGTTTTACAATTGTCAGGTTTTCTGTAGCAAATTGTGATACATTGCTATAATGTTTCATTTGTTGATTGTCGCAAAGTTGTAACAGCTGTTGTCCATTAATCACAAGGCAACTGCCTGTGACTCCATGCCACTCATCCACAGCAGTGCCACCTTCTGACCATTCCTGCCACTGCATCTGCTACAGTCGGCAGCCATTTTTTATTAATATATCTTGTGCAGTTGGTGGCCATTTTGTTATTAAATAAAGTCATCGATTAAGAGTTCAAAGAGTAAGAATTAACACATTAGTGAAGGTGTAAGTTTAAACTTAATAATTAACATCGTCACAAATTATACAATCATCTATGTTGAAAGATTATGTTTAAAATGAGATGTTTTGATTCAGGATTTCTTTTTTTAAACACTCAGAATTTATTTCCTTAATGTAAATACAAATCTGATGCACCACGTGTCAACATGTCTTTTAAATTTTATGCTACTATTTGTCCATGAAATTGTCTACATCTGATGACCTTTTGCCAAATATGAATGGTATTAATGCTGGCATAATCTATGGATTGCTTGCACTTGTATGCACGTTTTATAAGCCAGTATCAACTTAAAACCATCACTTGTCAGAGTTTCAGCTGGATGCTTGCGTCTCATTAAACCTACCTTTATTTTAGCAATAAAAAAACAACTGCAATGCATAACAGTTCTGTGGTATTACCAAACCATAACATGGCTATGAAGGTAGTTAATTTTGTCTCACGTGGGTGTTAATTGCGAGTTGATAAGTGAACTCTGGCTAAGCACATGAAAGCCTTAGCTGCTTCTCGAAAAACTAACCTGGCCATTTGGGTTTATTTTATCGTTTATTTATTGATCAATGTTATTTGTGTGTGTTGCCATATGGTTCGTTTAATCAATAATCTACCGGTGACGTTTATGCCACCTGTGTTCATGCTGCCCCTGTCATTCCATGCTGCCCTCTAAGGCAGGGAAATGTTGCCCACCTGCGGTTACCATGACGACAGCAAACCCTGCCTCTTGCATGTTCTACGTCGGCACATTCCTAAGTCACCCCACCTCTTTGTGGTGACCAAGAACGGCCAGAGCAGCAAATCGCTTGACCCTCAGTGACGTCTGCACTGGTGCATAGAAATAGCGAATTAGTGCATGTACTAACACACGACACTGCTTCAAGCATGGTGCTTACATGTGGCCAGGTGTAGCTGAAATAAATCTTGCATTTTTATCCGGTGCGTAATTAGGAGAGACTTGTTGTACTGTTTCTGTGGCTATGACAGACTCTGTCATTCCAGTTTTGTGTTCATCTGTCACACTATCTCTGATTGGTCAGTTCTTTGTATAATTATTAATATTTTGTCGTTCTGTTGATCTCTGGTTAGTCATTAGGTTTGTTACTGCACACGGCAAACCCTCTCCATAAGGGTCACTGCAGAGTCTCCATAAGGGTCACTGTATTATAAACAGGTGGTCATTATGGAGAGTTTCATGTTTTGATAAGAAGTCATTGGGGACTTTCAGAAGTGTCCATTATACAGAGTATACAACTGTGGTCAATTGACCACTGAGGCATTCATTACTTTATCAGCCTCACCTCCTAGAATTTCATGATTGATGCAAGGCATCATAAAGACAGGTGGCGCTTCTATTAACCCATTGTCCCCAGTTGCTTGATCCCAATCTCTTGGACAGTCATATTTCTTACAATGTGGTCACTATGTCCAGTCCAGCTGGGCACTATTTCTGATAAAGGTGGACAATTAATCAGACCAGGAACCACAGAAAGATGCACGCAGAATCTGACTGACTCTGGGAGGTGGAGTCGGAGTTTGGTGGTTAACTGGGACACACATGCCTTTGGTTGTTACAAATGAACCAGTTGTAAGTATAGTACCTTTCAGTGTAAAATTATTACATGTAAAGGAATGTTGCTGTAATGGTTCTGAAGCTGGAATATTACCTATTACTGTAACATGTGGTTCCTGTTTAATTGGAAGGGTTCATATTGTCATAATGTAATGGGCGATGACTTGCAAAATTACAGTAGAGTGTAGTGTAATATTGCTGCATAGGTGCGTTACAGCGATGTAGATTGTAATGTGCATTGCTGGATTACAATTTACAGAATGACATACTGTAACATCCAGTGCAATACAGTGTTTTATTTGTTTTATATCGTAACATGTGTGGCTATTTGATAATTCAAGCATAGTGTTAAGGTAATACATACTATAATATATATGATAGGTTTAACACAGCAGAACTAACAGGACTATTTGCAAAACATTACATTATTACTTTATTGTAATTTGGCTGCATGTACATTACAGTTACAATGACCAAGAGTAATCTTGTTACATGTCAGACATTCGGTAATGTCTCTAAATGATAGAAATCTACAACTGGATTGTAACATAACACATCTCCATGCAGGGCCATGTTACACATTCAACATCACGCACCATTGAGTCGCTACTGATATCATAACATGCTCTGGTGCGTTATCTTTCCGTGTGAGTTTCAGAACTAGCACCTGTCATTCATATCACACATATCTATTATGTCATAAAAACGACCTTAGATGTTGGCAACCATAGTTGTCAGTCACAGCCATGAGGACATTGACAGGGGTCACGACCTGCGTAGTTGCCGCGCCTCTACGCGTGGGTGGGGTGGACGTGCTTAAAGTCTCTACCTGTGCACATCTAGGCCCGAGGACTGGGCTGGGTTATTAATGGTCTGTCTGATGCTAAAGGTATTCTTGGTGAAATACCACGTCGCCAATGACGTCTTTGGCCAACAGGTGTTTGTATCACAAATTACCTGCACCTGTCCAAGGTGCACCATTTTCCAGGTGTGATATTTATGAATATATATAAATACAATAAGTGGAGTATATTCAGGCACGTTTATGGATTGACAAGTATGTATTTGAGATTTCAAATTAGTTGCATCACATCACGCTGATTTCAAGTATACTATGTAGATTTGTGGTCACCTCACTTTGTGGTCACCTCACTTTGTGGTCACCTCTGTAGTACAACTACCTGTCAATTATGGTCACTTTAGGTTAGTCCCGGATTTATTCCAATCCATATACAGTCAAATATAGCAGATATGTCCCACCAATAAGGTCACCTCTGTAATCAGGTCACTTTTGCCCTGTCCCAAGGCTGAGCTTAATTGTGAGATTCCACTGCACCAGCCAATTTATATATGTAATTATATATATATATATATATATATATATATATATATATATATACTTTATCTAAGCAGTGCTTTTGTGAGTAGATATTCAAGTATTGATTGTCGCCAAAAGGAATGTATTGCGAGGATTATCTGAGATGTTTCTGTCAGTCTCGTTTCTCAGTCTGAGGTGAAAGGGAAGTGCTTAAGTAGACTTTGGCTCATGTTGATGCAGTGAGTTTGACAGCAGACACAAGAGAAGAGGATTGGGAACACCGTGGATGAGGCAGGGAGTGGGTGTGGGGAAAAGGGATAGTTTGAGACGGGAAGGAAAAATGGGAGTTTTGAGAGAAATGATGTTTCATTTGGGTGGATAGGGGAAAGTGGGATGTACCTATACTTAAAGGGAGGTAGGTGGGATTGGGTTTGTATGTTGCTATGGGGACGTAAATGTGAAAAATGTGGGAGGGTGGGACGGAGAGAAAATGGGAAATGTGTAGTGAAAAAAACGGATGGATATTTTGGTTATATTGGGTGTTTTTAATATTATACAGATGCAGAAAATTATTTTATTTCAAAGCTTATCTAAAAACAAAATCATTTTAATCAATGATATTTTATCATATTTTTCATTTGAGTTTTCTCTATGTTGCCATTTATTTGTCAAGCGAATTTCATGGGAACATGTGGGATTTTATGTTGCAACTTTTGTCGTGTCGTTTTTGATTCACCGCTGTGAACCTGTTGCGTGACACGTCAGTGGGTGGTGGCTGCAGATGTTTTATGGAGCTGCTCATCTGAAGCCACATTTCAACAAGGCTATTGGTACTAATCAGGTGGGAGGATATTTAATGGGGCATATCACGCATCATTCACCAGTTCCGCATATGTGTCTTAGCGACAGGATACACCCATACAGATACCAGTGACTTCAATTATTCGATTGTCTGTCGGTATTTCATCAAACGATACCAGTTTGATTGCCTGATGCGACCACCAAACTTTTCAATTGCTGGTAGCCGGCAAAGGAAACGACATCCATAATAAGGTTTATAATGTCGGCATGACGGTGCATTTGTGAGGTGACGCGATCGATTAGAGTCTAGGCAGTAAAAGGCTGTGGTTGCTAGCGTGAACTTGTCAACTTTGGTTAATTCTTGCGCACGACATTATAAATAAATGATACAAATGTGTACTGTAACGACCCCAACGCAAGAGTGGATTGAACAGTGGAAAGGTCACATTCCCTAAGCAGAATAGCTCATTATCAAAGTAAAACAATCATGTTTTGTGTAATGAATGAGTTATCAATCTCAACGTTACTGAATCTGCTCATACACTTAGGATGGCATTCGCAGAATCAAGACTGCCACATTGAATACAATTAGAGTATGGTTAAAACCACAAGAAAATGCACCTGGTTTTACAAGTCCTCGGACGTGACCTTTTATGCAGTCAATATCCAAATTGCCGTTTGTTGTAAACACACGACATGGAGATATTTGTAAACACCTCCATAATATGACCTTCTTACGAACTGCGCTAATTTTTACTTTCCTGCAGCACCAGTCAACACCAAAATTTGACCAACGCTTTTGCGGAATATATGTATGAACATGGCTGCAGTAAACACTGCCAAGACTAGCCAAAAACAACTGGTCCACAATTTCATTTTTCACCTGTGTCTTGTGCATATGTACTGACCACAGTGTTAGTGGTGCAATTGGGTTAAAAGACATTCTCGTGCAATTCGTAATGAAAAACACATGCTACATTTCCTGCAAGCCGTGCTTGTGAAGTACGCCCGCTCAGAAAACGCCAACATAATCGTGTTCTTTCTGCCAAAATTTGATTAGCATTTCCTCGTTGAAAAAATGTAGGCCACATGCAGCTGTCTTTACCTCCAGCTGAAATATTGTGTGATTTGTCGCCACTGTTAAGGAGACAGTAACTGCCAGGGAATGACTGATTACAGTGTTAGAAAACTGGGCCATTGTACATGGGAAAATTACGAAAAGAAGCCAATAACATTCAGTTGCTTTCAGCTGGTAAGACAGATTTCATAATAAAATTGTTCAACATAACCTACGATCTTATATGTTATAAATATATGTAAGGTACAAAATGGCTGCTTTCAAGGATGCTAGACATTGTTTACCTAAAGAAAATGTTTTTGAGATTGCCTAATATTTTGACCATCATTCACTGTTAAAATCATGTTATTAATTTATACATGCATGTTGTGTTCATCTTTCACAGAATTGTATCCAATGAAGCTTTGTACAGGATTTTATATTAAAAATAAAACTTTCAACCAAATAATCATGACACATTCACTAATAATAAAGTCCTTTCAATATGGTGGCATTCTCCCACTAAAAAATATGTTATCATCTCCTATTTTAAAAACCTGTAGTTACCATGCCAAAAATTTCCATTTGGTATATGTTGGTGAATTATTTCATCATGCTTGTCTCCAGTTCAGTTGCCCTTATCATCGTCAGTTATACATAATTCCGTTACAATAAATAATCTACAATTCCCCAATGCTTTTGCGTGATTAATTATTTGCATGTTAGATAGTCTGAAATACGTCATAGGCAATTTACATTTAATTAGATGAAGAATTACCAATAGCTTAGTCTACTTATGTGATACTTATAGAAATTCTGAAATAGCCTATCGAAATTGGCCAGTGATATGCAGTTTCATGAATTTTCTATAAGTATTCTATGCAGGATTGATTGAAGCAGCTGCATTCTGAATATTTGTGTAAAATTTGAGGTCGTAGAATATATAGTTTTTTCATGAAAAAGTAATCTCATGAAATCACGCAGCTACACAGCACAGATGTCATACTGATGTCACTGACGCAGGTAATATTAGTGACATGAATGGTGTGCAAAATATATGACAAATGAAAACATGATTGATGCATAAGTGACAGATGATCATAATGACATATGACCAAAGTGACATGACCCAGTGTCAGATGATCCTAATGACACATGACTAAGGTGACATGACCCAGTGACAGATGATCCTTAGTTTAATGACACATGACCAAGGTGACATGACCCAGTGACAGATGATCCTAATGACACATGACCAAGGTGACATGACCCAGTGACAGATGATCCTAATGACACATGACCAAGGTGACATGACCCAGTGACAGATGATCCTAATGATACATGACCAATGTGACATGACCCAGACGACCAATGACGCACATGCAGCTCGACACAAGGGCATACATGACTCAGGTGTCACATGACCAAGTGACATATGATCAAAGTGACACCAGGCAACAAATCATGTAGGTGTCACTTTACCCTGGTGACACATGACTTAGTTGACAAATGACATGAGTGACTAATAACCCAGTTTAATGACACATTATATTATAAGAATTGTCACTTTATTTGGGACATTTATATTGGAAATGTGCAATGGTTTGGTCAACTACGCATGTATCTATGTCATGCATTGGTGTCTTATGACGCAATTCCAATAAAAATGCTCAAAAGTAAATGGTAATTCTGACAATATAACCTAATTTGAATTTAGTGACAAGTTTACGAACATGTGTAACATAGATAGATGAGTGAGACACTAAGAAAATACACACACCACACCACACCACACCACACCACACCACACCACACCACACCACACCACACCACACCACACCACACCACACCACACCACACCACACCACACCACACCACACCACACCACACCACACCACACCACACCACACCACACCACACCACACCACCCACCACACCCACACCACCACCCACACACACACACACACACACACACACACACACACACACACACACACACACACACACACACACACACACACACACACACACACACACACACACACACACACACACAAATAACCCAGAAGCTATGGTGTTTAACACACTCTGTGTGAACACACCAGTGCACGAGTGTCACAAATAATGTGTCATTGACATGTCAACGACCGACATGAAATACACATGATTTATGCCATAAGAAGGGTAATTATTAAACATATTATTCAAAAAGTGGTGTGAGGTCCTCCATGAAACAGACACTGAGTGAACAACATACCACTGCCATTTCTTCTAGGAAACTCATCTGCATCGTGCTGTCATCAGAGTAAATGACGGCAACGCCCTTCCTTCCTTGCACAGCAAACACTGCCATTACGTGTGAACTCATTACCGTTAGCACATCATTTCATTGGTCAGCTAACTTGCAGATCATCTCAAAAATGTTCTAAACTGCAGTCCATTTCTTCCATCTGCTAATCTGCAGATGGTTTAATCAGTTTTGTTACATTGCAGATTTTCCCACTGATTGCAAGCCATTTCATTAGTCAGATAAACTGCAGACTCACTGTGAAAACTGCCGTTGGATGAACTGGACATTTCTGTGTTGACATTCTCAGACCAGTTTCAGCCAACCCTCATTGCGTGTTGAGCTAATCGACTTGGCTGTGTTCGTACTGACTTGTCTTTTATGTGTGTATCAAGGAAATTATTATCACTGTGAGTTGATGTAACCATATCACTGTAGGCCAAAGTCAGCAGATACCTGTTGTAAGAAATGGCTTCCAGTAGCTTCTGGAATCTGATACTTGGTCTCTTTATCTCACTCTTCCCGTCTCTTTATCTGTCGATATATTTATCTTTTAAGCTGTCTAAATCGGGCTCTGTTTGTCTCTACATAGGTTTGCCTGTTTCTATGCATATGGTGTCCAACTGCCCGCCCAACCGACCGCCCATCCCTCCCTCCCAGTCCCTCCATCATTCTTGTTTTTACTCTCACTCTCACTCTCACTCTCACTCTCACTCTCACTCTCACTCTCACTCTCACTCTCACTCTCACTCTCACTCTCGCACTCGCACTCGCACTCGCACTCTCTCTTCTTGTCTGTCTTTCTTGTCTGTGTCTGTGTCTGTTTCTGTGTCTGTGTCTGTGTCTGTCTGTCTGTCTGTCTGTCTGTCTGTCTGTCTGTCTCTCTCTCTCTCTCTCTCTCTCTCTCTCTCTTATATATCTCTCTTCCCCTCTCCCTCCCTCTGTCCCTCCTCCCTCCCTCTCTTCCCCTCTCTCTCCTGTTCAAATTTTTGTGTCTTTTATCTTGTCTTATAAAGGTGAACTCTCACTCTCTCTCTCTCTCTCTCTCTCTCTCTCACTCTCACTCTCACTCTCACTCTCTCTCCTCTCACTCTCACTCTCACTCTCACTCTCACTCTCCCTCTCACTCTCACTCTCACTCTCTCTCTCACTCTCACTCTCACTCTCACTCTCACTCTGTGTCTGTCTGTGTCTGTGTCTGTGTCTGTGTCTGTGTCTGTGTCTGTGTCTGTGTCTGTGTCTGTGTCTGTGTCTGTGTCTGTCTGTCTGTCTGTCTGTCTGTCTGTCTGTCTGTCTGTCTGTCTCTCTCTCTCTCTCTCTCTCTCTCTCTCTCTCTCTCTCTCTCTCTCTTGCTCTGTCTCTTTATATATCTCTCTTCCCCTCTCCCTCCCTCTGTCCCTCCTCCCTCCCTCTCTTCCCCTCTCTCTCCTGTGTCAAATTTTTGTGTCTTTTATCTTGTCTTATAAAGGTGAACAAACCCGGGCAGGCATCCCTCAGCTTCACCCTGTGTCCTCAGCTCCCTCCCGCTGGCACCGGGCCTCACTTGTCTTCTGTTCCCTAACCGAGCCATATCCAGTGGCTTATACACCAGAATGTATCTTTATAATATTACACGCAGCACTTGGAGATGATTATCATATCGCATGTCGTGTTAAAGACACCAGTAGTTGGACTACAAATAGATCGTTACTCCAGATGGCAGTAGCATCTTTGAGCACCAGATTGGTAGACTGTTCGATTACTGGTCTGATTGTGGGGTGGTCATCCATCATCCGTGTTCACGATCCTGGCTGGATCGGAAAGAAACGTATTCACTAGAACATACGCCATCAAGAGCCAGGAAGTTTGGTGGTTTATCTGAGGAATTATGGTAATAATAGTGTTGGGTTTTCGTGAACTGTTCCAGTCACGGTTAGTTAATACATATCAGTAATTCAATGTTTTCTGTTTTATAAAGGTACGCAATAAATTAATATGATATTAAATATAATTTTAGCATTTTAGTTGTAAGAAACCAAACAATTTGATGATACAGATGAAAGTGTTATTTATGCATGACGGTTTAACCAATGTGGCTGTGTGATATTTGTGAAAAAATGAGCCGATGATAGAATTTGTTTATATGACATTACAATGATTAGAGCCTCATTGGTGGACTAAGTTGATTTGGTGATCATTGTGTCAACTTCGGATTGGACAACTTTGATTACATATTGATTCCCTCCAAGGGTTAGGTGGTCCGTGGCTGGCCTGGTGGCGTACGTCAGTGCCTCCATGGAAGATGCCTTCGGGATGTCTGTTTATTTGACTTGCGCTGAAATGTTTCACAAGCGGTGTGCTGACATTTCACGCCACATATTGGTGGCGTTTGAGTTAGTAGACCAGATTGGCACAATTTAAACATCGCAGCTGGTACTGGCAGGAGGAGGTGGAGAGTTCGTGATGGGAGGGAGTGATGTGTCTCGTAAACAAAGTTCTCCCACTGAAAGGAGATCAGTTAAATCACGAAGTGACTGTTTTCATAAATAATTACGCGAAACATGGGAACAGAATCGTCGTTATGTGGAGTGTTTTGTCGAGCATACATTATTTACAGAGCACCGGCTGATGGCAATATTTATCGTCTCATTTGTATCGGTTAGAAACGTGTGTTTTTAAGTGTTATTATCAACAGAAAACATTTATGCAGGGTCATAGGATATGTCTGTATGGCTCACTGAATTACTTTGGAGTTTTGTTTGGAAAAGGGAAACGTTGGCCTTTCAGTGCTAATATTATCATATTGATCAGGAGTAACACACACACATTTAAACAAGGTACGTCGAGGGAGTATATTGACTGTAGTGTAAACTATATTTACTATGCACACTTGTTGTATTGCTGTCCTGTACAGAGAAGAGTGTTTACAATGAGTAGTGACGTGTGAAGTATTATGTAGGTGGTGATAAGAAGACACTATTTCTGGGTACATTTTCTCATGACGTAGGTGTAGTACAATATTTCTGCTAAATATATATGCACAAGAAAAATTAAATAAATCTGTCATTTCTGGGTACATTTTCTCATGACGTACATATACTACAATATTTCTGCTAAATATATATGCACGAGAACAATGAAATAGTCAAAGCAGTAAACAACAAGTATCATGTTCACTTTATTTACAACAAACCTAATAGTTTCTACCAACAGAAACCAATGACAACAGTTGGTATGTGCCAACATGTCGTGAATGCATATATTATTACTAAATTTGGAGTCCACAGGAAATATTGTCCCCTGTAACATGGCAACTCGTACATTAACTATGCTGATTCCTTTCATGCAACTTAGACTGCATCATAAAGAAATAATTACCAGGGACGGTTTGTTAATTGATCAGTTTATACGTTCGATGACCCCTGACAATATTAAGCCTCTGGATGTTATTGTGTAGAATATTTATGTACTGCAATGAGGCTACACTTATTTTTGTTACACTCCAGGCAGTCTTAAATGTCTTTTATTTTAATGTGTTTTCAGAAATGTAAATTGATATTAATTGTAAATGTTTTGTCATGGTCAAATGTTTCCTTGCAACGACTCCTGTGATGAAGCTAACAGTAACACAGCCAACAAAACAAGTCAGTGGTATGTTTCAGAAACCAGTCCTTTCAGCTAGTTCAAGTATCTCGTAGAGTTGTACAGACTTGCTAAGTTGTACGCACTCACTCGACAAATTAGCGTGACGTAAACAAATATTAACTCATGAGAATTTATAATTATTACTTGCAGAACTCCTGGACATGACCTTTGCTGTTATATACTAAAATACCTCTCGAACTGTATACACATTTCCGCATATATTTGTACATAGTGGTAGTATTTGATGCAAGCAAATAAAAATGTAACCGATATATTATCGATAAATATGACTACCACATTAAACACAAATGCTCCGTCAAAAGATGCTAACAAATACTCTCGCAACGGTGCAGTAACACATATCGTTGCACACAAATTTAGCACATCTCATGTGAGAGACAGTGTCGACACCTAGTGGCAAGTACAAGAGATTACATGTAAAAGGAAAGCGAGATTAAGGAGATGTTCGTTTAGTGGTGTGACTTTGAGAGAGGATGTTTCCCAGACACTAGCCAGGATTGCAGAGAGAAACCTCTTAGCCAGGTCAGATTATGAGAGTCTAGCCGCGATGAAAACGCATCGAACGTCCTGTGTCAGTACGACGAGGTAACTGCTGATACAGTTGTGTTTAATCGGTGATAAGATTATTGGGCGTGGTTAGAAACCAACCTGATTACCTCCCATGGCTTCGTAGAATGTCAGAGGTCGTCTACAAGAGAGAGGTAATGTGTGTGTTGTGTAAGATTAGTTCATTGTGATATGTGCTTGTGTTGCTGATAGTTGTATCATCACCATTATGGTTGTCATCAGTGTCATCACCGTTATCATCACCATCCCCACCATAATCAGCTTAAAATCCACTTCACCTTGTCATCATCGTCACCATCATCATCATCTCTGTAATTATCACCATCATTTTCATCACCATCATCATACTCACCATCTTCCTCTTCATCTTCACTATCATCACCATATTGTCATCACCACCATCAGAACATTAAAAACTATCATCGTCATCATTATCATCAAAACTATCATCATTCTCTGTCCCATCCTCCCATATCACCTGATCACCATCTCCTCCATTCTCATCACCTACACCACAAACATCTTCACCATCTCCCTCCTCCTCCCCCCTTCCTCCTCTGCATCAATATTCCCATCCTCATTACATAGTCAGAACCTGTGAATTTTGTCAGTCTGATTCTCCCAGAAGTCTGCAGATGTCCCATTCATTCCACACACCTCTCCCATTGCTGTCATCACTAATCTGCAGTGTGTTGACAGAATCTGTGTCTACTTGATAGGCCCGAGGCAGATAATACTGTCATTTGAGCCATCAACAGTTCATTGGAGCAGCAGTCACCAAGTACTCTGGGAATTGTTTGTTATTCAGACAAATACACGTGGAGAACCTTTCCGCTTCAGTAGCAATTGTCTTTTTGCCCGCTGTGATTATTTTTGTTATTATGCACGAATATTTGTAAGAGTGACAATTGTATTTAATTTCCAGGAATGTATTCAGGTTAGACCAACTTTATTGAAGCATCATTAGTTTTAGATAATATAATTTTTGAGCCCCTGAATAATGTTTCTTTATACAGTTATAATTGCCCTCTCAAAAACAGGTAAAATGTGTTTAGTATAGAGGAAGGCATTTTCCCACCATATTGATGATATTGTACATTTGACAAATAGTCAATCAGCAGTTTTATTTAGAGTTAATTTATACTATTCTCTCAGCCCTGTGATACATTTTTACTTATGTTATTTCTGGGGGTGTCACTGTGCAACAATGATGTTATAGAGGTGTCACTGTCACAGTGAAATAATATGGGATTTGAACAATAATAGTTCTATTGATGAAGCTATTAAATGCCATATGTTATTCCTAATACAGTCAGATTAATTCACGATAATCATAAAAATCATAATTCTAAGTTTACAAAATAAAAATATTATATAACAGCTTCAGTTGATCCAGACTGTATGATCTTTGTTCATTCAAATGTCTTATTCCTCAGTGGTGGGACGCATAATTTTGACACAAACTCCTTACAGGACACATGTGTTTCCTGGGGGAGAATGCCTCCAGCCCTGATCATGAAATTCAATTTTTTTCATTCGTCCAATCTCGCAGATAATAATACCTATTATCTTCATCTGACCCTTTCATCCCACAGATAATAATAACCATTATCTTCATCTGACCCCGCTATTGCCAGATGTTGATTCATTTATATCCATGCCCAGTTTCATGGAAAATATCTCGCTGCAACTATTTCAGTCAACACCAGCGGTTACGTAGGCCTGGCTGTTCTCTCGGATAAAACATCTCAGTTCGAGATTACGTGTGATTCGTTCGACATGTAACCGTTGTTCTAATCGCCGCCTTCAGGTGTTTTTTCCCTCCTTAGATATGCCCGAAACATTCCAGATCCTCCCTCCGTGACTCCCCCACATGTGTCTGGGGAGGGAGAACCAGGGATAAATCAATCAGTCGACAGACAGGGAGAGACCCGATAAAAATATCACATGGCACACGCCACTGTTTCGTAAGATAGTGCAGATTGTCGGTGCACTGCCCAATGGATCATTCTGTTCTACTTCTGCAGTGTTGCAGTGTCTTGAAGCTGTCTACAGATTTTGTATTACGTTTACTGTATATGTATATAAAATAAAAATTAAAAATTAAAAAAAGATACTGCAACACTGCAGAAGTAGAACAGAATGATCCATTGGGCAGTGCACCGACAATCTGCACTATCTTACGAAAAGTATTAATTACATGTATATATACATGTATATATATATATATATATATATATATATATATATATATATATATATATATATATATATATGTATATATGTATATATATATTATATATATATATATATATATATATATATATATATATATAGTATGTATGTACACACATATGGTTGGTTTTAGGCAATTATAAAGTCTAAATCATAGATAATTTCCATATGTTAACACAGAGAAATGGACTATTTACTACAATTTGCGGTATGGCATACCTCTGTTGTTGAACTATCACTTTCCTTAGCGGCTGTTGATTTTAATCGACAGCCACTGTCAATGACCTTTACAAACACTGCCTCGACCTGCAACGGTGATCTTCTCTGAAATAGCGGCTAATCACATCCACAGTGACGTCAATGTTTTTCTACATTGAACATTCGGTAGTATTACCTGTTTGGGTGATTCTATCATTGCGCCATAAACACATGGCACACAGTAACACACACACGCACTAAAAGTTATGCTTAGCAAGATCTTCTACTGACATTTTGATCCAACAATTATCTTACAGACTATCACCAGGTTCAACCTGGAAATATTCCTTACGAAAAGCTCCGTAACGCAAAATAATTTCGGTTTATCGGGAACTAGAGTGACCCATACAATCTGACATTGCTGGTGTATCCTGTTTTCATGGTCAGCAGGCCAGAGCTAACCTGCAGCCGGTTACGTAATGTCTCCCCATTATGTATGTATTGATAAGGGATGGTCAAGCCACAAAGCCAGCACCTGGCCTTAATCAGGAATACTCAGAGGGGGAGGTTACTATGGCAACAACATTCCTGCCTGGCCATTGGTTTATTGACAGTTATGCTGGTCATTATTGACTTTCCTGTTCCACTCTGGATAAACTGTTGACCTTTCAAGTGGGATGATAATGCACAATGGGTCCTGTCAGCCAAGGCATCTTCCCACTTAGCATTCCCCCTACTCCTCCTTGCCTCAGTGCAACTTTTCTGTTAGCTCTTAACTCCTGCATTTTCCCTGGATCTATGTTGTTCTTGCGTAGTTATCTTCCCAACATTCATACCTTTCTGCTTGCATAATCTTTCCTGCTTCCGTATCTTTCTTGCTTTTATACCTTTCCTGCTTCCGTATCTTTTCAACTTCCGCATCTTTCCTGTTTTCGCATCCTTCCTACTTCTGTATCTTACTTGCATCCAGATCTTTATTGCTTTCATATATCTTTCCTGCATCCGTATCTTTCCTGCTTCCATATCTTTCCTGCATCCGTATCTTTCCTGCTTCCATATCTTTCCCACCTCAGGACCTTTTCATTTTCTGTACCTTTGTTTCTGTTGCATTACTCGATATGTTTCACTTTAAGCTTATCCTTTTATCCATCTCTCGTTCCATTTTGTAGGTGTAAATTAAATTACCACCATACTTAATTTCCATTTTCATTATGTTAGACAGCCACATTCCACTGAACAGATCAAGTTGTGGCTTCTTCGGGACTGCAACTTTGTTACTTTACTCCCATGTGTTTCTTAGTCTGCTTCAGAATCATGATTCCACATAGATGTTCAATTTGTCGCATGTAGTATATCGGGTAGTGTATCGCTGTAGTGTATCGTGAATAGACGTATTATTGAGAATTGTCCAGCAAGTGGAGACTTTGGCGAGACAGAAACCAGACTATAGCAAGACTGATATAGGGGGATAAATATGGGTGAGATAAATTTGGGGTGACAGATATAACTTAGCAGATATAGTGCGACGGATACTGCATGGGAGATATGGCTTGACAGATATGGCTTGGTTTGAGCTCCGCAGATATATGTTACAAATGCGATGTGACAGTGAGGCGAGATACAGAGAGTGATAGAAGTGACTTAATAGAGACAAAGTGTGTGAGACGTGACCTGACGTGACGTGACGTGACGTGACGTGACGTGACATGACGGAGACACGACGGAGACACGACGAAGACACGACAGAGACACGACGGAGACACGACGGAGACACGACATAGACATGACAATACATATATGACATGATAAATATTATATGTCAGCAAGTGACATTGTTTGTATGACATAACAGATGAGACAGATTTGAGAGATATGACATAATAATGATGACGCACATAACTGACATGTTGACATTATATGGTAAACGATTAACAGGACCGCATGCAAGACTTGACAGATTATGGTATACATGACAAAACAGACAAGACATGTATGTAAGTGATGGATATATGCAAGTATACAAGCAAATTTGTACATGCACGCACACACACGCACGCACGCATGCAACACACACGCACGCACGCATGCATGCAACACACACGCACGCACGCACGCACGCACACACACACACACACACACACACACACAATCATTCTAGTCAGAGCACATTACTGATGCAGCTTCTTGACAATTGTCAGTCTACATAACAGGAGCCTTTGTCCTGATTACACCACTGCAGGCATCTCCTTGTGCTTTGTGTAGCAACGTGTGGCATTATTACTACACATAGATTACTGTTTATAACTGTCACATTGGTACACACTACACAGACATCGTAGTGTTTTCCAGCAGCATGTCACAAACCCACATTACACCAGTCTGAGATTATTTTTCCATACCGAGGCTGCCTTCCATACCTGGAAGGTGACAACCAATCTGCCCCAGACACGGGAGCAGCGAGTTTCTGATCAGCCATATAATCAGCCATCTGTGTTTTATTCCGTCATGCGTGCACATGTGAAAACATGAATTTCCCGTTCTTCCTACCTCGCGTTCTACTTCATGCCCTCGAGTGATCAGTCAACGTTTCCTGCAAAGGATTAATGGCAGTGTTTGACTTAACGATGCATTTCAGATGAAATGTTCGAAATGTGTGGGGTGAATAAATGATAGGAATCCCCAAGAGGTCGTTGCTGTCACGTAGCTGTCGTGGGTTTGTAAG
Source organism: Ridgeia piscesae (assembly GCA_025642075.2). Classification (NCBI taxonomy): domain Eukaryota; kingdom Metazoa; phylum Annelida; class Polychaeta; order Sabellida; family Siboglinidae; genus Ridgeia; species Ridgeia piscesae. The sequence goes on from JAODUO010000126.1 coordinate 161,940, forward strand.
TATATTGGAAAACAATGGACCAAATTGCATTAACTTTGGATAATTGCCCAATTGTGTATGTAACATTTGTCTGAATGTTTCTACGGTAAATGTCGTCGTCATGGTTAACTGGTTTATAATGGTAACAGATAGTCGACCCGGCGTCATGACCATCACGATCTGTCACACCCACCGCTGGCTGTGACACTGAATGCATGGTGTCGGAGTTGACCGTATCTGATCAATATTCTTACATCTACTTCCACAGCTTTCCGCTGTCGTTTAATTTGCTTCGTTGCTCGATTTTGCCTGCGGATGTATTCCTGATGTAGTCATTGTCACATTAAGTGCACCCCCTGGTGCTTTGATGTTCTCGAGCGGCGAGTTTTCACACAAGATTGCATATTGTTCGACGTGGTTGGTGGTCTAATCTCGAGACATTAGTTTAGTTTATGGAAATTTTGCCTTAATTCCCACTTGGGGTAACAGTCACTGTTACGTAATGCCCTAAAGATGGGGAGTGGTATGACTGCTCTTGGGGCTCAGCCTGGAGAGAGTATGTTTGTTTGGGGTAAGATTTCACGTCATGTTGACTCAGTCATGGTTTAAGGTAAATTATGTAACAGATCTAGTTATGCTATGTATCTGGTTGTTAATATAACCGTAATGTAAGTTGCATAAGTTAATATGATCTTATTTACTATAACTGTTTCGTCTACGATAAAAGCCAATGAGTCATTTGGTCTGTTCGGCTCTGCTTATGTAGTTAGCCAGCGTGAAATCACAAGTCATTTCATAAGAACACAGGTCACATGCTTACAACCACAAACCATAGCTAACCACTGTCCCTGTTACAATATTTGAACTGAAACCCATTTGATGACCGTCGCAAGTCGTGGTAATGCACACAGCAATATATTTGCTCACAGTTACCAACACTAAGTAGACCCTTTGACATCACCAATTTGTGGACCAGAGGCCATTTGCAATGTGTGGGTGGATCACAAGACAATGGTAATTCGGTAAAGAGAATGAATCAGAGGAAATGGAGAGTCAACCTCGGCACCTAGGGAAGATGCACTTAGATGGCCTCCGCGTTGACGTATTAAATTGTAAGTCATAATCAGGCAACCATGTGGCTGGGTTTCATGGATTATCTGTGAAATTTTTATTAGAAGTGAAAGTTTGGTGATCCAGTATACTCTGTGAGTGAGCGAACTGTAGATGTTGCTCCTGATATGAGATGAACGCATGGGTTCAGTGGCCTGTATTGCCGGCTGATGGAGCGAGATTATTGAGAATAACCAGCGAACTGGTAACTCAATTTGTGCTTGTCTGTTGCAGTCTACATAAGTGAGTAGTCACAGTCAGCACACCTTGTCTCGACTGCAGTATCTTAGTCATCCTTTGTTTCAGTAAAGTCGACTTTGACACATTTTCCCGCAGTTATAAATAATTTTAAGCATCCTTTGTTTCGGTGTAGATATTACAATGTAAAAATATTTACCATACACAAATGCTGAGTTGTTACACCTGAAAATGGGTTAAATTGGGTGGAGTTAAAGTGGGGTTGTTATGACAGAAAAGATATGTGGGCCAGGGTTTTTATAATAACCAGGCGAGAATGACCCCCATTGACCAAGGAAATGAGTCTGTCAGGTGTGTCTTGGGGTCAGTGGAGTGATGTGTCCAGTTATACCTGGCTCAGAAGTGGCTGTAGCACGTAGGTATGCTGGGCGTAGATATTTATGGGCCCGGTACTAACGTGGGTGCATAACTGCGTATGTGCCCTACTGATGTGGACTTACTGGGCTCCAGACCAGATTGGCTCCGGCTGATAAGCTCCGTAAGTGGAGCAGTTTTTCTCAAGTAACCTGTCGGCATTCTGGGCCCATGTTCTGGACAATGATTCCTGACCACAAAGCGCTGGGCTCAATGTGCCACAATGCAGCTGGTTTGCAAAAATCGAGTGCAGTTTGCCAGCGGGGAGAGTGTCTGGCATGTTTTAGAAAGGTGGAGGTGTTTGTGTATGTGATGAGACAATGTTAGCCAGAGCACAGGTCTGTCTGCCTGGTGAGATAGCAGGGAGGCAGAGGCGGGGGTGGGGGCACGGGCACGGGCACGGGCACGGGCACGGGCACGGGCACGGGCACGGGCAGGGGCACGGGCCCGGGCAGGGGCAGGGGGCAGGGGGCAGGGCTTCATGTAGGATCACATTTTGCCAGTCCAAAGATTTGCCGATGGTAAACACATGTGCGAACTCATATAAATAGAAGTTGTTTGAATTTGGGATGTAAACGAACCACTGAGGACCAAAAGCACCCTGGCGGTGACCACTCACAGAGCCAACACAGAAAGGTCGGCTTGGTGAAAATGTTCTGAAAAAAACATGACTAATTCAATAAGACCTCATAAGATAGTTGAATGAGACCTCATAAGATCGTAACGTTGTAACCATAATATGTACAGATGAGTCAGTCAATAAAACCGGGCCGAGTGCAGGAAATGACTAGAACTGCAACAGAACAACCAGGCCAGCAAACTTATTGCTCCAACCTTTTTTTACCTGTCCACTTAATTTGTACCTGTCCAGAAAGAAGTTTACCCATCCAAATGCTGGGTGAAGGGATGCTTAGTGTGAGTAGGTCTCGCAGTGGAGTGGGGGTTAAAGTGTAACATGTCTGGGACACATAGTAAGGTGGTTGTGATTCAGTGCTTTATGCACGACCAAATTATTGCCAGTCGTACATGTTTTGGTGGACACACGGATGTTAACTGTTAAGCCAGTTTAAACACTTTAACATGTGTCTGATGACCTGAAATGGAATACAAACACACATGTGACACCATTTACACTCACTTCTAAGACATAACTGACAATATCTATGGTTTTGGAACCCTTTTTTTGCTCCTTTATTTTTTTACCCGTCCACCCATATTTCTACCTGTCTACAAAGGTTTTTACCCGTCCAAATGATGGGTGGACGGGTCTCTGCATAAAGCTATGTCCTGATTGCTAAGTCTCCATTAGTGCTAATGCAGATGTGTTGGACTCAGAATTATCTGGTCATAATATTGCAGGTATAGGTCTCATCACTGGGTCTGATGAAGCACAGTGACCACAGCTTCAGACTCGGTCGCGAGAACTAGGGTTCAAATCTAACATTGCAGTTTCAAATCTTGGGTCAGTTGGTTCTCGCCACAGTGCCACCTTTATGAATGATCACTTAGTTATAGACAGTGGTGGATACTTGTTCACAAATATAGTGTTTGTGTGGTAATTACAGCATTGCTGAATGATTCCCACTGAACACCTGTCCCTATACAATACTACATGTGAACATGGAAAAATCCCAGTAACATATTTGCATTGTCCAAATATTGCTGCAATATCCTGGCCACATCACTATACATTGATTTACATAACTGTATTGGACAAAGACAGCATTGGCCTGGACATGAGAAAATGACTTACACACTAAGTAGAGCATTCGTCGTTTTGTTAAGAAGATGGCACAACCAAATCAATGTGGAGTCAAACTTGTTATCCGTACTTATTTTCCCGGACGGATGCAGCTCCACTGTGCTGGGCTGGTGGAATTCCACTTAGTTTGTCTCTCTCTCTGAACGCTTGTATGGTTTTCATGCAGGAAACAGCTGTTGCGTACTTTTGGATTGTGCAATACGTCTTTGGAAGCACATCTTTCACATTTCTCATGTGTAATACAGATTCAGAGGATTTTTTCGATAGGTAATTAGGTTATGATGGCCTCAGAGCCTGATTTAATACATTCATGGTGTATGCTTTAATTGAAATATTGTTGTAAATTCAATATCAACTTGTTGTTGTAAATGCACTGAGTACAATACTGCAGTTGAAGAGTAAAACATTTGACGTTAAATATATTTTAAGACAAATGTTAGTGGATTTTCTTTCATATAAAATTATGATATATATTTGACGACACTCGAATGGCATCTAAGATGGCTATTTAGACCAGTTAGCTGATAAGATGAAAACACAAGTTTATTTGGTTTATTAATTTATATAAAAACAAGAATACAGATTTAACTGCATTACAAGAATACAGATTTAACAAACAACATGTTTGTAATTTGTTTTTTGGTTGAGTTGAGAGCTCGGTGAAGACAGAGAGTTCTGAATCCGCTCAATGTCTGCCATCGTGAATATTCTCGTGCCATTCACTGCCCACCCTGTCTGGCTGGACAGCGTCCAACACGACAATGTATAGCAGGTGAAATAGGGTCTCAGACCTTGATGTGACCCAAGAAAGATGGCCCATATTCAGCCACGGTGCCAAAAAAATACTGTTACACAGAGAGAGGAATTTGCTGAGCCAGATGCTGACTGAGGTCTGGCCAGGAAGGACGTCATTGAGTGGCTGTTTATGTGTGCGGTTGGGGAACTTCAAAGATGGAGGGCCAGGTGCATTGTGGGTAAAGGAAGTGTGGTTGAGGGACTGGGAGTTTGGCTCGGGGTAAGAGAGAGTGGATGAGGAGTGATTGGTTGCAGCTGTAGTGGGAAGAGGAAGAGGAGAAAGAGAATGGGATGGAAGGAAAGGGGGAGGGAGAGGGAGGGAAGGAAAAATTAGAGAGGGAGAGGGAAGGAAAATGGGAGAAAGAGAGATAGGGGAGGAGGTAAGGAAAAGGGAAGAGGAAGGGGGAGAGGAAAGAGGGAGAGAGGGAGAAGAAGGTAGGGATAGATGGAGAGACGTTAATGGAGAAGGGAAGAGTACAAGAGGGTGATGTGAAAAGGAGAGAGAGAGAGAGCAAGAGGAAGAGAGCAAGAGGAAGAGAGCAAGAGGAAGAGAGCAAGAGGAAGAGAGTGAGAGGAAGAGAGTGAGAGGAAGAGAGCGAGAGGAAGAGAGCGAGAGGAAGAGAGCGAGAGGAAGAGAGTGAGAGGAAGAGAGCGAGAGGAAGAGAGCGAGAGGAAGAGAGCAAGAGGAAGAGACAAGAGAAAGAGAGCGAGAGGAAGAGAGCGAGAGCAAGAAAGCAAGAGAAAAGTGGACAGAGTGAGGGAGGGAGAGAAGAAAGAGGGAAAGAATGGGTGAAGACAGGACAGAAGTAGTGAGGAGTGGGAAAGAGAAACAGTAGAAGGGAGAGAGACAGCAGCAGACAGATGGAGAGTGACAACAACACTTAGAATAGCGACGGGTGGCATTTCCCACATCTGTCGTCTCATTCATCCTATTGGCTGGAACTGATGGCCTATTTGGGTGTAAACTGACCAATTAGGGTGGACATGCATAGCAATTTAACCTATTCATGAGGATTTGCATTGTTGATTTGTTAACACTTTAAAAGATCAACCTATTCAAGCTGATCGATGAACAAAATCAGGAGTTGATCGATTGCTTTCATCTCTAAGGACATGACCATGAATAGGTTCTTTATAACCAACACTTATATTAGCAAGTTTATGATATATGGCACATATATTTCTCCAATAACTGATAAATATAATGCCAAGGCTTAGGGTTGTGTTGAAAGGTTTGTCTTCACATTTTGGGAAGGCAGTGATTTCAGAATGATTCTTGGTTTGAATAAAAATCTGTAGACATCCTCTGTGTTTTTTAGGTTTCGTGTCAATTGGTGCAAAACACCCACATTGATGAGTAACAGTAGCAACCCCTGGTAGCAACCCCTGGTACTAACATCCTGTGGTATTCCACTCAACCGAGACGTGTCACTGAAGCAGATCAGATTGACAAAAAAACCTCGCCTCGTCAGGCGCAGCGTGCCTAGTTTCCTGTGGAACCATGGACAGGGCGGTTGCCATGGAAACCCCTCACAACAGGTGATGAGTTGATGGATAGGAAGATGTAATCATCGCCTCTTCGCATCTGTCGCGAGGTGTGGCCGTCGGTGTTATAAAACGATTACAGTGTCTGCGCGCCGGTCTTATTGTAATTGTCACTTTCTTTCATATCGACCCGCCACATTCCCGCCATCGCAGAAAGGTCAGCAGGACGATGCGGAGCCGACACGACGAAACGAGAATGCGTTAGTCGCCAGCGCATCTCGCGGGATTAGTTCAAAGGCACGTCCCATTCGTGGAGCTATTTCAGAACTAACGAGACATGTTTTGTGTTATTTTGCGGGATATCTGTAGCGCTGTTTTGGCACAACTGAAAAGTAGTATTCTTTGCATGTATTGGGCGTGGCGTGGGCAGTGGGCAGTCAGAGTGAGCAGTCAGAGTGAGCAGTCAGAGTGAGCAGTCAGAGTGAGCAATCTGCTCATGTAACTCAATGAGCCAATTTAAGACACTGTTGTTTACCTTTTTTAAATATACATTCAGAGTGCACAGGTTTGTCGACACATTATTGTTACTTATTTGTTTTTTTACTCAATAATTAATATTTACAATCTTCCCCCACCGCTAAGGTCACTTTTATAACACAACGACACTGACCTGAATAGCAAGGTGACCTTAATTGCAGGACATATTTCCTATTCTCTGGATTTATAAAAATATGATGGGACTGTCTTATGTTGACCTTAGTTTAGAGGTGACTGCATAACCGAGGTGGCTGTAATGTGAAGCTTAGCTGTAGATAAGTTTTCAATATTCACATTTCCGGCAGCTGGAGCCATATCGGAGGAAATGGGAGGTCGGACATCAAATGAAAAAATTGTGGCATGTGGGAGTGGCAAAAGGCGACCCCTTAAAATGGTTTACACAAAAACAGAAGTAATAAGGTGTGCAGTGGTCTCGCTAGGTTCACCTTTGTGCAGCTGGCGCAGGTCGCCAGGTTGAATGTCACGGTACAACTGCATAAGCACCTGGCACAGAGGCGAGGCTGAATTGAAAATAGACCAGTAAATGGTGGACATAGGTCTTGCATTATTCATGCAAATGGCCCACAGCAATGTTGTGTCATTATGGGTTGCTCTGCAGAATACACGTGTGTACCGAGGGGTCTGTGTATTAACTGACCTCACCTCACGTCTGTCGTGGCGATTCAACTGGTCGGAAATCATGGGAATGCAGATGGGAGGATTTGTAGGGAGTTTAGACGGAGGAGTGGTGTTATATGCATGTGTTTGTGTGTGTGTGTGTGTGTGTGTGTGTGTGCGCGTGTGTGCGTGTGTACATGTGCACACACATGCATGCACGTGTGTGCATAGAAACACACACACACACGCACACACACATACACACACACACACACATACCACCACCATCATGCATGCATATGCCAGACAGACATATTCATGAAGGCTTGTTCAAATGCACTCATGCACGCATGTATGCACACAGCACGCACACGCATGCGCACACACACACACACACACACACACACACACACAGCACACACACACACACACACACACACACACACACACACACAACACACACACACACACACAGCACACAGACACACACACACACACACACACACACACACACACACACACACACACACACACACACACACACACACACACACACACACACACACACACACACACACACACACACACACACACACACACACACACACACACACACACACACACACACACACACACACACATAATGCATGCATGTTCACTTAAATGCATGCATGCACACATACATACTCACACATACCCACACATGCATGCACACACACCCACACTCATATGAATACACACACATACAGAAATATACACACAAATACAATCACACGCATGCATGCATGCATGCATGCACGCATACATGCGCACACACAGCAGTATGTAAATACACTCTCAGAGACACTCACTTCTACGCCAAAGGCAAACAAACAAACAGACAAGTTACGTTGGCGTTAGTCATTCGCCCACTACTGAACCTACCAAAACAGCCTCGAGTCTATTGATTCATCTGGCACGGAACATCACAGAACTAACGTAAACAACACCAATTCATGTCAAGACTGCTCACGCATGCGATGTCCAGCAACCGTACTGAATGAAATCTGACCATTTTACCATATGTAATTGTTACCATCTTGGCTGTCAAAGTATCTTAACAAACTAATATTAAAGTGTAATTATTTGACCAGTAAATGTTGACACACATGGTTGTAACCCGAGTACCAATCGAATATCCAAGACCACTTGCTCAAGTGACCCTTCTTGACGTAGATAAACAAGGTGAATCTTCAAGGCCGCTACCCAAGGCAATCGCGGTTTGGAGAGGATTCACATGAGTAACTAAGTCATTAGCAGTGAGAGCCAATAAGGAACGTTGGCCCCTACAGCACAAGAAATTAATTAAACATTACACGACACAATCATTTAAATATGGATTAAACTCACCACATTCTATGAATTATATTTTAAGACCAAGAAGATGAACATCACAGTTTACACACTGAACAACTGATTACTTTATTTAATTTATTTACATAAGGGGTTTCAATCTCTGTGATCACGATCATCGCTGTTCAGTTGGATTACGTGGTTCTGCGTGCGCAGCATAAACCAGATACCACGTTAGGGTAACCCGAGTAGGCCAACAGAAGTCGGCAGATATGTATACAATTAAATAATTCAGTGTAGCATTTGGTAAAGACTTCAACTAAACTATGAAATGCTCCCCCATGTATATGTATTGACACCTTGTTCAAGTGTACTTAGTAATCATTTATGAATAAAACTTCAGCTATGTAGTGTTTGCTGTCATCATTACGTGAAATGGATATTTGGAATGACGATAATGTTGGCTGATATCGAAGGCAAAACAAACAGTTTTTCCATTAATATCGGCATGTTAGCAAAAACTGTTTGATTACCATGCTGCCCACCAGGGCAATACCATACAAGTATTAATCTGGATGTCAGTCTGACATTATTAGTACAAGAACAGTGTTTCCATCAAATATGTACTTTGGCAAGTTGGCAGACATTTTCCCATCAGTTGAATAGCAATGTTAATCTTCCATCTCTTTCAATCTCACATCCATAACATAATTGACTCTGAGAGATGCTGAAAATGTCCACCTTACTACTAATACATAACAACCTTATTTTATTCGAATGTAAAGATCCAGTTTCTTGGTTCATGTTAAATAAAAAATAACTACCTTCTCCAGAAACTGTTTTTGTTTTCTTCCGTATATCAGCGGGAGTTCCTGACCTGACCGGTTTTAAACAGAGATATACGTCAGGAACTCCTGGTCATGCTACAGCTTGTGTCACATGATGCAAGTCATGTGACACTACCGGGAAATTCAGTCCACTGAAGAAGACTGTGAGAAATGGTCGATATATACAGAAGAAAACAAAAAAGTTTCTTGAGAGGTAATTTCTTTTTTATTTAACAACCTTATTATTCAATAAACTTTATGGGAGTAACTGTTACAATTCAAATTATGATCGAAAGGTCTTACAGATGGATGACTTACGTAGGAACAGCTTATTATATAATGGATATGTTGTGCATTTGATAAAGTTTAATGGGAAACAATTTCAGGTGTCACAATGTTTTCAGTATGGGACAATGTACACTGTTGTGCTTGATACAGGGAGCAATGCATGCACTAGACATCAAGTACCTTCGGCAAATCATTCTGACACGGGCATTGATCAAGAGTGATACAAACTCTGACTTCATTGATTCCTCAGCACTAGGGATTCTGATTATTGAGTGATTTTCTGACAGACATTCCGAAACTGAATATGTTTAGCTTTCATCGATCTGAAAAACTAAACAGTAAATGTGCGTGCTTCTGGATGCAGTTAATGAGTTCCCAACGGCGGTTAGTGTCAAGACACAAATGAGATTGATTAATCATTGTGGAATAAATGGCTTTTCTCTGTGTGACACAGCCCGTGGTGTTCATTGAATATTGCGTCGAATGTCAATGGTCATACCCCGTTGGCTCTCAAAATGTTTTATCCGTGAAAACCTTTCCTGAGTCGGTCTGAGACTCACCTATTGGAATATGGTTATTAATTTTTTGAAAAAAGGTACCATGGCTTCATGAATATTTACACGTTACACAAGTGATTTGATGATTAATACGCTGTCATTGTTGAAAAAAGAACTGCTTAATGTATCAGATATGTAGTGTTAGATTTGAAACAAAATCAATAGAATCAGTTTAAATGTCATTGATTGGTCGGTGGTGGATTGTTTTGAAAATCAGGATAGCTTTATGAATTATGACAGTCGAATCTTGACAGTCAGTTGATGTTTAATATGCCATAAAAATATAAATAAAAATGGAATGCTAGTCAGTCAGTTGCTGACTAAAATGTCATAATATGTTTTAAATATGCAATTTTTGTGAAGAAATATTTTATCAACAATCATAGCGGCTGTTATTCTTAATAAAGTGCACACTTCAGTGTATTGGTAAGAGTTTAAAACCTAGCTTTTTGTTCACCAGCTAATGACTAATTACTTAAAACATAATTTATTAACTCCGACAGACGTCAGAGACAGCCGTGTTAGTCTGTGTTACTTTTGTAGGCGTCGCTACACATCTGTATTGTGTGGCTTTCTACCATTCGTCGTAGATCAATCATAGTTCACTATACACAACTGCATTAGTCCGGCTCCCTTGTTCCTTCTGAGCACTTCAGGACTACATTCATATTTCTCCCTGTCAGCGCCACGACTTCGGCTTTGGCTATTTGCGGCTGCCCTTTCGCTTGAATGCCAATAACTGCAGAGCTGACGAATTGTATCGTTGCAATGACTGTGCCTTCAGAGTGGGTGCTAGAGAGAAAGGAACACAATCTCGAGGAAACTGTACATTATTGACCTGATTATGTGTATAGAAATTTGACAAAATCTAAAATGTTAAAGTCATTGTCTCTGTTTACTTTATGCTATGTCTATGCTAGGAATTAAAAAAATATTTTAAATATCACTTTCAAACAAATAACCAGTTGATTGAGATTTGAAATAGTAACAACTTGATTTAAGTTTATTTTATATTGATTTTGTTTCTGTACCATTAAATAATGTTGGCCAGTTTCAGTTGTAATACATGTACAAGTTTGCAATGTTAAATTATGACCTCATATCTTATCAAAATATGTATTGCAGTATTACTAAATAATTTACATAAACAGACTGCATATATATGTTGAAGTTTGTTTGATTAACATTGATATAATAATAATAATAATAATAGTCCACATTTCAATGTGAACAAGATATTAATGTCAAAGTTGTAAGCTGTATGCAATGAATTATGCAGGATAAAATGTATCACCAAAGTTCAATGGTTAATTAATGCTCCCTTATAGTAAGTATCCTGCTGTGATAATGCATGCTCCTCACCTGCCTTGACATAACACATTTCTCACACTTCAGCATAGATGCCTACCGGTATGTATAGCACCATATAATGGGTACCAATATTTATTCCAACATTGACCATCAATGTGTGGAAAACATCTTCATTAGACGCTGACCCGAAGGTGGTCAATTAACATTTCAACCCTTCGTTTCATCCATCCTGTACAGATGGTCAAGAATGTTAAGTGATCTTTCAAAGTCTTGGTATGACATACAAAGCTCTCATGGCCCTTGTGGTCATTTCTCCAGCATCAAACTGAAATGTTCTCTAGTGTCATGTGACCTTGTTGGTTGTGGTCACATGACAGGCCATCTTCTTGGTCATGTGATATCAGACAACACTGCTAAAGAAAGTGTCCAGGTTGGTAAGGTTGAGCATGCCTTCTGAATGGTAACTTGACATACACTGGTCTGACTATCACAGAGCCCAAATTAGACTTCGGAGAACCAGAGTCTGTTTTTGTAGAAACTGTGATTTGGATAGTGACGGTGTAAGAAAACCGCGAGGTTTGAAGGGAAAGTTTGCATCAAAAAAGCAGTTGCCTGAGTAAACATGAAATGCAATCTTCGGTTGGGAGATCGGATGGAGCGGAACACGTTTGCAACACAGTTCTGTGTGTGTGACGACCAGTTGTGAACTGCTTCGACGCAGTGTATGCAGCAACAGAGATGTACCAGAAAGAAACAGGGATTATTTAAGGTGGCTGGGGATAAGCAGGGACCAGGAAGCAGGGGAGAGAGTAGTATGTTGGGAAGAACAAGGAGGAATCTAGGTCATTGAGAGGTGAACCGCAGCGAAGTCTTATAAGCAATGTTTTGCTTTTTAAACTCTTTAATAGTGTTCTGTTATACTGAAATTTGTCACCACCAGGTGGTGCCACTGGGACACTTGCTTCTGTCTCTTGGAAATAGTATCTTCTGTGAAATTGCAGCAGACGTTTTGCATTTTGAAAATTATCCTTAAATTTAACCCAACCAAATTTAATGTTGAATTTTCCTTACGCGCTAACTACCTTAGTGAAACAAATATGTAATATTAGGCTTATATTAGAATTAACGATAGCAAATCAAAATTACCAATCTGTTACATTGCAGATACAAATGCAAACACAAACATATTTAATTCAGTTAAAAATTTATAAATATGAGTCCATAGAAATAAGACCTGGTAATAAGTTCGATAAAGTAAATAAATAAATAAACAAACAATAAATATGTAAAGATATGACATAAAACTCACTGGTTTACAGTATCCAGAGATTTGGCCCAGCTACTCCAAGTCGCTAGTTACGCTAAAAAAACATGTTTTTTAACCAATAGATATTCTGACGCAATTAAATGCGTCATAGTATCGACTGGATTTGTAATAGACATCGTTTTAACTCCTGGGAGATTGATTTGAAAGAATACAATTAGCTTCCGAAATGGTGATTGCTTATTGATTGGTTCCAACTTACGCAACTGAAATCATATACAGTGTTGTGTTTCTGCGACTCGCTCGCAAGTGACCCTGATAATATGTCATAACATGCAGATGGAGTTGCAAAGCAAGTCAGGTGAAGTAGGAACAATTAATTAAAAGTTTAGTAATCATCCAAATTTATGAACCAACAAAGCATGAATTATGTATCCATCAATGTAATATAAATCGTCACATGATTATAGCAGACTTGCTCTAACCAACATATATGTATTCCCACACAATGCCTGTCATTCACAAATGAATTATGACAGTCAAACATATGTTGATAATGGCATTGTTCAGTCACCTCTGGGAGGTAGAAGCTGACTACTAATGATATATATCACAGTTGTAATTGACACCATGTTGATGATGTCACTTTGCCAACCTGAAATCAAATTTGATCAACTCATTAAATATCAAACTAATTTAGACAAATCCTTAGAGTAGTGTATTTGTTGAAATATGTTGTGAATAATCATCAAATGAAAGAAACATGTACTAGTGTATGACGACAGGTTAGTGAAATAACAATTTGTGTAACTGATAATGGTATGTATTTCCAACAATTGGGAACAATTTGCAAACAAATACATTGAGCATTGGACATTCCATAGAGCATTTAACATTTCACAATCAAAGCAATAAATTATGCACACCTGTGCTAAAGCGAACGGAATTCTCAGTCGGTGGGGTTATTTGAATTGAAACGTGGCTCGACTATCGACAGTTTTGCCTTTGTATAAGACGGTGTAGTTACTAGGCTGATTGTATCAGGAAAGGCATGCATATTAACTCGAGATTTATTGATGTTAGAATCAAGACAAGTGAGGCGTAGTCTATAGACTTTACAGTTCGAGGAATGACCTTTGTTAGTTGACGCCGAACGGATCACAGGGATAAATAATTCATGACGGCCAATTGTTGATAAAGTTGTGCTGTGCACTGCAAAGGTTAAGAATTTCCAAGAATTTAAATGCTATTTCTTGTGGCCAGTGATTGGTTAATTGTATGGTTCAGTGACCTAATTGCCAATAAATGGTGTCAGATAATTGTGTTGAACAATTCAGCATTGTTATGAATGAAACAGTTGAAAGGCAGAAAGAAAATGCAGACTAATGTTGCTGAATTACACAGATCTATACCATCATACAATTAAAATGAAAAAAAATTGTAATAGTGATTTTAAGTAATTTATATAAAATCCTCAGCTTGATTGACTTTGCATATTTCGTCTAAGTTTCCATCAGTTTAACTCTAATTTCCAATAACTCACAACATGAATCAGATTAAATGCCAAAGTTGTAGATTGCCTATTACATAATGCAATGAATCATAAAGCATAGACTGCATGACACATTAATTTCCAACGGATTCAATACAAGCTCATTTATCACCTGGATATGCAATGTTTTATAAAGCTGTAATACATTGCAATCACTTGAATTTCTTGGAATAGAAGTGGGCTAGCGAGGATGTCTGCAATTTGCAAAAAGTAATAACAAAATATTAAACTTAATAAAACCAGGAATGTTGCAGAATACAGTTCTCATTACAAGGGCAATTGGAACAAATAGTTCTTACAGAAATAAGTTGCGACTGCAGCGGGAATAGCCTTGCCCATTTATACAAATTCTTTGAGTTATTACAGCCAATCAGACTGTGAGTAAACCTCTGCCAAGGTCATGCATTTCTGCAATGTTTTTCTTTCGCCCTACAGTTTGTCTGCGGAGCCTGAGAGGAACCTGCTTCATTCAAAATGAGACAGATAAAAAGTAAAAAAATCGCCTGACGTCAACGGAAATGTGATAAATGCTGAGTGTAAAGCTTTACATTCGAGACATGTTGTGCTTTCCGGGTGGAGAAATCGAGAATCATTGAGTTTTTTGTCATGTGACGCACATTCATCACTCGTTGCAGGTTGCTGACTGTCAACACTGCTTCTCCAAGTGGGAAATGAGAGTTGATGTTTTTTACTATCCATGCACACTTGAACTTAACAACACCCGTTGGGTCCATAGGAACAATCATGGTAGCTAATTCTTCGAGTGTGCGGATTCGTTGACATTTACTTTCCCTGAGTTTATTAGAATCGCAGGGAGCATTTGGGCTCTGTGGGACCTGTGTGTTTACCGGCGTTTGTGGGAAAAGGGAATTGATAGGCCCTGCTGTGGGTGGGCAGATGTGTGCAATGTTGGCTGACCAGATGCGATTGATTCTGATATCTATGTCAGTTGTTGCAGCCCCGTCTATTGATCATGTGGTGAATCCGTATGAGGCTCAATGTTCTCTGACCTACAATCACGAGACTCTGATCTCCATTCCCATGGGTGTTGCTGGTGGCGCGGCCGTGTCAATGTCGACAGTTGTTGACCAATGTTTGCCAGGGTTCTGTCTCTCGTGATCGCTTGTATCGTCGGCGTTTGTTTCTTTTCACTCTATGCTTCAGCACAAGTTCCGTTCTTCTGGATGTTGCATAACTGGTGTACTGTGTGTCCAGTTTAGGACTTTGTGGCAAAGCAAACTCTGTTTCCTCTCTGCTGCAATTTGTTCCTTGTTCTGTCTCACTTATGGCAGCATTTCGTTTCTTCGTCTTTAGTTTCTTCACTCTGATATTCTTCTTACTCTTCTGTGCTCCCTCTTCCTTGCTGTTCCCTTGCTATCATGTTCACTTCCTCATTCTCAAGTTCCTTGCTTCCTAGGTTTGATATATCAGTTTTGCTCATCCTTGTCTCTGTAGATTGGCTGTTATCTTTTACACTTAAAATTGCCATCAATATGACGTAGGAAATTTAAACAAATTGTTCATTATAACTGGTTAAATTTGACCCTTCTCAACTTTATTTTTTTCATGGAAAATGTTAATAAAATGTTCTGTATAACTGGTTAAATTTTACCCTTCGTGACCCTAGTCTTTTCTAGGAAATATTAATGAGAAGGCAAGAAGACTTGCTCAAAGTAATTACCATCGACATAACAGTAGTATATTTATTTATGTGACATGGACCTCACAGCTGGACGACATATACAAATGTTCTAACTGAGTGCTTCTAATGAAGCGGTACAGATTGGCAAATGTGGTCCTCCAGATGTCAGCCAAGGTGAGAAGCACCGGAGTACTCCGACGCTCATAAACTATGCTTTTGCCGGACGACTAATGTACAAATAATTTGTCTTTTAATGACGCCAGTCATAACTTTAACATCACCACTCGTAATATCATGGCTGGCCACAGATGTGTGACATGTGCGTTCGCTATCTCATTGTTAAGATTCGTGTCCAATACGCATGAATTCTATGCGATGAAAGACAGTAAATGTTTAAGGACACTAACAAAATTCTGGCATCTGATGGAGATGGCGACAGACGGGCAGACAAAAAAATTATTCAGTGTATTTGGGGTTTTTTTCTTGACGTTTGTACACTCAGTAATTTGGCAATACATGTACCAGGGACTTGTGATTACCTTAGCTGTGAATCATGTTAATGTAAATCTTTTACCTATAAAATAATATAAAATAAAACACTGGTACTATTTGTTAGGTGATGATATTCGTCAGCCATAGTGCCAGATTGACTGATATAGCCGTGGTGGTATTAATTCATACGGACCATGTCACCGATGATCATAGCCTTGCACTCCCTTCATTACAAAGCCTAGCTGATTAACACTGCATCTAACATAAGCACCGAATTAGAAGTGAACATGGGTGTAAATGACACAGCAACATTGATTTGAATTACCACCTGTGATGATAAGTTTACTGTGCGCATAAGCGAACTAGAAATGGCAATCATCCGTGAAGAAATTTAATTACATTATTGACGTAGAGATGTTGTGCCAGCTGACCCAGAAAAATGTGATAACAATCAGGGTTGTATGATTTCCCCTGGTGGTTACTGATGGATGCGATATAAGTCTGCGACATGATAGTAGGGCGGTAATTTAATTTTTGCTATTTGTGGGGCGTCATTTTGTGAACGGCAAGCACAGCCTAATCTTGATCAAAAGGGATGCTGTTTACCATAGGCACACCCTTGATGTACACCGAAATGTCATCCGTCGGCCATTTGTTAATGCACATATATTATTCAACAATATTAATCATGTCCTTTGGTTGAGATAATATTTATCTTGGTAAATTTTACCAGAAGTGTGACGAGAACTGAAACAATCAGTATGTATCAATCTGTATTAATGTGTATCAGTGTGCATGTGTGTGTGTGTGTGTGTGTGTGTGTGTGTGTGGTGTGGGTGTGGGTGTGGGTGTGGGTGTGTGTGATTGTGTGTGTGCGTGTGCGTGTCCTTGTCCGTGTGTGTGAGTGAGTGAGTGAGGGTGTGTGTGTTTGTTGTGTGTGTGTGTTAGTGTGTGTGTGTGTTTGTTTGTTGTGTGTGTGTGTGTGTGTGTCTGTTTGTGTGTGTGTGTGTGTGTGTGTGTTGAGTTGAGTGTGTGTGTGTGAGTGTCGGTGTGTGAGTGTGTGTGTGTGAGTGAGGGTGCATGCATGGGTGTATCAATGCATCCTTGC
Source organism: Ridgeia piscesae (assembly GCA_025642075.2). NCBI lineage: Eukaryota > Metazoa > Annelida > Polychaeta > Sabellida > Siboglinidae > Ridgeia > Ridgeia piscesae. Next base: position 179,211 of record JAODUO010000126.1, read on the forward strand.
ATGTGCACATGTGTGTATTCATATCAGTCTGAATACATGTGCATGTGTGCACATGTATGTCCCTGCTTCATGATAATTAATTTGGATAACTCTAGCATTTACCTTCTTATTGAATTGCAAAAACTTTCTGACTTTGTGCATATTTAAAATAAATACCAGCTTAATAATGTGTACTTCTGTCAGAATATTTCTCATTTTACCTTCATGTGTTTGTAAATTATAAATAAAACCTTTATCGTTAATGTATATTTTTTTATTCTCACTTATACGTATATCATAATAAACTCTTAATATTCCTTTAAAATGCCTTAAAAATGAATAAAGTCCTACAATTTTACGTTTCGGTCTTTCCAGAGCCTTCATCAAAGTGCGCATCTTGGATGGGGAGGAATACGAGAAAGACGTCTTCTTTTACGTCGAGCTGGAGGAGCCTCGTGTCATTCGCACAACCGAAGGTATGTTGCATTGTGGGTAATGCTTCTTGGCAGGTGCCAGGTAGTGCATGCCTCATGCCTTATGCCTTGCTAAGCCAATGTACTGTGAAATCATGAAAATCAGAGGCTAAATATGTAGTTAGTTTGTCACCCACTCGGTGGAGCCACTAGTGCACTGTATTTTTCATGATGCTTTTACTGGAAGTGGTCGTATCGGTATGTATATATGTATATATGTATATATGTATGTATGTTGTTTCATAGTGATGATAATTGCACTGGTCATGTGATGTTTAGGTGTTTGTAATAACATAAAATGGCCGCCATGCCACTGCAGCAAACATTGCAAACAAATGTTTGAAAATTTATTAATAACCAGGGTTGATATGACAAAGTAATGCATTTTTGAAATTGCATGACCTTAATGTTGTCTAAGAATGCTTAACATGACACAAATGAATCTTGTTTCCCAGATTCAACAAAACTAATCAAACTCCATAAATAGTTCCGCACATAATCAATGTTGCTTAATTACCAAGAAAGCATTACATTGCATAAATTTTGGGATATGTCCTGTTCTTTCAATATGTACGCTCCGTGCATTCATCAAGTCAATCCCTATTGGTCTAATACAAATCTGCGTAAATGCATTCAGTGTCTGACCCTTATGCACTTTGATTGGAAATTAATTATTTATTTGCCAATAAATGTAGTGGCGTATGATGCGAAAATAGCTCAAATCCATTATTCCATGAAAACAAATTATATAGTGTAATACTTTGAGATTACCGTTTCGTGCTTTTACAATTATGTTAATCGCCACATCAAAAATAAGTCCACTGTCTAGACATTTCGGAGATCTCTGTAAAGTAGATCTGCCACATGAATAGGGTATTGTTTCAGTGAAAATTAGAATTCTTTTCCTCTTTCTTTCTTATTGTCTTAAAAATAGAGGCATTTCAATTTGTATTGCACTGTTTAGACATACATGACCATAGACTGATACCTTTCTACTACTGTTCTACTATGTAATAATTTCCAGTTATTTTAGTTTGATTTTGTTTTTTTATCTATTTTAGTTAAGCTAAGTTGTTATTATATTTTGCATATCGTTTTAATAAATACAACTACAAGTGTAACAGCACTATTAATTTGTACACTGCATAGCTGATTTACACTTATTATATTTATTTATATCTGTACGATACACCAAATATAAAGTATATGTAGTGATGGCTCCATGACACGAGTTGACATATCGATCTATTCGTACAAAGCACATGTAAAACGGAAGTCCGCCAAGCATACTAACTGAAAATGCTAGTCACAGATGTAATGAGTGTAAAAATGCGTAAACACTACTACGATGGTTATTCTTATGTACACTTTTTGCGTGTGTCATTACGTAACATTATTTTATGACTTTCGACGCAAAATCATCTGTATTTGAAAGCACTAACACAGAGCAGGGGATCGAAATTACTAAGCTCTGTACAAATAGTCTGATATGCAAATAGTCTGGAGCCATAATGTCGTGAATTCGTGATGTTGAACACTGCTACAACGATGCAAACGTTTTCTGGAACTAAAAATGTAGAACTGTATCAATTTGAACAAGCGATCCGAGTGTAAGTTAACGTTTCCTCACCAGGCGGCGAGATCGACGAAATTGATCCGATGGATAACGGTAGTAGAAGTAATGTACTTCTTCGTATTAAGTGTTACGTTGTTACCGTTCATGTAGCTACTTTCACTTTCACTCTTACTCCGTGTTCTGGAGCTCTCTCATATGTGGCTGATTGGATTATCATATATTTCTCTAGATCCCCTGTTTGCCTTTGTGGATGGTTTCTTCACATTTTAAGAGAATATCTTTAGGCTATAGTTAGTTTTATGTATGACAAGGCGTTATTGCTGGGGTTGTGTAATATGTCTCACACTTGGTGTATGCGTTTGTGGTGTGAAATATATTTAGTGAATATCTCTAGGATATGTGATGATATGAATCCACATCACATATCTCTAGGCTATGTGATGTGAAGAGTGATAGGCGTAACTGTGTAGGCTGTGTTTGTTTCAAGTTTGTTGTTACAAGTTTAGCGATGTGAAACAGCCAGTTTGTTTGAACACAATTTGGTGAAGCCTTAATTATGTTCAAATGCATTTGCTTCAGCGTGCTCTGCAAGAATGTTTTATTAATAATTCATGATGAGAGTTTTAGTTAGTGGTGTCCAAAGATACCATCAGTATACATTGGGAGTTTTTTACATACATTGCGGGAGACACATGCCAGAAATTTGCAGTTTGAGGGTGAACAATTCTAGATTTTTATTCTGTTCTATTATTTTTGTTCTTTAACTTTTTTTTGTGTAACTAGGAGTTTTGAGTTGTAATATAGTGCAAAGCAACTTCAGTACGCAAAGGTCATGATAGATAGACTCGTGAAATTTTCTGTGATCTTTTGACCACTATGAGAAATGTAATTACAAGAGCTAGCAAAAATTAGCTGGATGTGAAATTGTTTACAGAACATGCAGTAACTTTCATTTGAGTACATTTATCAATCCTTTTCCAAGTTAAAACATATTTAAATTAAACAAAGAATCAGTCACTTTTGTTAGTTCTACTCAATGTGAAGTATGACCAGTTGTTAAATAAAAAATGGTTCCGTTCAACTTTTAATTTGTAAGTTAGTTTAAAGTAGAAAGGACAGGGTAAATGATATAACAGTTATCTTACAATTATACTCATTTATTTCTTCTGAACTCATACAGTAAGCTCAGAGGAAAAGAAATCTTGAAATGAAAACTATTAATGAAAACACATATGACATTCAATGATACTAAATTGTCTCTTTCATTTGATATTGTACAACCAATAGAATGTATCCGTTTCTACATTAGTGCGCATGCACCATGCATAAATGCGTGAAAACAGTCATGCATGCATGGCACTCTTGTTTACTCTGTTTGAATGCACCCGTGCACCCACCCATGCACACCCATACATTATGCAATTTTTGCACCCATACGACAACACACACAACACTATGCGTGTATATCAAATGTATACATACATTCCTACACAATAGACGCATGGTAAGACAAATCAATTTTGTTGTATTTAATAGAAAAATACCATTTTGTTGTTAGAATATATATCGTTACAATGGACACTCTCTGCAATAAACAAATTAGGATTTGATAAACCGGTTTGTTCCATCCGGTATTCTTCATAAGCTCAACTATAATATTATATAATTCAGCAGAGAACTGGAATTTTGAATGAAAAGTGTGCTCATTTTAAGCACTTATAGAGAGCGTCAACTGTAACTGTGCGTGATTGTTTTATTACTAGAACATAGTACTTTACCCTTAACAATCCTTATTTATTATTGTATGTGGTTGGTTGCGATATTTCGCAACAACGTTGGCACGATATTCTGTGTCATTGGGATGCCATATTGTCGCTTGCCCGGTTTTCTAGATCTTTCTGTGTCGTGTAGATATTAGACAAGCGTAGGTGCCAAGCCTTTGGTTTTTGTGCCTTGGATAATTCTGGTGCACATATAAGCCACATAAAACAGTAGAGTGCAAATAATAAACAAATAAGAGCCAGAGCTAATTAGTTGTCCTTAACGGTTATTTATACCACACGAGTGTGAATCATTTATGAAGTCTCCATTGGAAGGCATCTATCATTCCAGATGCACATTGGCATTGTCAATAAACATGCCAGAAAGACATACAATGTGTATTGACATGCATAAATATATGTATGGAAAATGTGTGTTTGTGGGAATACTTTTTATCTGAAAAGAATTCCAATGGCAGGATGTCATATCAAGGATGAAATGTTTCACCAGTCGAGAGCTCTTGGTGCTTATTGATTGCAGACTTTACACTAAACATCAAACGTTTATTCCTCACCAACAATAGTGAAACTTACGGTGAAAACCTTGTTGTTAACTTGGCAAGTTTATGAGTCCTCTTAGACATGTCCTGTCTAAATCATCGTAACTTACCCTCCTTTTCCAACCTCCCGACACCTGTGTTATGCAAACCCGTTCAACTAATTAAAATCACATCTCAAAACCATAAGATAAGAAACAAGATTGCTCTCCATAGAACCCATGCCCTTAATTCCCAAAATCCCCGTGCCTACGATTTAGCAATCCTCCTTCTCGGATGATCATAACCTTGATTTTGCTGTTAATTTTGCATGGCCTTGTCTGATTCCTTTCAGAGCTTGACCAGATTCTCCTGAGTCTTGCCGCCAAAGACAAGGAAGGCAAGACAACTGTGCCCTCTAGTTGTTTCTCAGTTCCTTCAAAACAGTTGCCGCAAAGTAACCCCGTTCTCATATAGTCGTATTCGCTGCGACAGTTGTCGCTGTTCGACAGGGAGAGCAGCTTCCATTAACATGCATTGTGGCTTCTCGCTAATAATCGCATCGTTGCAGTCAAAATCCACGGAACGTGTCGTTATTTTGTGCACAAGAACACTGCATCCACAAGATCATTGCATCTGTTTTGTTGGAACACTGAAAGCTATAAGGCTCACTCAAATAAATCTGTATGTGTCGTCTGTATAAAGTATGCCGTAACATTTACTATTTATAATTTGGAAAACGTTTCAAAAGCTTGTTTGCTGTTGTTTTAAAACAGCCACCATTTGTAAGATTTCCACAAACATGCTTTCAGTACGACCGACCATGAAAGCGTTAATTCCACTTCAGCGTTGATGCCACGTAAAGAAAGGTCAAAAGAACGCGATGTTTTAAAAACATGTGTAATAACAAAATTGGTCTTCACAAAAGCCGACATGAATGAGCCTTAGAAATTGCGCTTTCGTCAGAGAGAGAAGATCTGTGCTTTTTGTAAAAATGTTGTTCGTTCCAGCAGCTGTTGAAATGCGGTGTCATTCATAGATTGTGCCATATAATCGCAAACAAACTCACTAACAAATGCTGATGATGCGGTGCTAATTCCTCCGTAGTGAGTCTGTCCATGGGTGGATTGTAGAATGCTGCATTATCTGTGATGGTGGATGGTTTTCATGTTTATTCTCTGCTTTACATATGTGTACTTATTATTTCTTTATTAACAGTGTTTTTGCCTTTTTAGCGACTTGTATCATTTCTCAAGTTCTGTGCCGTTTATTTGTTACCAATGTGCTAATTTGAGGATTGGTTATGTTTGCATTTTACTGGATGTCTTTGAAGCTGAAAGTATATATTATATATATATATATATATATATATATATATATATATATATATATATTATATATATATATTATATATATATATATACGTATATATATATATTGTACATATACATATATATTGTATATAACACAGATATATATATATATATATAAATATTTATATATATGATATATATATATATACATATATATATATATATTATATATATATATATATATATATATTTATACATACATACACATACATACATACACATCATACATACATACATACATACATACATACATACATACATACATACATACATACATACATACATACATACATACATACATACATACATACATACATACATACATACATACATACATACACACATAAAATGCAAGCAATATAAATAAAGTGTACATTTGTACTTGTAAAGACTTATGCAGTGTACACATCTGTATGGTCACTCATTTGCAAAGAAATACTATATGTATACACACATATACTCATGTGTTGTACACACATATTCACACATTTTTTTATTGTAAAATAACACATTTAATGATGAAAACTTTACAGAACACCAACAAAGACATAGTTGTGATATGCCTTTCTGAAACCCTATTTGAAAGCTTCTCTCTGATAGAAACAAACGTGAAACTTTAAACCGTGTCATTAAAATTGATCATAAAAGTCGTGGTTTCATTCTAACATTTGTTTGCCAGCAACGTAATTATAAATTATATTTCTTTTACCTAACATTACTATAAATTGGTTGTAGCTTAAAACAAAAAATGGCCAAACATTATGCATTCTGATGGTTAATGATAATAGTAGTATAACTTCTATTTCACCTAAATGCCAGGAGACCGATCTCAGAGGTGCATCAAGCAAAATTATAAATCAATATCAAAATCCATAAGTAATATTCCTGTCGACAACAGATCGGTTAAGGTGCTAAGTGTGACCATAATTTCTATGAAACTGGTGCCATTTCACACTAATTCTGTGATGTTTACAGTTAAATAGAGATTAACAGTTGTTGTTGGCGCCATTCGTTTGATTAATTCTGAAATGGAATTGATTTAATTGATTAATGATACCCTGGTAATATTATTGTCATAAACCATTTTATCACGTTATTACAGTGACACACTTGCAGTATGACTTCAAATCATACGTCAGTTTGGTATACTTTGCCACATAATAATAATAAATTAAAGATTCTTCATAAATTGCAACATATAATTTATTTTAGATATGCACACACTGGCGTGTGCTTTCTGAAAATTGGGGTGGCTAGGCTTTGATTTTATGTTTTGTTATGCAATGCACATGTTTAATTTTATTTATATAACAGTTTATAACATTTCAGTGTTCATCGGGCATCCTTTAAAAACATATTTATATAATATTATTTATACAGATAATATATGTAGCTGTTAGGTTTGACCATAATTTCTATGAAACTGGTGCCATTTCACGGTAATTATGTGATGTTTACAGTTAAATAGAGATTAACAGTTGTAGTTGACGCACTCTATGATATTAAATAATATACATTAAATGTAAAACTATATCAAAGACATCTAAGTGCGAATAAAAAAAAAACATTATTCATTGTAATTACATTTCTTACAATTAACGACGGGTATATGATATTATCATATCTTACTGCTTAAAAGTGACATTAAACAATTTAACTGTGCGAAACCATAATTCTAGTAGTTGCCATGACCATAACAATAGACCCTCCCTAGAGGCAATCAGTTGTGATCAATTGTGAAAACTGTGGCTGTTTTGATACTCTGCGAGTCCAGTACCCAAGCCTGCCACAGAATTTATTACCGTAAAGTGACTAATTGATGCACAGCATGCAAGATCATGACCCACAGTATACACTCAAAGTACGAATAACGACTGACATTAAAGAACTCTTATAATAGCTATTTATGACATTTGATATTAGCATTCTTCGCAACGATGTCTCTCAAATGGTGCACATTCGAAGCAGGAACATTTGTAATGTCTTTCAAAAGAGGAGAAAGGAATCGATCACATCAGGGCATGCAGTTTGTTCAGTGCGGTGTTTGTTGTTTCTGCGTGTATTGGCAGTCAAGTGTACTGTGCTGTGATGTTGCAAATATTAGATGCAAATTGCTATTAAAATTAACGACACCATGAAATAAAAGCTGTCTAGAATAAAATGCATAGAATCACGGATATCTTAAATGAGTGGGATTTCAGTTGGTGGAAAAAGAAACAAATTACTGGGACATTTTTGCTAGGATGTTTGATTGAAATTATTAAAATGGTAACCTGTCCTAAATGTTCTGCAGCAGAAATTGATCTGATGTGTTGCAATGGTAATATTATAACAAGCATTGTCAAATTTTTGAGAATTGTAAAAACTGAGACTGTTTAGCCAATAATGAATGTCTCAAAGTATTGTTTCCAGATTCATGCTAAAACATTAGCATAATTTTGAATTGTTGGTTATTTCACCAACTTTAATTACTTTAGCAATTGGATGATAGTGAAAAACATTGGTAACGATTAAACTATGAAGCAGTTTCTCTGTTGCAACTGTCCTATGCTGGAAGTAGCTACGTGCTTTTTTGAAATCTTTTGCTAGTGCGTAGTCGAATTTATCTCCATTTGTATATATTACTCTACTGCTGCAAGACTATAAATTTGTGTATTATGATGAATAAATTGGCCTTAGAATTTAGAATAGTTTAACATTTTATTATACAAGGCATGGTTGAATATTGTTGGATATTATGTCTCAGAAAAAAACAATATAATAGTAATAACAGTTTGTTAACAATGGTTTTAAACATGCTAAACACCAAGTTATTTGTTAATATGTGATAACCATAAATTAAGCTGCACATTTCATTCCGATGTTTTATTTGACCTGTCAACCAGTCACTAAAATTAAACTGCGTATTTCATTCTAATGTTTCAAATTGACCTGTCAAAGTTTTTGCACACGTGATATGTCAGTGGAGACAATGATGTGGATGTTTATTTGGGATATTGTTTGTCGTTGAAGATGGGAAGGAGAAGGAGTCGCCAGCCAGGGACCTTGACATCAACGAGTTCTCAGATGAAGAGAGAATTGCAGAGATGGGAAAGCCAAGGCTTGGTGACATCACCAAAGTGGTCGTCCGCGTTCGTGAGAGCATGGAGTTCAAGGTTCACACGAGTTGTCTTGCAACATTTTCAGAAACAAAAAATAATTGGCTCTGTCCATCGACTTATTTGAGCTAATGTTTTGATCCATTGCCAAACAATTTTTGCACAATCTTGGCTTACACAATTTTTATATTCTTTATCTTTCAATCTGATATGAGTATGTGCTGCCCTCTTCTGGATATTGTTGTAACTTCATCCAAACTTAAAGAATGGAAGGTAACGAAAAAATGAGCAAAATCTATTTCAGAAAAGCCTAGTCAGGTGATAAACTTAATGATTAAAGGGAAACTCTTACCAAATTGTTGTTTTCATGGTAACAAAAGTTGTCAAACTAAAATCATGTTGATGTTTCCTTTCAGAGCACCGTTGATAAGTTGATCCGAAAGACAAACATGTCCTTGGTGGTCGGAACATCATCGTGGAGGGAGCAGTTCATCGATGCCATGTCTGTGAGCTCAGGTGAGGAGATGAAGCGATGCTCCCCCAGTCATTATAAAATAACGATGATGGTATCCACTGAATACCTTGGCACGAACTTATGGCCCTTGAAGAAACATTGTCCCCTTAAACTGCTACTAACCCATTTTCTTCCTATCACATGATTCTCATTGTAGCATAAGACTGAAAAACAGTTGGTAATTTATTTAAAGTATCTGACAATTAGATGCCATATTTTGTGTTGGAATCCCAATTCCGACTAATTCAAATTGTCCCCATTCAATACCAGCGAGGCTATGAAATGCAACATCAAATGTAATAATCGGCGGTAGTTTACTGGAAATAAACCTACACAGTACCAACCAACTACAGCTTGCTAATTCAAAACAGTTTAATCAATTTCATTTGGGAAAGTATGTATTTTATCAGTATTTTCCCATTTCAAACAAACCTGTAGCAAATTTTGAATATGTATGTATATATACGGCTGAACGTACACCTTCCCTACATCTTATATGCATACAGGAAATCCACACAATGGCGGCCATTTTGGCATCCTTAGTAAAGAAATGCAGAATTTGAATTAATTAACATCCAATTTGCCTCATTGATGTGAACACAAGTTGATTTACTTTGCGAATGCATCCGTGGTTTCTACTTACACGCTCGCTCGCATGCCGCGCTCGTAGCCGTGTAAGCATATGGCTTCCTGTTGACAGTCTGCAGAGTCCGGCCTCGGGGCCTGTTCCGTGCTCACACACTAATCAGCTAGATAAAGTGCAATTCGGTGTTCACATAATTATGGCATATAGATTACTGTTTTTAACAGCTACTGTGTAACTGATTGTGATGTTTATCATGCACATTCCACACAAACAAATTTAGTTGGAAATGAGTTTGATGATCTATGCATTATCAGATAGCTACCTGAACATTTCTTTATTTGTATTCAAACAATTTGTTATTTCCAAATAAAAAATATTATGGACAATATTGATACCAACTTGGTTATTTAATAATAATAATAATTAGTATTTTCATAAATATCATCACAAGCATGTTATGTTATATATCTCTACCAGCCTCCAGTTAGTAATTATTTTAGTAAAATTTTCAAAATAAATACATTATGAAATAACTACATGTGACATAGCTATGATGGTTAACCAACTACCAGGTAGTCCAGTAACTTTTCTACATTCTTCCAAAACATCTGCTGTCATTACAAGAAAAACGGAAGAAATCACAAGCAGAAGGTAACAACGAACCAGGTAGAGGGTTAACTATAACCCTTTCCACACCCAATCACATCCCAGCACTGGTACTGAGTGGTGACAGTTTAAAGCCAATTCGTCAGAAGCCTACTTTATTTGCATATTGATGTTTCAACATTAACATTTTACAAATTTATGAAGAAACATTATGGTAACACAAAATGTCTTCATTTTTATATCTCGACAATATTTGCTTCCACCTGTTTAAAATTTTGAATTTTGCAAAATAAAGTCTATTGTTTAAAAATGTTCAAGAACTGTGGTAAATCTCAATTGCAACATAGCGATCTTGTCAGATTTGTAAGAGAGGTGGCTACTGGCAAATTGGCTCCCGACAAAAGAGGTCTTAAATGTTGAGACATTTTTGAATGATGGATTATTATTTATCATCCCGTGGTAAAATTAGCTACCATTAGTGAGATAATTTTTTACCGGTTAGAATCACAACATAGCCCTGTAGTAAAAACTGTAGATATAATGCACATATATCTTCATTTGTTACACCTATACACCAGTTTATAAGTAGTATGCCAAAACTGTAGAGAATTTTATTTCATTGCAAAATTGTTTTTGCATAACTTTAACTTTGATCTCAGTAAATTAATCATGATTACGTCTGTTGTAAAAACAAATGTGTGCAATAATTTTTTATGGGTAATAAACATGTATTTTCATTAATCTTGCTCCCAAATTAGAACTCTTTTTTAAATTGCACCTTGTAGATAATTGCCATAGATGATTGAATAGCACACAATTAGTGATGGTAGGATGAACACCAGGCTTTTTTGACAGACTTGATGGTTTAGTGGCATGCATTAAGATCAATTATGAAACATGACCAACTGCTGTGCCATGTTTGCTTGATCGAATTTAATCTTGAGGAGTATTTGCATGATGGCAGTAAGTAAGTGTTCATGTCCAGTACAAAATTACACCATATTATGCAAAAATGTGCCACTATGTTGAGAGAATTGTCACAAATATCTGTAGAAAATGTATAATTAAAAATACATGCTACAATATTTCAGGAATCTACTTGAACTATATGGCTTTATCATAAAAAACGTTTTGAGGCCAAAATGTCAGCACAACACTGTATACACAATGGAATGTCTGGACACTTCACGTGTTCAGCATCCATTAATGATGGTGTGAAGGTCAAGGTCAAACGAGGCACTTGTGTAATTAATATGCGTGTTGCTAGGCGACGGAGATGATGACCAGAGTGAGGAGAAGTTACCATCGTGTATGGATTACGTCATGCACTTCCTTACCATCTTCTGGAAGCTTCTCTTCGCGTTTGTGCCACCAACAGGTAAGACATTGAAACCTGCACATGGCCTCTCTGTGCACTTACACTCAACTGTAGTTTTTGTATAATATCTACAGCCATATCTAAGTACAATGTAATTGTTGTATGGAGTACTATTAAACCATGAAATATTTACCAGATTGTAAGAACGTCGTTAGGATTTGTTCTGAAATATTTTATTATTCTTAGAAAATATCTACATATTAACACATTTGTTATTGGCATAAGCTGGCTGAATATTAGCTAAACAAATAGTACACTGATAAGATCATGAGCATGACATTTGATACAAGATTATTTGCAAGTCATAATAGATATGTACTGTGTAATTAAGGATGATGTGAAATCAGTCTCTGATAAAGCAACTGAAATACTATGATAGACAAGTAAAAAGGGACGATACACATGAGCATGGTTATTACTGGTAAACTGTACTCTATTGAGAAGTGTTTCTTTTAATATAGTGACAATTTTAAATGACTTGCATACTTTAAATGTCATGGCATACAGTGAAATAATAACATTTTGCCAAATTCCAATTGGGATTAAAAATAAATTATGCAAATACATACGTATACATTTTTATTTCAATTTAGGAAATTTTGACATTAAATAAAGATGGACAGTCGTGAAGAAATTTGCACATGACATGCTTTAATATCTAAACTAAAAAATGTAGTGGATAAATCGGTTGATCATTTTAGACATTTTATGTTATTGTAGGCTGGTCTGTTTGTGTCACCTTCTATAAGGTTGCGGAAACAAATCGAGATATATATATAGAAACAATGTATTTGTAGACATCTGGGGTGCATGGCCAACCTTTGTCATCAGCATAACGTTCATTGGCTTGCTTACGATGGTAATTGGAGACATAGCCTCAGCGTTTGGGTGTACAATTTCGATGAAAGACCAGATCACAGCAATAACGTTTGTTGCGATAGGGACGAGTATACCAGGTTTGTTCGTTCACCAGATGGCAGCACTTCTTGGCTGGCCTAGCTTTACACAGCGTTTGCACTCTAGTCTGATGGTGGCGGTTGTGGTGTGAGAAGATTTTATTCTGATACATTTGTTTGATTAATTCCGTAACATTAAACCACTGTACATTTCTATGTCCGCAGCCATTGATTCAGTGTCCATACCGTTTGGGTTTTCCTACTGCCATGACTAACAAACAAGAGCAAGTCTTGTGTTAATTCCAACCACATAATACTGGATGGTTTGATGTCCTATTCAAATAGTAACCTACAAAATTGGGATTATTATAATTATTCCTATTCTCATATAAGTAATCATATTTCTGATCTGGGGCCACATATTGTTGTTTCCCTCTTTATATTCTGCCACAAAATTTAGGGTAAATTAAAAAAATTACCACTAACCCCATTTCACATTTCCCTCTCCCCATTTCATTCTCATTCTCCCCTCGCCTTCCCTCAGCTCACCTCCCAACCTCTCCCCTCCCTCCTCTGTCCTCCCTCCTCTTCCCACCCAATTCTGCCAAATCCTTCTTCACCCAGTTCTGTCGACATATGTGATCATCGTTTTCCCCAGCCATGAAGAAGATCCACTCCCTTCAAACACCCCCCTCATCCCTTCATTCCCTGTCCACACCCTTTCCACACAGTCATCCTCCTAAACCGCCCCGGGACCCTGCCTCCGGCCCTCACCACTTCAACACATGGCCAAAAAAAACCTCCCGATTTCCTACAAATTACACGACAGCTAAAACGACAACGGAATATTACCCAGCATGCATCACACCGCGACCGTCACCGTGCACTCACGCGTGCCTACGTGCTCAGATTTCCTCTCTCACGTGTGTGTTTGCCGTGCCTCACTTTGTAGACTACGTTGGTGGCTGGGCCTGCTTCACTGTGTCCATTATAATGATTGGCGTGTTGACCTGTGTCATTGGTGACGTCGCGTCTAGCTTCGGCTGCACAATTGGCCTCAAAGACACGGTCACTGCCTATCTCGTTTGTCGCCATTGGCACAAGCGTTCCAGGTGAGTTCACTCGAACACCGCTGGAAACTGTTAGCACGACTTGACACCACCTTAACAGTTTTACTCAAATCTGTGTTTGAGACGATGCCATTTCACTGTATTCATCTTCTTTGATACTGTTGACTGCAGTCCGGAGTTGTGAAGATATAATTTCAGAGGCAAAATATTGTAAAAATATTACTATAATATACGTGAACATTGCAGACAGATTTACAGAGTGAGCCATTGCTGTTAGTATTGTGGGACCAGTAATTATTTTGCTCAGACAACCATCTTTAAAATAGCTGCTTTCCAAATTAATATAATTACATCAAAGTTAGTGTATCTTCAGTAAATGTGGATTATTATCTTATGTATATATATATATATATATATATATATATATATATATATACATACTAACTTTGCAATGTTACACACTACATATATACACTCTTTACACACACACACACACACACACACACACACACACACACACACACACACACACACACACACACACACACACACACACACACACACACACACACACACACACACACACACACACACACACACACACACACACACACACACACACACACACACACACACACACACACACACACACACACACACACACACACACACACACACACACACACACACACACACACACACACACACACACACACACACACACACACACACACACACACACAACACAACACACACACACACACACACACACACACACACACACACACACACACACACACACACACACACACACACACACACACACACACACACACACACACACACACACACACACACACACACACACACACACACACACACACACACACACACACACACACACACACACACACACACACACACACACACACACACACACACACACACACACACACACACACACACACACACACACACACACACACACACACACACACACACACAAAACCCCACACACACACACACACACACACACACACACACACACACACACACACACACACACACACACACACACAATATGTCCACAAGTTAGCCATAAAAATGCCATTAGCCAGACTCCTCTCACAATTGGTTGCTGTACTCCAACAATTAGATGGTAGTTTATGGCCAATCTTGTCTGGACTTATCCCAAAGCCCCAATTCATTTCATAAAGTCGAAGCCTGCAGTCAGTTTGCCACATTCATGGTAACCGCCAGTGAATCAAGTGATGGTTGTATTGTCTTGAGATTGTATGTGTAAGTGCTGAGGGGTACAGACCACCATTGCCTGTCACTAGTCAGCTCCATTTCAGGTGTTCTCATCCAGGTTGTCTACCTTACCCCCCCCCAGCCGTGTCCAGCGCAAACATCCAGGGACCACATATAAGCTATCCCACACAACATCGCAACAACATGTCAACAGCTATTGTAAATATATGGTTGTGTTGGCATGATGTGTATGTAAAGTCAAGTTCTAATATAGCGCAGTATCCAGTCCTCAGGACCGTTCAAAGCGTTTTCCACTTTACTTCCCTGACAGACTTGTTCACTCAGACACCATATGCTTGTACATATATCCACCAATATCTATAGCCAGGTACTCATTTATACAGCTGAGTGAACTGGAGCACTGTAGAGTGAAAAAACTCGCCCAAGGTTTTAACACCACAGCACAGGATTCGAACCCAGGTTCTCGTAGTCGAGAGTCCGACACTCTACCCCTGAGCCATTGCGGTCTACGAGTTTTGTTTCTTCGTTGTTATGTCAGAAAGTGTTTTTTTTTCTTGGTTATATTAATTAAATTTTCTCCTCCCATCATGTGGCCCCCTGGCAGTTCACTCTTGTTCCCCCCTCGCCCCCACTATGCCAGGGCCCCCTGGTTAGAAGTGCTAAACTGAACCGCACAAAGGAGACTGAATGACAGGGCTAGGTCGAGATCGTGTGAATCATATTTGCACTCATGCGAACACAAAAGTTGGCATTTAGGTTTTTACTCAACACTTATGACAGATGAAAGATTTGTGTGCGAAGACACAGACAGTTTCAAGACATCCAGAAGTACACAAAGGTCACCTAGCAGTACATGACCGGAGCACAGCTTGGGAGAAGAGACAGAAAGCTGACAATATGTAAAAAGATACCAACAAAAAGTTGTTGACTGACATAACTGCCTTATGGAAGCTGCCATCAGAAATATGAAAAACTTCAGTGAAGAATTTTAGTGCAATTTAAAAAAGTAAAGAAAGTGACTGTTTCAAAATGGAGAAAGATGGCTGAATTATATTTTCTTGTTCTGACAGAACAGATCTAATTCAGTTGTATTCGGAATGCAAACAAACCTGTTATTTTATTATCTGTGAACATAACCTTTAATGTACCATCATTTATGCAATACTTGCATGCAATCCAAATACCATGTTTTCGTGGCTTATTCCGTTTTGTATTGCACCAACACATGTTTGAAACAATGCCTTGTGTATTTTATGATTTTACCTTTTGTTACTTGATTTTCTAGCTGCATGCTTATCTTCAAATATTTCCTCTTATAACCTTACCCTGGTAAGCATGAGTCTTGTCAACGTTAAACTGAATAACCGAATCTTGGAGCCATGAACAATATATTCCCTATTGTGTATCTGTTTAGTTTTATATATAACTTTTTTATTAGTGTAAAAAAAATTGTCAAGAAAACTCGAGCTTACATGAAATAATAAAACATAAAATAAACTTTGTTAAATACTTGATTTATATTGTTATTTTACTCACCGACTGATAACATGTCAGCTAAATGCCTGACTTGAATAATTATTTAACTTATTCATTGACCGAATATTCAAAATATACATAATTCACATTTTCCACCAGATGCAAGCCAATGGAATGTTTAAAGGTTTAACAGTTTAAATATGAATTTAATCAATCCATTTTCCTTTTCAGACACATTCGCTAGCAAGGTGGCCGCCATCGGTGATGAGTATGCCGACTCGTCCATAGGAAACGTGACGGGCAGCAATGCTGTGAATGTGTTCCTTGGCATCGGCATCGCATGGACAATAGCTGCTGTTAAGCACGCGATCTACGGCACGCAGTTCGTCGTTGAGCCAGGCGCACTCGCATTCTCCGTCACGATTTTCGTCATCTTTGCGGCGGCTGCAATCACAGTGATGATGATCCGACGGTGGCATCCTGCTGTCAAAGGCGAATTGGGCGGCCCGATGAAGTACCGTATACCAACGACAATCTTCTTCATCTCGTTGTGGGTCCTGTACATCATAATGTCATCGTTGGAGAGCTATTGTCACATCAAGGGCTTCTAGACGTGGCCACACACGCACGGTTCGCCGTGACGGTCACTCATGCACTGGCAGCTGTCAGAGCCCTCTGGTGGTGGCGGTGGCTCGGTCTGTTGTGATTGGGCGGATCGTGGGGTTTTACACCGGAGTTGCGTTTTGCACTGGAGGCACGGATGTGATTGGGGAAGGGGGTTTTGCCATTCCGTGACCATTCCAGTCACTAGCATTGTAAGACGGCCGACTGGGGTGTCCCAGATAGCGTGGGAAATTGTCCTGGGAAATGCGTTGTAGACGAAAGCGCTCTATTTATCCCTCCATTGCATCTATGAGCATTCGGCTGACCGCACATGATGCAAAGTGGACGTCTGGCCCCACACCAGCCAGTCACATAGCAGTCGAAAACCAATGGCTGGTAGTTGTTAATTGTTATTTTACGCGAGTCCGTTTCTTTCTCACGGTTGCGAGATGCAGAAGTCAAGCTGGCACGGGTTATCGGTAAATGGTTGACAAGGTTCCTGATGAGCAAGAGATCTCGCAGTTTCCAGGCTCAAACTGCAACTAGGTTATTTATTTTGCATGGTCTGTGTGCGGTGATGGTGATGGTATTTATACTGAGTTCTTATATGCCCTTCTCAACTTGATTGGTGTGGTCTTCCCTGCTCGATCAACTACTGCTAATTAAGGTATGTGTAACGTTTGTTCAGAAATCGCTGAAAATGGCAGGAAAAACAAAAGTGATTAAATGTAATCCTTCCTGCCCCGTTAAATCGCATGAGATCGTGGTTATTGTGTTATTGTTTACCTCACTCTAGTTCCCACGATTGTAATTATCGCTTGTGGTAGTCAAAAGATCTTCGTATCGATTAAACTGCATTGTCCATTGGTGCCGACCAACAGCTGTTCATGTAAAAGTGGAAATGGGCCGATTGAAAAAAATGGGAGACAGCCTCTTCCAGTCAACATCTGTCATTTCTACTGGGTTCCCAGGGTTTTTGTTTTGTAGTTCACCATTTACATTTGCTGTGGTTCGTATATGGCAAGGGTTTGTGAGAACAGAACCAATATGCACAGCCATACAAATAGATCGATCCTACATTAGAAATATAGAAACCTGCACGATTTACAAAAAAGTGCAAAAATATGTAACAGAAAAAAGAGAAGTGGGGAGGGAGCGAAATGTTATTGAAAATAGTAGTGCTGACACCTATGGTCATGTTCTCATTTAGGAGGCAGCTTTAGCGTCAGTTTAGCTTATCATAAACACATCACGTCATCCTTAGGGCAGTCTGGTAAGTTTGCACAGTCAAAAACACAGCCTTACAAAGGTGTGGGTGGCTTTGTTACTAGGTGGAAAATAAATGCATACAGTGGAGCCATCTGTCATGTGGAATGTATACTAAAGCGCATTGATGCAACCATGTCACTTCCGTTGAATCCAGCGGCTTTTGGCTGTCGCATAAGCCATTGTGGAATGCTGAAAATAAAAAACCCAACATCGCATGTCGGGGTGGTGTTGGGTGGGGTGGGGTGGGGTGGGGTGGGGTGGGGGTGGGGTGTTGAACACCTTATTTGTTTTAGTTTGCGAACTTGCGAGACTGCCCTGTCATGTCTGATCTCATGCTGCCTGTGTCAGTGATAGAACACGGAGGTCTTCAATCTCAATCGAGCAATGGCGAGAAGTCTGTAACACGTGGTTGCTACGGGCAACGGGTGACTAGAATTTCGTGTTTTCTTTGTGATATTCGGGATTGGTGTATTTCTAATTTGTTCGCATCCTGATGCATCTGTTTGTTTGTTACCGGCTTTGTACAGAGCAATTTGAATTACGCGACGTGTCGCATCGTCGCGGTGTATAGGTCTTGTTGCAGTCGAGATACGGAAGATGTTGTAGACTTAGTCAGTTGTCATAGCAACACAACGATAGTACATTTATTTGTGGCTCTTGCCCTAGTGATTGATCTGGGTGTTAGGTATCAGACTATTGTTATTTAGCAACTCTGTACTTCTAATCTCAATCGCATCAGTTGACAGCAGCAAAATAAAATGTCCTAATATACGGTAGCTATGTGTAGGTAATCCATGCACTTTTATCTTTACATGTCCAAGTAATTGCCGACGTATTGTGATTATTTTGCCATGAAGATACACTTCATGATTAGTAACAGTCGCACATACAATGTGAACTTAATTGCACATGCATAGATGACAGTGTTATGGATATAAATGATTTTACCTCTCAACTATATCCACATTCGTTGCTGGAAAAGTTGGTTTTCACGAATAACTTGCATGATTTCTGCAAGACGTTGGTGGCCTAATAGAGTGAAATGTGTGTAATTCTGCCACGGTTGTATAGGCTGTTTAATGTATATTTGCATGTCCCTGGTGATGCTGATAGAACAAGATGTGCCTGTTTATTATGTTTTGATCCCTTGACATTGAATGCTATAGAGAAGTACGATTCTCACATTATTGTTCCCACTTGTTTGACGTGAGTATTTACCGAATGTCTTGTTGCTTGTCGTGATAAGGGAGTGGGTTTGTACGTTTCCCACAGGTCGATCGATAGGTCACAGTTAGTATTAGCGAATGCTGGGAAGAGGGGAGTTATTGTGGGGTGGGGGCATCTGAGTTACCCAAAAGTCCATATGTGTATATTAATATATAATCTTTCACCTGGGGTGGCAGCCGTACCATGTATATAATTTTGTCATAAACGCCCCAGTTTTGTCTCGGATGCGCCCAGGTTAGCTGGACGCATCTGCAGTTGTGCACATGAAGTATGTATGGGCGTATGTGTGTGTGTGTGCATGCATGTGTCTTCACATAGGTTTTAAGAAAGTCTCCCGAATGCATTTGAATGAGTTGTTATTGGATCAGTCGTGGCCTTGCGAATAATTTGGGATGTTTGTTTTATCGGCGATCAAAATGTCTTGCACCCTTAACATGCAGGTGTATAGTTGGCAGGGTCAGACTGAAAGAGAGCCACAAGCTGTTCTTCATGCTGTGTGTCCGCAGAAAATACATGATGTGACAAAAACTGTTTGTTGCAAAACCAAAGCACAATGTTACGAGGTCATAACAGGTTTTTATGTGTGTCGATTGTCCATTTTTGCATGCGAAGATTACTGTTATAATATGCATTGGCCTCTGTTTTTAAAACCGCAGTCCTTGACAGGTGTGTTGCCAATTTACGCCGTTTCCCCCCGAGGTACTGCTCCACGATCTGTGTTGTCTGTTATTTTATGGTGTTCCATGCCGAAGTTGTAAATAGCGGTTACCTAATTTCGCGCGGGCATTTTACGTTCTCGCCTCCCACAGTGTCAGTGTCAGTGTCCGGCCACCAGGAGGCACTGGCATCAGAAGTTAAGGTCAAGGTTATACGGATGAATGATCGTTGAATGTGCTGACCTGTTTAGGTTTCAGGGAAATGAAAGGCTGAAGGTGTAAATTTACATAAATACGTCGTAATCACTAAAGGACAACACTGGTTTAATTTGTTTTTTGTTATAGCATTTTATGGTTTAAAAAATTGCATTTCAGTCACACAGGGTTGTTAAAATGTCAGGTAATAAGCTGCATTATTATTTGGTTAAATTAGCACTATTGAAACTAGCCACGTTTTCTTGTTTTCAACAATTCAAAAATAAACAAGCTACACTGATGTTAACGTTGTGACGTGTGGTTGTTCCAAGTGATTACAGTGTTTATTAATTTACCCTGGCCAGCAGTCTTTCTCTTTTGTCCTCGTTGTGTATAACATGTTTGCGATGTCGCTTACAAAAGCGCAACACCCCACACGTAGTAGTGTATTTATTTATTTATTACTGGTCTTTCACCGTACATTGTCCTGTAGTTCAGCATGGGACGCTGAGTGCATCTACACCTCTTGGATTGTTTGTCGTTTTCTGTTGCCCAGCTGCGGTCGGTCGGTCGGTCGGTCGGTCGGTCGTCGTGTGTCGTCGTGCTCGTCGTCGTGTGTCGTCGCTCGTCGGTCTCGTCGCTGTCGTCGTCGCTGTCGTCGTCGTCGTCGGTCGTCGGTCGTCGTTCGTTCGGTCGGTCGGTCGGTCGGTCGGTCGGTCGGTCGGTCGTTCGTTCGTTGGTGTCGGTCGGTCGGTCGGTCGGTCGGTCGGTCGGTCGGTCGGTCGGTCGGTCGGTCGGTCGGTCGGTCGGTCGGTCGGTCGGTCGGTCGGTCGGTCGTCGGTCGGTCGGTCGGTCGGTCGGTCGGTCGGTCGGTCGGTCGGTCGGTCGGTCGGTCGGTCGGTCGGTCGGTCGGTCGGTCGGTCGGTCGTCGGTCGGTCGGTCGGTCGGTCGGTCGGTCGGTCGGTCGGTCGGTCGGTCGGATCAGCCGCTGGCATTATTGACAAGATTGTATTTTTGTGTGTTTTTGCAGCTTCTGATCATGTTTTGCCACACAAATGCAGGGATCTGATTGGCTATGCATTATCCCGACTGCACAGTGGTGCAGAGTGAAGGCACTTGGTCACCGTGACGTGTCAGCTGGATTTAAATAATAAAAGTACGGGAATTATGAGTACGTGTTTCTCTTTATCTGTTATTAGAACCAGCACAATCCCTATTCTTTAAGTGGTTCCATACACACACAGACAAACTCCCCCTTCTCTGGGTGGTTCTACATGCATGGAGGCCGAAGAGGGTTCCCAGAGAACATTCATAAATGTTGTTTGTTACAAAGTAATTTTTTGGTTATAACAAATTCAAAAAAATATTTTGATGTTTAAAAGGCTGTGTGAAATGTTTGTTTCGAAACTGTCTATATGTAAACCTGATGCTCTTGTAAAGTAATGATTCAAATACGATGTCTGCTGATTGCAAACTCAGGTCACTGTGCCTACTCAAATATGGTCATTTGAGTGTCACATTGAAACCTGCCTGGCACCTTTACTGATGTCACCAGGGAAAGAGCATACGTTTAGTGACTGGATGAATGGACCAACCAATTGTCAACAGAATTAATCAGAACACTACCTCTTGACGGATGTGTCTGTGACACGTCAGGCAAGATTCTGTGGACAAGACACCCTGGTGACACCAGTGTGGGTGGATGACGGAGAGCAACTGGACGAAAGCAACACAGTGTCATCATGGTTTGACAACTGTCAGTGATGTCAACTCTTAAGTTGTTTTGTTTCACACCTGTGATTTTGTGGAGATGACACTGTGTGTGTGTGTGTGTGTGTGTGTGCTGTGTGTGTGTGTGTGTGTGTGTGTGTGTGTGTGTGTGTGTGTGTGTGTGTGTGTGTGTGTGTGTGTGTGTGTGTGTGTGTGTGTGTGTGTGTGTGTGTGTGTGTGTGTGTGTGTGTGTGTGTGTGTGTTGTGTGTGTGTGTGTGTGTGTGTGTGTGTGTGTTGTGTGTGTGTGTGTGTGTGTGTGTGTGTGTGTGTGTGTGTGTGTGTGTGTGTGTGTGTGTGTGTGTGTGTGTGTGTGTGTGTGTGTGTGTGTGTATATATTTGTGGTGTGTGCGTGCGTGCGTGCGTGCGTGCGTGCGTGCGTGCGTGCGAGCGAGCGAGTGTTATGCTTGTATCTGTGTATATGTACATGTGTGTGTGTGTCCATTGTATGTGACCAGTACTGACTGACGCATTCATCCATGTGTCCATCTAACACTTTCTGAGTAACAACAACACACTGCAAATTGCATTGTCACCTTTTAACCTTTATGTTTACTACCATGTGTCCATGTACACACTTTCCGAGTCACAACAAACTGCAAATTGCATTGTCACCTTCACGTCTACTACACAACCTTATATAAACATGTGTATATCAGACGTCAGACAAACGGCATGTGTTATGGCTAAGACTTGACAGAAACATTCCCTCTTATCTAGTACCTACATACAACTGCCAGGTCCCCTCATCTACTGACACACACTGAGCAGACACTGTGACTCGGAGAAACCAGACACAGGAATGAAGGCCGCCGATGACATGGACTTGACAGCAAATTTATCCTTGAAACTCTTCTCAAATGCTGAAAGAAAGAAAGACAAAAATAGTATTAGAATAAGCTCATTTTGTCACATCAGATAATTAAGGTCGGACTGCTGACACCTGAAACGTTCAATCAGTGTTCAAGTCTTGACTAAACACAACGTGTATGTCCTAATATATCTGGTACAGAGTGTCCTGTAGTTCCTAGGATGCCTTCTCTAGGTCAGTGACTCTTGTTGCTACTCGCTCAATGATACGTCAACAATAGAAAAGGACAACATATATTCTTCAGTGGGCCTAAGCTATGAGCACGTCATACTTCAAGGACAGTTAACTGCACCGAATATAACTGGACTTACTCAAACAGCTGCTGTTGCAGCCAACAATGACATGACGCACATAAATCTGCCCCAGGGACCAGAATGCTTTGAGATGCTGGAAATATAGTCACTAAATAAAACTTGACAGATGGGCAGCTTTTTGTACAGAAGTTTTGCACGTGTTGTGGCCCTAATTTAGAGGCAATTTTTCAATCTATCAGTGATGTCTGTAAATTGGCTATTATAATTGTGTCTTTTAATCATGGGTCATGATGCAAATTATTGCAACATTGTGGTCAATTTAACAGTGCAAATATAAACAATATTTGTTAAAACAATATAAAAATATTTGCAATTCCATTTTACATAATATCAAGTTTAATGTTGACTAAGCAGTGAGGATAAAATTGATATAAACCTTCATTTGAACATAACTATTAAACTATAGTGGCACTGTGATAGGGCATTTTAGTAAATCAATTTAACAATGAATTTACCAATCGATTTACCTTGATGAAGATTCTCATGCTCAAAGGTCTCACTGAGATAGAAGATCCTCATTCCTCTCAGATCATCGACCGTCTGACCCGATTGGTGCAGCAGATTCTTGACAGTCTCCAGGGCAGAATGAACCAACAGCTCCACCACACTTGTCAACATCGCATCGGCTGCTTCTGTTTCGTGCCCTGAAACAGAACAAATACACGCTGATCCCTAATTATGTAAACTAGCTAGTAGCGTGGTTGTTTGGACGGGGGTGAATTTTTGAACTGCAACTGTGCCCCTTTGGGCTCACAAAAACCTCCAACCATACCCTCGCTTGAAACTCGTAAAAACCTCAAACTGCAACCCCCAGAATTCACAACAAAATGAGCACTATTTTTCCATCAGGCAGAAGGAGCTGTTTCTTCTGCAGGGATATCCTGTGTACCCCTTGGGTAAGCCCTACTTGGGTGACTCATAAACCCTGTACACAAATGTTCACCTGTGCATGCACTCATTTCTTTCACACATGCAAGCATGCATAACACACATATGCCTACACACAAGCACGCACGCACGCACGGTGCACGCTCGCCGCTCACTCACTCACTCACTCATGTATTAGTATCTGCGACACTCATTTAGTTCAGCCTTACTTATGTGTAATAATGAACCATATGTCAGTTGTATAGCCTTGACCTTGACATTGGGGTTACTCTACTCACCCACGGTGACCTTGAATGTGAGTTGTGGTGTCTCTGTGTGACACTCCACTACTTCACTGGTGACTGTCACACTGTCAACCGCAGTCCTCTCCACTCTCACTGAAATGACATGTCATTTGAATAATATTTATTGTTATGTATACTCACACTATCCACGCCAGTAAGAACTGCTATAAATTTTCATATTTCCCTGGAACAATAAGAGACTGGAATTCCCTACCAGAAGCAACTGTTAACATTCCTGAGCCATAACATTTTAGACAAGCTTTAATACATGACTAATAACCCAACAAGCATGCGCACCCAGCCCGGTCAGGGTTGGGTGCGCATGCTTGGCCAACACTCCTGGTGGAGCCAAACAGTCAGTTGGCTCCACCAGGAGTGTTGGCCAGTATACAGACAAGACAAGACAAGACAAGACAAGACAAGACAAGACAAGACAAGACAAGACAAGACACTCAAGCAGACACACACACCTACATCCATTCATACACACAAACACTCTCTCACACACACTCACATACATGTTCAATGAAACACAGAAATATTTCATTAAAAAAATGAATATCACAATGCAACTAATAAAATTGTCCGCTTGCTTCAACTTTGTTATAACACTATTGTTTCATATATATGATGTTGAAAATAAACTTTTCTTCCATAGTATCTAATATATATTTTAATTGCATGACAGAAGAGAGAGAGATAGAGAAAGAGCTCACCTTGCTGACGGTGCATGGCACTGGTGCCTGCGTACACTTGCCATTCAACTAGTGCCTCCCTTGGCAGTTCTGGCACTACCACATACTCCACCAGGTGGCAGCACTGCTCTGACTCGCCCTCGTTCTGTTAGACACAATTCTCTGTGCAATAATGTGTTTTTATTGATGATGTTATCATGACACCATCATAGCAAAGCTGAATCCAGTGACAGTCAATTGTTTACCAGTGCATGTGGTTATGTAGTGGAAAGAATACTTGTTATTTTCTATACATGGAACGTTGATTATTCGATACATTTGCTCTGTCAGTTTACCAATCTGAATGAACACTATTGTCAGTTTACGCACCGATAAATGTTTACGTAATATAATTGAAATACAGACTATCTTAATTGAAATACAGACTCGTTACATTGATGTTAACAGCCATTAAATATGACAAATATGCTCAGATATTTTATGACAAGCACCAACAATGGGTTTGGACAGATCAGTCCAGTGAAGAAAGCATGGTAAAGAGATCAGAATCATATCAAACTATGAGCCCTTGAACCATGTCGGCACATCAAGATAGCAGTGAATGACAATCACATAAGTTAGCAAAGATACACTAAGCATTACATGGGAATGGACATCTCCGTGTATCGGGGGGAAATAAATTGCTACAGTGGAGTCACCTAGTGAATGATACTGGTGACGTTTACTTTCCAGAATAGTTGGAAAGTAAAGATCGCAAGTTCTACAGCCAATATAGCTGGTGGTCGTGGAGGGGGGGTTAAGCAATGCCAAATGCATATTTTATGGACTCATTCAAAACCCACGCATTATCGCATACCTTCTTTGCATTGAGCGCCACACGCCACTCCTGTTGGGCAAACGCAATATGGCTGCGCCGAGTCACATAGCAGATGGCAAGTAGGATGTCACAGAGAGAGCCCCCGTCCGTCATCGCTGCCAGCACACGGTCAACGTGTCGCAGTGCGAGCCTACTCTGTGCTGCTGGACCACTCTCCAGCATCGCCATGGTAGCAGGACACAGCGCAATCTGACCAGCCACGTAGACTGTGTCACCAATCTGTGGACACCAGTTGTATGTAGGATACAGAGTGTTGGTTGATTTACTGCTGAGAATGCTTGAGAAGGGATTAAATCATTACTTGTGACCCCTCCTGACCAAATGAGTGATAAGTAGGAAATATGTTGACATAATCTGTTTATATATTTTGAAAGAGGAGATATAGCACTTTATACTGTTTCAATTTCACTGTTAAAATTATGACTCTACTACAGAAATTGGTGAAGTAATGTCACATTAGGAATGGTATTTTAAAGATTTTTTAAAGATTTTTCCATTGGATTCTTGAGTCTCTAATAATCAATAGGACAGTATAAATAGTGTAGGTTAGCTATAAGATAAGTTAATATCAAGATATTGCACTTACTTGTTAATTAATTATTTCTTCATTATATTTGAATACTTTTATTACACCACAATTGATTTCACAAATCTACACTCGCCTCTAAATATTATAATTATAAATGTCATTTTATTTCTGCTTTACAATGTAGCATGGAAGGAAATGGAATACGATCAAGAAATTAGCAATTCATTAGCACACATCCTCTGACCTATGACCCGGCAGTGTTACCTTCACAGCCTGACTGTACGGTCCAATATTGGCCGGTGCCCAGTGCGACACGCTCTGTACGTGCATTGTGTGTCGCTGAAGTTCCACACCACCTGTGTTCCTGTGAGCGATGCAGTCCATCTGAAGTGCCACACCAGTTGGTAGCGACACCTGTACACAGACTCTGGAGACAGACAACAAATGTGAGGAGGCTGCGAAGTTGGTGAGTGCTAGGATCTAGGAGCAACATTTGTGAAGCTCCATTTGTGCTGCTCCTTGGTCCTTGAGGGATCGGTTTTTACAAAAGGTTAACAAGATTGTCGTACAGTACAACAACACAGATGGCAAGAAGATAAGGCAGGCCTTGCCACCATCACAGAAGGCTTTGCAAGAGGATATTGAAGGCTTTGCAACATGGCAATGAAGATTTTGCAAGAGGACAAAGAAGGCTTTGCAAGAGGACAAAGGATTTGTTAGAGGACAAAGAAGGTTTTACAAGAGGACAAAGACTTTGCTATAGGACAAAGAAGACTTAAAAAGAGGACAAAGGCTTTGCTAGAGGACAAAGAAGGCTTTGCTAGAGGACAAAGAAGGCTTTGTTAGAGGAAAAAGAAGGCTTTGCAAGAGGACAAAGTAGGCTTTGCTATAGGAAAAGAAGACTTTTCAAGAGGACAAAGAAGGCTTTGAAAAATGACAAAGAAGGCTTTATTGGAAAATAAGACTTTGCAAGAGGACAAAGTAGGCTTTGTTAGAGGAAAAGAAGACTTTGCAAGAGGTCAAAGAAGGCTTTGCTAGAGGAAAAAGAAGGCTTTGCAAGAGGTCAAAGAAGGCTTTGCTAGAGGAAAAAGAAGGCTTTGCAAGAGGTCAAAGAAGGCTTTGCTAGAGGAAAAGAAGGCTTTGCAAGAGGTCAAAGAAGGCTTTGCTAGAGGAAAAAGAAGGTTTTGCAAGAGGTCAAAGAAGGCTTTGCTAGAGGAAAAAGAAGGCTTTGCCAATGTCAGGGAAAGCTTTGCAAGAGGACATTTAAGGCTTTGAAGTAGAACAAGCAATGCTTTGCAACAGGACAAGGAAGGCTTTGCAATATGACAGGACAAAGACCGTATTCAAATGTGCTAAAGTGAAGACATTAAGACAGTGTGCAATGAGTACGAAGGACTTAACTTTGAGGCACATATGTCAGAAAAAATTAATAAAGCCAATTCTATGATAATTCGACGCACTTTTGAATATCTAGATGACAAGTGTTTTTCTACAGTTTTTAAGTCTCTTGTCTGACCACATATCGAGTATGCAAACCAGGTATGGAGTCCATGTTTAATGAAGCACATAACAGCACTTGAAAATGTTCAGCGTCGAGCAACTAATTTAATTCCTGGATATAAAGAACTTGATTATAAAGAACGCCTAAAAAGATTAAACCTACCAACTCTTTCATACCGTCGTCTTAGGGGAGACATGATAGAAATTTACAAAATATTAACTGGGAAATATGATTCTTCTGTTACATCAAATTATTTTACATTAAGGGAAAAATAGTCAGTAACGAGAGGGCACAACCTAAAATATTTAAAGAAAGATGCCGATTAAACATCTAAAAAATTCATTTATATACCAATCTACTGAATAGTCTGCCACAGTCTGTGGTAGATGCTCCATCAGTCCAATCATTTGAAGTAAAAATTGATAAACTATGGAAAAATCATCCTATAAAATGATTTTACCACACCACCTCTACTATGGACTGTGTCACCTTTAGACGCATGCGCACAGTCTCAAACCAATGCTCAAGACAGAGATGGCACAAGAGGCAGGAAACCTAATACTAGCCAGAAAAGGACCTGTAAGAACCTGTAAGATAGTCACAAGGTGGCAGCACATGAAACTATATGGCAGAAAGAAACATTACATAATGGTAGATGTCTCACAGTATTTGTTTAATGTGATAAACATTACAAACTCACAAAGGGTTTGCTCTTGGCACAGTTGGTTTCTCTCTGACAGAAAATGAAACAAAATTAACTAAGCATCTTGTGCTTGTGTAGTCGAGCAGTATGACCACATTCAAATAAAAAAATGTTTAATACACTCCTGTTACATGTAGCAGGGCCAGACTGGTTACCTGACAGGTGGATTGAGAGCAAAGTGTTGTCTGTAGACGGCATTGATGAGTGCGAAGTCAGCCATGGATGAAACATAGAGGAAGATGGCGAAGAGGTCACGTGTGCTGTAGCCAAGTGTCTCGAGTTCACCTGAGAGTAGATTGCAATTGAAATGTAGTAACTGATCTATCCATCCTATCACCTGCTGCCTTGCAAAAGCTCGGTCAATCCATAATAAATTGAACCAAA
The DNA here is from genome assembly GCA_025642075.2 of Ridgeia piscesae. NCBI lineage: Eukaryota > Metazoa > Annelida > Polychaeta > Sabellida > Siboglinidae > Ridgeia > Ridgeia piscesae. Next base: position 208,568 of record JAODUO010000126.1, read on the forward strand.
CATGTATTGCATCCCGTTACATTTTATGTTGAAACTCTGACCTGAAAAGGGTTTTGTTATAACAAAAACACCAGCAATTTATGTCCACAATTAGCAGAGAATAATAATTAAAAGTTGTGAAGTTTGATTAGCAAATGTTAGAATGGCAGGTGATTTCCATCAGTAAAAGGAGAAAAACATATTGAGTTTTTGTGATAACTGTCTTATATTTGGCCATTTCAAACAGGAACTAGTTTATTTTCAAATATACCGCAAATTTAATTTGAATAACATAAATAAGTGTTGCCTTTGCATGATTTAAAAGGACTCATTGGCAGGCAGCTGTATGCATTGATCTGGTCACAAAAACATTAATATGTCCTCAAGAATCAATATTAATAAATATGTTAACTGGTATGACAGCTTTTCAACCAGCCAACATCTTTTCAGGTAACACAGTAAGAATGGAAACTGATATTCAAAATCAATAAAACATCAGATGATTAACAAGACTAATATTACTGCATAATGGAAAAGATTAAATTAATAAAATTATTGATATATATATATATATATACACAGTATCCAGCCCATAGGATTGATCAAAGAGCTTTCAATCCCAGGCAGATCTGTTCAGTTGAACACAACTCCACTTCTCTGATCACAGTCCTAAACGGGATAGCTTGCAAAATAGTATAGAAGAACTCACACTTCAGCGATTGCATAGCTGCTTCAGTCTGTTCACCAACAGTGGCGCCATCTGTGTCTTGCCCAATGATGCCGGACATCCACAAATAGCCTGACTTGTTTTGGTGATGACAGACACGAAAATCTGCTACAAGACGAATGAACATCATAAGACACAGCTTTGGAAAGAGTGTATGGAAATTGTCAATAAAGCACAAGGCTAGGAAAATCATTGTGCAACCATATTGTCCCGTGGTTGGGCGAAGGCCTCGGCCTTCTTCTAAGTTTTTTCTTTTCATAGGGTTTCCAAGTGGTGATACGCAGTGTCCATCAATTGTGTCGTATCCTGCTGATGTGCCCTGCCCAGGACCGCATCCATCTTCTGACTTGTTCAATCACGTCTGTGACCTTTGTCTTTTCTCTTACTCAGATGTTTGTTTTTTCTGTTCCGGTATGTGATGTTTAACATACTCCTTTCCATCTTTGTTTGTGCAGCTGCTAGCGTTTCCCTTGCTTGGGTGAGTGCCCATGTGTATGCACCATATGTCATTGCTGGAAGTACGCATGAGTTGTAGACTTGTCTCTTCAAGCATGTTCCAATGTTACCCTTGAAGATGTCACGGTGCTTGGTGAATGCTGTCCATCCGGACATGACTCTTCTATGAATTTCTTTATCTTAGATTGTTTGTCTGGTGCTGTATGTCTGTCCCAGGTAGATGTAGCTTTTAATGTTCTCGATCTAAGTGTTGTTGATATTATTATATTGGTATGTCATTTTTCATGATCACCTTTGTGCTCGATTTGTTAATCTTCAGACCCTGATTTTCACTTTCATCAGCTAACGCCTGTAGCATTAGTTGTAGTTCGTATGGTGTATTAGCACATATGAGTATGTCTTCGGCGAAGCGAAGATGATTAAGATATTCGCCGTCTATCTTCAAGCCTCTGGTGTCCCAAGTCAGTCCCCAGAATATGCGTTCAAGTGCTGCCATAAACAGATTGGGCGATATGGTCTCTCTGTCATACACCTCTACAGATGTTGATCTTGTTGCTTTCTTTGTGTAGGTGGACTGTCATTGAGCTGTTGGTGTAGATATCCTTCAGGAATTCGATGTGCATATCTTCTATCCCCTGTTCTTGAAGCGAGGACAGTAGTGCATGAGTTTGCACCGAGTCAAAGGCTTTCCCGTAGTCAACGAATGCAATGCAGAATGAGGTATTATATTCTTTGCATTTCTTCTTCAGACGTGGATGTGGTCTGTCATTGAGTATCCGCTTCTGAATCCAGGATGATCTCCTTGCTGGTTTTCGGCTAGTGTCTTCTCTAGCGTTTTCGTTATTACTTTCATGAGTACTTTAGAGATGTTTGAAGATTGGAGATACAAAAAATGTTCACAAAGGACCCTCACTACATCTTTATGAGGGATTCCTGAAGAAGAAGAATGGAAATTGTATCTGCAATACGGACGGACGGACGGACGGACGGACGGACGGACGGACGGACGGACGGACGGACGGACGGACGGACGGACGGACGGACGGACGGACGGACGGACGGACGGACGGACGGACGGACGGACGGACGGACGGACGGACGGACGGACGGACGGACGGACGGACGGACGGACGGACGGACGGACGGACGGACGGACGGACGGACGGACGGACGGACACAACATACACACACACACATTCCATAAGTGATTTGAGAAATGTCGTCCATGTACCTTTCCGCCTGTTCTTTGTGCAGTAGACACAGTGGTCTGGCCTCTCTCCCTCACTGTCATTGATCACATCTTGTAGTTCACACAGGCTCCCTCTAGTGTGCAACTCAGCGATCAGATCTTTGCTTCTCTTCATCGGTAAGTCCTGCAGTCTCGCTGCAAGTCCTTGTGCAACATCCTGTATGGATGACAACATAGCATGGTAATACGTCCACAGTTTATCTTAACAAAACAAGACGAGACATAACAATGGCAAGATGGCCAAGGAAGATACTAGCTTACTGAGAGTCCACCTTGGGCAGATCCATGTGAGGAAGAAGGGACCTACCACATCCTTTTTCTCCAGGTGCATGCTCTTGAAGTGAAGGAAGGCGACGGGTGCGAAGGCGTCGTCTGAGTGAACCACCACCTCCTGGTTGTCACTGCAACACACACGTGGACTGTCACGGAGGAGACAGAATGTGACGGCAAGCTTTTAAATGAAAAGTATGTTTTTAAGGTAATGTTGTAATTTATGCATATTTGTCAACCGTTCACAAATTGGAATGCAGTGTCAAACCAGCATATGGTTGCATTAACACTTCCCCCCATTTTCTTGGATTAATTCATACAAGACCCTTCAGATGCCTTCCTGTGTTTGAAGCCATTAGTTTTTCAACATTTCCTTACAAGTTTTAAGGCCATACCGTAAGTTAGACTATAATCCTCTATTTGTTACGCATATTTTTCTTGGACTAGTTGGGAGATTTAAAGTAACAGCGGTTACAAATTTCAAAATTATGTCATAACGAACTTACAACTATCCTGGGAAACCATCTGTTATGTAATGCTTTTCAGAGGATTCACCGTTTTGCTAGTATAGTTAAATATGACACTGGTGTAGTGTCGTGTCGTGTCGTGTCGTGTCGTGTCGTGTCGTGTCGTGTCGTGTCGTGTCGTGTCGTGTCGTGTCGTGTCGTGTCGTGTCGTGTCGTGTCGTGTAGTGTAGTGTATGTCGAGTTGAGTCGAGTCGAGTCGAGCCGGCGAGCGAGCGAGCCGAGCCGAGCCGAGCCGAGCCGAGCCGAGCCGAGCCGAGCCGAGCCGAGCCGAGCCGAGCCGAGCCGAGCCGAGCCGAGCCGAGGCGAACCACGCGGAGCCATGTAAACTTAGCCAATTCTATAGATTCCGAGCCAGACTTGTGCACCGGTCTCCAACTCTGAGTTCAACATACATTTATATGCACTTGGTCTGGAATTGAAAATCCCACAATTGTTCTACTTTCTATGTCGAAGAAGTTGTATCGAATGTAACTTCTGAAAATGGCTTATAGAGGGCGCTGCGTTCACTTACATGACGATGCGTTTGTTGAAGAGGGGACAGTCAAGGGTAAATGTCTCGTACTCGCCCCCCTCACCGCAGATGTTTAGTCCATATTTCTCCTGCTAATAAATGTACGAAACAACACATGTACACTAAAAGCCAATAAACATATCAATCTACAAAACAAGTTATTGTAAGTGTATTTGTGTGTGTGTGTGTGTGTGTGTGTGTGTGTGTGTGTGTGTATGTGCAGGTGTGTGCACTTGTGCCTGGTTATGTATGTATATTTATGCACGCATGTGTGTATGTATGTGGCATTTTCGTGGCCGTCCGAACACACAAACCGAAGTACATACAACAATAGCATACACACATAACACAACTGACAGAAACCACAACAGGTGATAAAACATACATTTTCCATGTGATCAGCCTTTGTTATTACCAGAAGATGTATGCTGTCAACTGCTACATATCGTACCCACCCCTACACCTACCATGTGAACCATGTGTGGGAGCATCTCAGCCAGGGAGCAGCCAAGGTGCTTCTTTGGATTCAAACCTGCAAGATGTGACAGCGTCTTCAATAGGAAATTATTAACTGTTATTTTAATGAGGTCCAGTAATCACTAGACACACAACATAGTATCCTTGGTAATATGGGCTGGTGTATTTTACTTTGAACGGCTGGGTTGGGTAATATTTCAGTTTTCTCTCTACCTTGAGATATATAGAGGAGGTACGGAACAGACAACTGTGTCATTTTGCATAAATCATGCCCATATATGACTAACATTCCTTTACCACCTGTATGCACATAAATGTGTTATGTCAAGAGTATATTGTCAAAGAGCAATGCATTATGGTTGGTATCTGTTCTCACATTCAGTTTCTGTGACTAGCAAGGCGAAGGTTTCTCACCGAGTGCTGCCACTTTGACAATAATGGCCTGCAGATGGCACTGTATCATTTCGTCGAGCAGCTCACGTTGGTCTCGTCGCCACAAATACGCAAGAGGAGTAAGGCCGAGACGGAGACAACTGAAGAACACATTTGACAAGTAAATTGATGTAGACAGCGGTGGGTGATGAAGTTATTGTTTAATACCGTGAATAGATTTTAACAGAAATAAATTGCAACGTATAACAGTTCACTGAAATTACCCAAACCTAATCAATGAATGTTACAAAGCAACAGGTAATCAGTTATTACTAATAAAAAAAATTCAATAATTAGTTAAGATTGTTATGTTAACAAGTCCCTCACTCAGACTTAAACACATTTTGGTAATGGTCTGGTATATTCTGAGGTTGAGCATATGCTGTGGGGGGGTAACTCACACATTTTCCACCCTGACCCTCTGGTAGTCCGACAGTATGGCGCCCACTGACACAGCCTCAATGTCTGTGCCCCTCTGCAACAACAACACGGGGCAATTTGAACATGTGCTTCAGCAGATAATCTAAACATCTCCAGATCTCCTGCTAACACATCTCCAATGTGCAATTTGCTAGTAGTATTAAATACTTGGTAACGACAGCTGTTTGGCAGAAATCGGAGCAACAAAGTTTCCAAATGGATGCCCTCATTGTGGAGTAAATGACAGGTCAGGTCACCTGGCATGGAATTATTAGAACACACACTTGTTTTGTTGGTTACCGATACCAATTCAATGACCATATCTTGTCAAGGAATGTTAATCTAAGAAAATGTGTCCATCAATATTTCCTAAAAGAATAGCACCAGTAGACAGTCATATTAATTTTTCAATAGATCAGTCTTGATTAACAACTTTAAATAGTGTCAAGTTTATGATAATCCACATACTTCAACTGTCATGATACCATGTTGACCTTTACCCCTCAGGTGCCATGCTGACCTTGACCTTCCAACATACACTCACCTTGACCTCCTTCAGGAGTTCATACAGGTCCTCCACTTCGTCCCTGCAAGTTTCGCTGTAGTTACTGCCCTGCTCAATGGGGGAGCCACTTATGATGTGCCGGTACAATGGTAGTGACATCGCATCAGCGTACAGCCCAATGGCATGATGACCAACCGTCTGGTACATGTAACTGTCCAGCTCATCTGTGTGCAGTCACGTTTTCTTTTGGTTACAGGGTGAAAATGAAATTATTTTATTCCACACTGGAAGTCTGTGTATACAACTATGTATATGTATATATATATATATATATATATATATATATATATATATATACATGTATACTAGTTAATATCTACAAATGATATTAACAAATGGTATTAACCACAGTGGCATGGGAGGCATGCTAAGTTTCTCTCAAGATTTTTAGAGTAAATCTCAGGAATAAATGCAGAGCACTATCCCACTCAACTTCTACCAGACTGAGGGCAGACTGGAAGGAGGGAATTGTGATGGAAGAATGAAACAAGCAATTAAACCAGCTGAATAAACATCATAAATTAACTTTGAATATACACCTGTAGTGATATTATTGCTTTGTTCATGTTATTTTGTAAATGATCACCTCTGAAGAAACTTTTTTGTTTTCTCCAAAATATATGGAGAAAACAAAAAAGTTTATTGAGAGGTAAATCATTTAATGACTATCATAAATGAACACATGTTAATTCAGGATGGTTTCAATATAAACGTTCCAATGAAAGACATCACCTGCTAACAAAACAGGTAATGTTTTAAATATGTAATTCCGTTCATTAAATATTTATATTTCAGTGCAACTGGCTGTTACTTTTTCCATCGGATTATTTCAATAAGAATAACTTTAACTGGCAGCAATCATAACTCAAATGGATGAGCACATCCATAATTTAAAAGAAATAAATTGGGAATCCCAGTCCTGGACTGTACCATTTTATGTACACAAAGACTTAATGAACATAATTTCTATTAGTCTGACTCAGTTCCAATACATTCCATATAGTTCTAGTGAGTGTCCACAGTACACAGTTTCGACTGACCGCCGTCTCTTGGAAGTAGGTTGGCCAGAGCCACAATCTCATGTCCATGGCTGACACATTGCATCATGTTGTAACAGCTGTCCTTCCCCCCACTGAAAGCAAACAAGGTTTCATTTGGTGAAGGTAAGTTCTTATGCAGCGCGGTATTGAACTATTCAGCACAGTATCAGAAACTCAGCATGATAAATGAGCAATAAAGATTTGAATTCAGTCTGCTGCCATTGAGGTACAGGCAGTGATTGTAGATGGCACAGAACAATGTTCTCATTTCCTTATTCATGTAACAAGGTCTGCTGCAGAATTCTGCTCCATCTGCAAATTGCTCCACAAGTCTGACCACATGAAAGTGAAGTTGGAGAACTGCTGTAGTCAGCTTGTGAGTGAGGCTGTGACATGACTAAGGCATTTAAAATGTTTTTTGCAAGCATATCCTAAAAAATATTTCCTAATCAATGCAATGCTTTAGATGTGAAAATATGCCACCTGGCAAACACGACACACTTGATTAATCGTTGACATCTACAGTGTTGTCGAATAGAACGTTGATATTGTGGATTACTGTGCTGTCTCATAGATGAAAGAGAATAATTAACAGACTAACATATATGATAACGTTGTGCATTGTGTTATTATATCGCAATGTGTACTTTTAATGTATTGATCTGTTGTAATACAGACCCTATACACTGTGTTGTAATGTAATGTTTACATTTGTAGCCTAGTTTTTACTTTGACATTGTATAAGCACACATGAATCTACTTCACAGAGATATGTGGTGTTGAAATAAAATTGATTGATTGATTGCTATGAAATACATTACTTTTAGAACAGGAAATTCATGTAAGTTGCATCACTGTATGTGTTCTTTGCTACATACAAATGAATGTAAACTCCTTATGTAAATGTTGTTAAAAGTACCTTCAATCTAACCCTATATATAACCCTAAGGCTAAGGCCTAAAACTTCTTCCAAACCAGAACAACCATCTCCAACAAGTTTCACCAAAACGAGTGAATTTCGTGTTCGTTTTGACTTTAATGTTATTTATGTTTCATGCGATAAGTGTACCATTGTTGTATATGACTATAAGTGTAGCAGATGGACGATGTGAAATTTGATGATGAGTTAAGACAAGTGTCTATTTTCAGGGTTTTTTAATTGCAGGCCTAACTGCTAAAAGTACCCCAGAATTTACACAAGTCCAGAGTTGCTAACAATATACTACGCACATATTAACGTATTACAATTTGTCATATAGCATAGGCATAGCGTATGTCATGATTAGCCTAGAATACGTGAACCTGAAGTGAAAGGGATTGCAGGTGTTTGCTCTTCTTGAAGTTGAAATTGAAAACAGTTTCATAATTGTATGTATAATATTTGGCCGATAATATTTGCCTTCCTACACATTTACGGTTAATAAATTTCTCTAAAAATAGCTGCGTAGTCTTCGTTGTTGTTGCTACATTTACCTAATTAAAGCCACAACACGCATTATTTCTGTAAATCAGGCGCACTTAAACAGAGATTAGATGAAAGCACAGAAAACGTGTTTCTGACAGACGACAGGAAGTTGTAGTGGAAGTAGTCCTTATCACCCGGGCTCACGTGTTGCGCATGCCTACATGTGACGTCCACGTCGCCATTAAAGTTGTTTTGGTGTTGCAAAGAGTCGCACTAGACGTTTGTTTTCTGTGTGAGTAAGACTGACAGCTTTGCAGAAATCAGTAAATGGCCAGTTCAGATATCATTGCCAATACCACGTGATTCATTGGCAAAAGATCAGGATGAATTGTCGTTAATGTTTTAGTTGTAGTTAGTTTTTCTATAACAATCGCCCGTCAGGCGTCATCGTGAGATATCTTTCACTGACAGTTGACAGGTCATCTGTCTTGGCAGTTTCTTCCACAAAAAATGTCAACACAGCGAGCAACGGCTTCTGTTGCAGGCGCGAATTAAGTTATGTTCTGGCTTAGGCAGCATCATGGTTAGGTTTTATACATGACACTATTATGCCATAGCTATAGTGATGGACTAGTAGTGTCAGGCAAACGAGTTATTGTCACCCTATTTACTTACTAGTTTAAGGTAAGACTAAGTCTTACTGAGTTCTCATTCACCTATAGATTGATCTGGAACCTAAGCCAGCAAAAATGGTACAACCTGCCTAGTGCAAATTTAAGAATGTTTTAGACAGTAATACACTTATGCAAATTTATTTGCAGAGAGCTGCAGGTACTGAGTCTAAGAATAGGCAGTTTACTCAATGGGCTCAATGCAGTCATGTTACTGCATGGCTTTTGACAGACTGACAAATTAACAATACATTACTGACGTTCAAGCAGGGGTAGAAATAGTGGTAGTCTGAGGACTACCAGAAATTTAGTCGGACTACCAAAGATGATGACAGCAGTAGTCTGACAATGGACTACCAAAAATTTGGGAATATTTTTCAAATTTTGCGTTTGTCCTGTTATTTTGCTTAAATCTGGGCCATATGACTACCACATATATCTGAGGACTACCAGATTTCCCAACTAAGTAGTCCTGCTGACTACCAGACATTTTTGAGTTATTTCTACCCCTGTGTTGTGTAACATATCACAGCAAATGTTATAAAATATTGCATAATTTTTTCCAGGTGAACAAGACAGACTTATGTCTGTAATCAAGAGGGAAGCTTCAAAGTAGGCAAGAACAGCCATACACAATGTCTTGGTTGTCGGGTCTGGCCGGAAAGGCTGAGGAGCTACTTAATAAAGTAGACCAAAGTGCAGCGACTGCTTTGAATTCGAATGAGGACTCAGAGTCACAGTCGGCTGTGCCAACCATCGTAACACACACAGATACGCCACAATTTAATGATGCTAGCAAACTGTCATCGACGACGTTTTCCCAAAACTGGTCACCGTCATCACAGGTGCAGGAGACAATGTCATACTCGGGTAGCGTGCCGGCAAATCTAAATCGCATATCCGCCACAGGACGTTCAAAGTTGAACAGTAAACCAGTTGTGGCGCCGCCACCGGTTGCGGTGACACCCACACCACCAGCTGCAGCAAAGAATGGCAAGAAAAAGGACATGGACGCTGATGAACTGTTCGAGTTCCTGAACAGTTCAAGTACAAATGAGTCTCCAGCAGCGGGACGAAAGAGGCTGCAAACACCGCCAGGAAGCAAACATTCCAGACAGTCCAGTGCTTCATCCACGACTTCAAGGAAGAGTAGTCGCACGCCAGACCCACCAGGGAACAATGGAAGCTCAGACACTGTGGACGATGTTTCAGGTATGTTTATATTTTTGTTATTTGTGCAGCTGTGTGCAAGATGCATATATATTCATTCTATGCTGAACCAAAATCCAAACTCAGCTGTTATATTTTGGCAAAGGTTCTTTTTAAATATCAAGAGAATTTGATATTATCACAAAGTATGTTTACATAGTTATTAAGTATGAAATTAATTTACAACTTGTTAACAAACTTTGTAAACATTATTTCTTTGGTGTCCTTTATTCAGAGAATTTAGAACCGTGATTAGCTGACATGTGTGTTGTAGGCTTTGAACCCAGTGTCACACCAGATCAGTCAACAAATGATGTCACAGTCAATAACGACTTGTCGAGTGGTTACCATAGTAACCATGAGGACAGTGGTGCCACCATGCAGCAGCAGCAGTTGTCATCCCTTGAGTTGGAGAATCAGTTGTTGAAGAACGAAGTTGCTTCTCTTAACCAGGAGATGTCGTCTATCATACAGCGCGCCAAGAGTGCACAAGACGGTGTGTTGTGATTGGCTGTCTTGAGGGTGGGTGGGTGGAAGGAAATGGAAGGGTGTGATTGGTGGTAAAAAACTCAAATATAGTGGATGTTGGCCCCCAAAATGTATAGGATTAGGAGACCGGTGTCTTCCCCAATGTACATGGGTATATGAAAACAGACATTTGTTCAAGTGTGTATGTATTGCTGGAAATTATATGCATTTTCATGTAAATACTGCAGAAAGAGTAGGACTTAAATGCAGTATAATACTCAAAGAAAGTAAATTTGACATTGTAAATTAGAAATCAAAACATCAACTGAAATTAATATTATCATAAAATGCCAAAAAATACTGTTAATATCGTGCTAAACCAGGTTACATAACAGTGATGATCTGAATCAATTTGATTTGAATCGCCAACCCCTTGCGGAAGTTGTCACAAGAACTGTCCTTGCTGCAGCGATGCTGAAGATGCAGCGGCAGGCGGAGCTGCACCAGTCACAGCTGTCCCGCAGTGACCAGGTGGTCAGGGAACTACAGTCCAAGGAGAGCGACTGGCAGGAGGCACTCCGAGCGAAGGACTCGCAACTCGCCGTACTTAGAGTCAGGTTCGATGAGGTCGACAAGGAACTACGTGCGAAGCAGTCAATGATCGACTCCGTCCAAGCGGAGAGGGACAGGTGAGTCGTCATGGTAATGGATTGTGGATGTCTGCTGATTTGACCTCGACAGATTCCATGATGGCGGTTTGTTATAAGGTGTTCAGCTTTTAATTGTGTATTTATTAGTTCAGAGTTTGAAAATGCCAGTTGTTGATGTTTGCGTCTATGAGATAGTCTTATTTGTTTAGTTTAGTTGTGATTCTCTTATACCATGACAACAGACAACACAGCTGACTACTGTCAAGCTAGCTTACATGTACAATGTATGGCTTTTCCAATAGATAATTGGCATATGACTGTTTTACTACTTCTGAGATAAAACTATGTTCCTTGGTGTATTGTACACAACATTATAAATGTACCCATGAAATTGTGCTAATAATGCATCTTCAGCTTTATATTGTCATGTTATGTTACAATTTTAATCACATGATTGTCATGTGACAGGATCCTGTCAGATCACACTTCTGTGAGTGGAGTACAGAGTCAGGCCCTGGATTCCATCAAGGAGAAATTGAATGATGCAGAAATGTTCCTTCAACATGAGAAGCAGTCTCGTGCTCGATTTGAGGTAGATCATATATTTAGAACAGAGATTCCTGCCTTTCCGGGGTGGAATCATCTCACTGCCTGTGTAGATATATGACTGTGCAATCAGAAAACTTGAGATAGTGTGCAGTTGAACAGGTCTGATATAAAGCGCTCTCAAAAAATAACAAGAGGCAATTGTTTGGATCCGTGCATCTACAAGTATTAACAAAACGTAACTGTTTACAACTACAATTACAAATGTTATACCAGTAATTTAGTTGAAAAACCTTTTTGAGTTTAAAAAAATTCAAGTCGCATGGACAATGTCATCAGGGCTTTATGCAGGATAAAATTATTGCCAGTCACACGTGTTTTGGTGGGCACATGGATGTTAACTGTTAAGCCGGTTTACAAACTTTTAAATGTGTCTGATGGCCATGATGTCACACATGTGACACCATTTTCACTCACTTTCAAGGCATAACTAACAATATCTATGGTTTTGGAAGACTTTTTTGCTCCTTTAGTTTTTTACCCGTCCACCACCCAGCCCACCCATATTTCTACCCATCCATATTCATTTTTACCCATCCAAATGACGGGTGGACGGGTCTCTACATAAAGCTATGAATGTCATTGTCATGGAGGGACTGATATCACACGTTCCTATTCTCACCCATCAGCCAGTCACCTACATGGGAATACTAGTCTAGGTCTAGATGCCCAGTTAATCCATACATTTTGGTCAACAGTTTTGTTATCATTTGTTCTCAGCTTATTATATCATTTTCTATTACATCATTTATATATTTGTGAGATGCTTATATCCACAGTTCTATAGCTAGTATTGCACAGCTAGTAAAGTACGATCGTACAATTTGCTTTGTCTCGATATCATGTAAGACTGATGTCTGACTTAATAGCAACATCAAAATCCAGACTTGTGGACTATGCTGAATAAACACGTAGAACTATGGCTACATTTTGGTATGAGAACGAGACGTTTTTAGACGTGTGAAATGAATGTTTCAGCAAGAAGTACAGGAGCGCCAGAGTCGACTGGAGCAAGAGAAGCACACAATGGCCGAGGCACTGTCAGCCGCACAGCGCAAGGTCAACGAAGAGAAAGGTAGTGCGGCTGAGATGTAAACAACACACATTTCATGAACGTATCGTCAACAGCACTCCTATAATTAATTTTGTTAAGAAATATTCACAGTTTTGCATGTCAAAATGTACTAATTTTGGTACCTTCCATTATTTTGTGTCTATTGATCTGATTATGATCAACATTTATTCACCATTAAGCAGGACAGATGTGTAGTATTTAGGGCCTTAACATATATCCTGCAGGTATCATCAATGCCTGTTCATCAGTTTATTACCATTGTTTTAAATGTTCTTAATACAATACATATTTTGAAGGCATCTACTATCTACTACTGTGTTTAATAATCCCATAAAAAAATTCAAATTTTATTTATGTCTAGAAAAAATCAACTAAGTTATTCCACATGGAGGAAGAACCGTAGATGTTGCATGAAATAAAATAATCTAAAAACAAAGTGACTCACACAGACAGTGACAAATGGCATTTCTACAGTGGCTTGTCTATTATTTTTCATTGAAGCCGTTTCAGTTTACAGATGGTCACATTTACAAGCTTCCATTTCTTCAGTTGGAGATAGCTGTTGTAATCGAACTAACTGTGTTGTCGATCTTATTCACATTGAAGAGATAACGTTCCTTTAACTAACAGTTGACAATTTAGTGCTAAAACATATTTACAATACGTAACCCATGTAGTATTCGTATTTGCGGGTGTTGCTTCTATCACACTTGATTCTCTCAGGTCGATGCACAGAACTGAGTGCCCAGCTGAGGTCATGTAAGGGCCATGCGGACGCTGCCCGCCAGGAACTGACTGAGTACAAGGAGAAGGCGACTAGGATCCTACAGGTACCAGTCCTCTCACACCACCGCCCTCTTGCTGTGTGTTTGTGTAGAAACAGGTTAAAGGACATTCAGTTTGTAAGCAATTTGGCAATTGACATGGCTGTAATATTGTAAATGTTTACATTTTAATTACGCATTAAACAGTGAATAGGGGATATAATGTAAACTATAATTACGGACATATAATTGTGAACCTGGTATATAATATAAGTGATGTCATGCTTCTGTTATAAGTCCCCTACAACTTAGGAATAACCCTTTAATAAGAAGAGACTATTACCAATACACAAGAGTTGTTGACTGTTTATAATTTTCGATTCTCATGCAATTCTTAGTGGGCGAACATAGTGTAATATATGTCAAGAGTTTCATATTTTATAAATGTCATTTCACCAACACTTTCTTGAGCATTTTATATGGTCTCTAAGCACTTGACAACATGTGACATAATTGTGTGTTGTTGCCAACATGTGACAATTCTGTGTTGTTGCCAACATGTGACATAATTATGTGTTGTTGCCAACATGTGACAATTCTGTGTTGTTGCCAACATGTGACATAATTGTGTGTTGTTGCCAACATGTGACATAATTCTGTGTTGTTGCCAACATGTCATAATTTGTCGTGCCAACATGTAATTTGTGTTGTTGCCAACATGTCACTAATTCTGTGTGTTGCCAACATGTCATATAATTTGTGTTGTTGCCATGTCTACTGTGTTTTGCCAACATGCACATAATCTTTTTAAATGTGACATACTATTTCTGTGTTGTTGCCAACATGTGACATAATTCTGTGTTGTTGCCAACATGTCACATAATTCTGTGTTGTTGCCAACATGTCACATAATTCTGTGTTGTTGCCAACATGTCACATAATTCTGTGTTGTTGCCAACATGTCACATAATTCTGTGTTGTTGCCAACATGTCACATAATTCTGTGTTGTTGCCAACATGTCACATAATTCTGTGTTGTTGCCAACATGTGACATAATTCTGTGTTGTTGCCAACACGTCACATAATTCTGTGTTGTTGCCAACATGTCACATAATTCTGTGTTGTTGCCAACATGTCACATAATTCTGTGTTGTTGCCAACATGTCACATAATTCTGTGTTGTTGCCAACATGTCACATAATTTGTGTTGTTGCCAACACGTCACATAATTCTGTGTTGTTGCCAACATGTCACATAATTCTGTGTTATTGCCAACATGTCACATAATTCAGTGTTGTTGTCTTCAGTCAAAGGACCGGCTGATTGCGAGCCTGAAAGAAGGGGTGTCAGGAGGGGGTAGTGAGGTTGCAGTGTCACCAGCTGAGCTGGATGATGTGAGGCAGGAACGTGACATCCTGCGTGAAGAACTACAACAGAGTCGCATGACCATCGAGAACCTACGCATTGAACTACAGGTAATCCTTTTGGCCTGGGAAGTGAAAACTCCTGCAAGAGGAAATAGAAAACTTGTCAACGACTCAAAGTGGCAGTACTTGATGAAATGAGAGTTGCGTAACTTGCCACCTAAACAATTCATTGTCAAGGTGGAGAGATATTAGATGTATATTACTAAAGAACATATCTTTAAAGACAAATGTCGTAATAAAACCGGTACAGTGGTAATACTTTCTGTACTTTTACCTGCTACTCATAGATCAGTGACAAGCTGTGCTAACATTCCGTTTGCGACCAAAGTAATCCCACCAGGGCCAGAGGATGACATTTGTAAAACCTGTAAATCCTCGCACCACCTTATTAGGCCCACTAGCAAACCTATGAAGTGACTGCCCTGTATGTGTGAAACTGATGGCGATTGGACAGTTATCAGACAATATATGAATGCATAATGCGAACTAATGTCAAACTTGGCATAAATTGTTTAATTCTACATGTTTTGTCTCATCATCTGGCAAATGACATTACGGTCTAGGCGATGTTACTGACCTGTCCAAATCCCACTATCTGTCCGATGACCGTCACATTGACCCTAACATTCCTCAATGTTGTTGTGAAGGATCTGGAGAGTCAGCTACAACAGGACAGTGATGCTGCCCAGGAGGAGGCCCGGGCTCTCGAGGAGCAGTTGTCTGGGGAGAAACAGAGGAGGGAGGACGCCGAACAGGAGCTCGCTCGACACAAACAGGTTGGTCGGTTTGTGTGAGTGCATTGGACGCAAGACAAACACATACTTTACCTTTTTATCAAAATAATTACCCATTTGACCATTTTCACGAGCTGCTGAGAGTATTATGTATTACTAAGTGTACTTCCCAAAACACAGGAACCTGCGTCTAGCAATATTATTGACTGATGTTATAAATAGGTATGTTCTTATATAGCGTAGTACCCCATCATTAGATTTGCTTGAAGTACTTTATATTTTACACTTTACACTCTGGCAAACCTGTTAAATCAAATGGCATCTGCAGAGTTTTGTAAAGCAGTATTCCAGGGGATACCTGAGACTTACATAATGAGCAGCACCCTTGGATAACTCAGTCTAATAGTAGTTTTATGTGGTCCTGCACATTTGTGATGAGTACAGATGTTGCGGGGCATGAAGGCAGATGGTAATGGTGAAGGTAGTTTTGGACACATTGACTTATTGGCGTGATGGTTGACTCGCAGGAGCTACGCTACGCACACGAGGAGCTGCTCAAACAGAAGACAGCACTGCAGGGTCGACTACAGGACCGCGACAGTGAGATAGAGCGACTTAGGAACCAGGTACTGTTACCTATCTCATGAGGATACAGCGTATTGCATGTTCACAGAGTAGTTAATGTTCACAGAGTGGCTAATGTTCACAGAGTGGCTAATGTTCACAGAGTGGTTAATGTTCACACAGAGTGGTTAATGTTCACACAAAGTGGTTAATGTTCACACAAAGTGGTTAATGTTCACAGAGTGGTTAATGTTCACACAAAGTGGTTAATGTTCACAGAGTGGTTAATGTTTACACAAAGTGGTTAATGTTCACAGAGTGGTTAATGTCATCACAAAGAGTGGTTAATGTTCACGAGTGGTTAATGTTCACACAGTGGTTAATGCTCACACAGAGTGGTTAATATTCACACAGAGTTGTTAATATTCACAGAGTGGTTAATGTTCACACAGTGGTTAATGCTCACACAGAGTGGTTAATGTTCACACAGAGTTGTTAATGTTCACAGAGTGGTTAATGTTCACAGAGTGATGAACTGGTTTATTAAAGTAGCTTAAGTTTGCATGTATGACACTTACATGGCTTGAAGCAATTTTTGAAATTATATGTGGTGTTGTACATCATAAGCTGGCTTAAAATTAAGCTAGCATATATGTTACTAAACACACGATGACAGTCCACAATGTTTCAGTTCGCAAAATGGTTTGTGTGATTTTTGCAAAATGTTTACAATTTACGCAACTCGAATTATCATGTTTAAAAAAACGACTGTTTTTCAGATTAATTCAGTTGCACTTCAGAACAAGCAATACAAAACACCTGGCAATTTGTTTAACGATCAAACTAAATTTTCAAATAAATGTGTTGCATTGATGCCAGTATTAGTTCCACTTATGAACAGCCAAGGTTGTGTTTTGCAGCTGACCACAAAGAGTATGAGCAGCAGTAGCCAGGTGGAGCTGGAGAATCGTCTCCACTCGCTGACGGAAAGTCTCATACAGAAGCAGACGATGCTCGAGGCACTGAGCACTGAGAAGAACTCTCTCGTGTTACAGTTGGAGAGACTCGAGGTAGGACACGACATTAGTGGAGAGACTCGAGGTAGGACACGACATTAGTGGAGAGACTCGAGGTATGACACAACATTAGTGGAGAGACTCGAGGTAGGACACAACATTAGTGGAGAGACTCGAGGTAGGACACGACATTAATGGAGAGACTCGAGGTAGGACACAACATTAGTGGAGAGATCCGAGGTAGAACACGACATTAGTGGAGAGACTCGAGGTAGGACACAACATTAGTGGAGAGACTCGAGGTAGGACACGACATTAGTGGAGAGACTCAAGGTAGGACACGACATTAGTGGAGAGACTCAAGGTAGGACACAACATTAGTGGAGAGACTCGAGGTAGGACACAACATTAGTGGAGAGACTCGAGGTAGGACACGACATTAGTGGAGAGACTCAAGGTAGGACACGACATTAGTGGAGAGACTCAAGGTAGGACACACATTAGTGGAGAGACTCAAGGTAGGACACAACATTAGTGGAGAGACTCGAGGTAGGACACAACATTAGTAGAGAGACCCGAGGTAGGACACAACATTAGTGGAGAGACTCGAGGTAGGACACGACATTAGTGGAGAGACTCGAGGTAGGACACGACATTAGTGGAGAGACTCGAGGTAGGACACAACATTAGTGGAGAGACTCGAGGTAGGACACAACATTAGTAGAGAGACCCGAGGTAGGACACAACATTAGTGGAGAGACTCGAGGTAGGACACGACATTAGTGGAGAGACTCGAGGTAGGACACGACATTAGTGGAGAGACTCGAGGTAGGACACGACATTAGTGGAGAGACTCGAGGTAGGACACAACATTAGTGGAGAGACTCGAGGTAGGACACAACATTAGTGGAGAGACTCGAGGTAGGACACAACATTAGTGGAGAGACTCGAGGTAGGACACGACATTAGTGGAGAGACTCGAGGTAGGACACAACATTAGTGGAGAGACTCGAGGTAGGACACAACATTAGTGGAGAGACTCGAGGTAGGACACAACATTAGTGGAGAGACTCGAGGTAGGACACAACATTAGTGGAGAGACTCGAGGTAGGACACAACATTAGTGGAGAGACTCGAGGTAGGACACAACATTAGTGGAGAGACTCGAGGTAGGACACAACATTAGTGGAGAGACTCGAGGTAGGACACAACATTAGTGGAGAGACTCGAGGTAGGACAAACATTAGTGGAGAGACTCGAGGTAGGACACAACATTAGTGGAGAGACTCGAGGTAGGACACAACATTAGTGGAGAGACTCGAGGTAGGACACAACATTAGTGGAGAGACTCGAGGTAGGACACAACATTAGTGGAGAGACTCGAGGTAGGACACAACATTAGTGGAGAGACTCGAGGTAGGACACAACATTAGTGGAGAGACTCGAGGTAGGACACAACATTAGTGGAGAGATCCGAGGTAGAACACGACATTAGTGGAGAGACTCGAGGTAGGACACAACATTAGTGGAGAGACTCGAGGTAGGACACAACATTAGTGGAGAGACTCGAGGTAGGACACAACATTAGTGGAGAGACTCGAGGTAGGACACAACATTAGTGGAGAGACTCGAGGTAGGACACAACATTAGTGGAGAGACTCGAGGTAGGACACGACATTAGTGAGAGACTCGAGGTAGGACACAACATTAGTGGAGAGACTCGAGGTAGGACACAACATTAGTGGAGAGACTCGAGGTAGGACACAACATTAGTGGAGAGACTCGAGGTAGGACACAACATTAGTAGAGAGACCCGAGGTAGGACACAACATTAGTGGAGAGACTCGAGGTAGGACACAACATTAGTGGAGAGACTCGAGGTAGGACACAACATTAGTGGAGAGACTCGAGGTAGGACACAACATTAGTGGAGAGATCCGAGGTAGAACACGACATTAGTGGAGAGACTCGAGGTAGGACACGACATTAGTGGAGAGACTCGAGGTAGGACACAACATTAGTGGAGAGACTCGAGGTAGGACACAACATTAGTAGAGAGACCCGAGGTAGGACACAACAGTAGTGGAGAGACTCGAGGTAGGACACGACATTAGTGGAGAGACTCGAGGTAGGACACGACATTAGTGGAGAGACTCAAGGTAGGACACAACATTAGTGGAGAGACTCAAGGTAGGACACGACATTAGTGGAGAGACTCAAGGTAGGACACAACATTAGTGGAGAGACTCGAGGTAGGACACGACATTAGTGGAGAGACTCAAGGTAGGACACGACATTAGTGGAGAGACTCAAGGTAGGACACAACAGTAGTGGAGAGACTCGAGGTAGGACACGACATTAGTGGAGAGACTCGAGGTAGGACACGACATTAGTGGAGAGACTCAAGGTAGGACACGACATTAGTGGAGAGACTCAAGGTAGGACACAACATTAGTGGAGAGACTCAAGGTAGGACACGACATTAGTGGAGAGACTCAAGGTAGGACACAACATTAGTGGAGAGACTCGAGGTAGGACACGACATTAGTGGAGAGACTCGAGGTAGGACACGACATTAGTGGAGAGACTCAAGGTAGGACACGACATTAGTGGAGAGACTCAAGGTAGGACACGACATTAGTGGAGAGACTCGAGGTAGGACACAACATTAGTGGAGAGACTCGAGGTAGGACACAACATTAGTAGAGAGACCCGAGGTAGGACACAACATTAGTGGAGAGACTCAAGGTAGGACACAACATTAGTGGAGAGACTCGAGGTAGGACACGACATTAATGGAGAGACTCGAGGTAGGACACAACATTAGTAGAGAGACTCGAGGTAGGACACAACATTAGTGGAGAGACTCGAGGTAGGACACAACATTAGTGGAGAGACTCAAGGTAGGACACAACATTAGTGGAGAGACTCGAGGTAGGACACAACATTAGTGGAGAGACTCGAGGTAGGACACGACATTAGTGGAGAGACTCGAGGTAGGACACGACATTAGTGGAGAGACTCAAGGTAGGACACGACATTAGTGGAGAGACTCAAGGTAGGACACACATTAGTGGAGAGACTCGAGGTAGGACACGACATTAGTGGAGAGACTCGAGGTAGGACACAACATTAGTGGAGAGACTCAAGGTAGGACACGACATTAGTGGAGAGACTCGAGGTAGGACACGACATTAGTGGAGAGACTCGAGGTAGGACACGACATTAGTGGAGAGACTCGAGGTAGGACACAACATTAGTGGAGAGACTCGAGGTAGGACACACATTAGTGGAGAGACTCGAGGTAGGACCCCGAACATTAGTGGAGAGACTCGAGGTAGGACACGACATTAGTGGAGAGACTCGAGGTAGGACACAACATTACTGGAGAGACTAGAGGTAGGACACAACATTAGTGGAGAAACTCAACGTAGGACACAATGTTAAGTAGAGGAACTTGACGTAGGACACAATGTTAAGTGGAGGAACTTAACGTAGTACACAATGTTAAGTGGAGAGACTTGATGTAGGACACAATGTTAAGTGGAGAAACTTGACGTAGGACACAATGTTAAGTGGAGAGACTTGATGTAGGACACAATGTTAAGTGGAGAGACTTGACGTAGGACACAATGTTAAGTGGAGAAACTTGACGTAGGACACAATGTTAAGTGGAGGAACTTAACGTAGTACACAATGTTAAGTGGAGAGACTTGACGTAGGACACAATGTTAAGTGGAGAGACTTGACATAGGACACAATGTTATGTGGAGAGACTTGACATAGGACACAGTGTAAACTGGAGAGACTTGACGTAGAAAACGAGGTTTTTTAAGTGGAGAGACTTGAGGTAGGAGGCAATGGTAAGTGGCAGACTCGACGTAGAACTTGAATTTACATGGAGAGACATCATTATTAAGTAACACAGTTATGTAAAACAGGAAATTGACATGTGCTGCCACCTGTTGTAGAAGCAGTATCGGGAATCGGAGGCAGCGGCCGTGCGGGCAAGTGCTGTCGCAGTCAATGTGAATGATGACGACGAGGGTAAGTCAGCGAACATGTGTCTCGGTTGAAATGTTGCTAGTCCAAGTTGTTGTCATACGTCTGAGGCATCTAATTCAGTTTGGGGTCGTGTTTGATGTTACAAAAGTGTGGACAATAGTTAACATCACTCTACTATGTAGGTCAGCTGTGAAACTTAGTCTTGTAGTGAAGTTGGTGTATATACCTGGTGGTTACCTTCTTTACATACAGTGTAACATTGTTACCCTATCCAGATTAACAAGTCATTATTCCAGATAAACAAATCGTGCATTCGACAGAGAATATTCTGGATTCCTTGGTTTCGGTCAAACAACATAGTACCATTGTAGCAAAGCTATAAATAACCATCACCTGGTTTTTGCTTACGATGTGCATATCAATTTCTTCATAATTCGTTTCAGTATATCTTGATAAAACAGTTGTAGAATGATATCATTAATGACGTTTGTGTTTGGTTTCCAGTGCGACAACGCATGCCAGGATTCATGCGCGTCACACCTCAAGATAGCAACGTGGCTCGCAAAGTGAAGAAAGCTGCCTACAACATCGACAGATTCAGGTGACAGTCACATTCCTTAGGGACAGTCTCAAAACTACACAAGTACCGTGTAATTTAAACTTAGGTCTTTTGCACTATATGAAACTTTGTATCAGTGTATTCTGCATATATAATATATTGAATTAATCAGTCATAATAATAGTTTTTAATATTTATTGTTGTATCTTACATTGCTGTTAGCTTATTAATCAATTTTATTAATAATTTATCATTTTGTTTGGTCTAGTAATTTACTATGGATAAGTTTAGGTTTTACATATTTTTAGAAGCTCTATTTTTATATATTTATAATTTATTTTATTTAGTTATCATTATTATTTACATATTTTACATATTTTATGTGAAGTGTGTACAGTGTAAGCTTAATTTATTGCATACATTTTATTAATTATATTTTACCAATGTTGTATTTTATGTGCTTGGAGCAGAATCATATACCAGATATATGATGCCTTATAAATACAATTATTAATTAATATCATGTCACTTGTTGCCTAGCAACATGTCCCTCAAGACTTCACTGTCCTGGGTTTTTTCTGCAGGAAGACAACATGCTAAATAATAAATCAATTATAAAGAAAAAAATTGACTTAAGAACCCTTAAGAATGGTAGTGAAATGGTGTATATTTATTATTTAAAGAAGTCGTGCTGTGCTGATTTAAACTGTGACCTGTTTATTTCAGCATTCGACTTGGAGTGTTTCTACGGAGATATCCAATAGCTCGCATCTTTGTCATAATCTACATGGTGAGTGTGTGATGTGGCACAGTTACCCTGTGTACCCTCCTGTGTACCCTCCTGTGTACCCTCCTGTGTACCCTCCTGTGTACCTCCTGTGTACCTCCTGTTTACCTCCTGTGTACCCTCCTGTGTACCCTCCTGTGTACCTCCTGTGTACCTCCTGTGTACCTCCTTAAACCCCCCCCGTGTACCCCCCTTTTACCCCCCCTGTGTACCCTCCCCGTGTACCCCCCCCTTTTACCCTCCTGTGTACCTCCTGTGTACCCTCCCCGTGTTCCCTCCTTTTACCCCCCTTTTGTACCCTCCTGTGTACCCTCCTGTGTACCCTCCTGTGTACCCTCCTGTGTTCCCTCCTGTGTACCCTCCTGTGTACCCTCCTTTTACCTCCTGTGTACCCTCCTGTGTACCCCCGTGTACCTCCTGTGTACCTCCCGTGTACCTCCTGTGTCCCCCCCTGTGTCCTCCCCGTTTTCCCCCCTGTGTACCCTCCTGTGTTCCCCGTGTACCTCCTTGTACCTCCTTTTACCCCCCTGTGTACCTCCTGTGTACCCTCCTGTGTACCTCTTGTACCCCCCCTGTGCCCTCCTTTTACCTCCCTTTTACCTCCTTTTCCTCCTTTTACCTCCTGTGTACCTCCTGTGTACCCTCCTTTTTCCCCCGGTACCTCCTGGTACCCCCTGTGTACCCTCCTGTGTACCCTCCTGTGTACCCCCCTGTGTACCTCCTGTGTACCCTCCTGTGTCCCCCCTGTGCCCTCCCGTGCCCCCCTGTGTACCCTCCTGGTCCTCCTGTGTACCTCCTGTGTACCTCCGTGCCTCCTTTTACCCCTTTTCCCCTGTGCCCCCTGTGTCCTCCTGTGTACCCTCCTGTGTACCTCCTGTGTACCTCCTGTGTACCCTCCTGTGTACCCCCTGTGTACCTCCTGTGTACCCTCCTGTGTACCTCCTGTGTACCTCCTGTGTACCCTCCTGTGTACCCTCCTGTGTACCTCCTGTGTACCTCCTGTGTACCCCCTGTGTACCTCCTGTGTACCTCCTGTGTACCCCCTGTGTACCTCCTGTGTACCTCCTGTGTACCTCCTGTGTACCTCCTGTGTCCTCCTGTGTCCTCCTGTTTCCCCCTGTGTTCCTTTATTTTGCCCCTTTTACCCCCTGTGTACCCCCTGTGTACCTCCCTTTTCCTCCTGTGTACCTCCTGTGTCCTCCTGTGTTTTCCTCCTGTGTACCCTCCTGTGCCTCCTGTGTTTTTTCCTCCTTTTACCTCCCCGTGTACCTCCCCGTGTACCTCCTGTGTACCTCCCGTGTCCCCCTGTGTACCCCCCTGTGTCCTCCTGTGTACCCCCTGTGTACCTCCTTTTACCCCCCTGTGTCCTCCTGTGTACCTCCTGTGTACCTCCTTTTACCCCTTTCCCCTGTGTACCTCCTTTATTTGTACCTCCTTTTACCTCCTTGTACCTCCTGTGTACCCCCCTGTGTTTCCCCCCCCGTGTACCTCCTGTGTACCCTCCTGTGTACCCTCCTGTGTACCCTCCTGTGTACCCCCTGGTACCTCCTGCGTACCTCCTGCGTACCTCCTGTGTACCTCCTGTGTACCCTCCCGTGTACCCTCCCGTGTACCCTCCCGTGTACCTCCCGTGTACCTCCTGTGTACCTCCTGTGTACCTCCTGTGTACCTCCTGTGTACCTCCTGTGTACCCTCCTGTGTACCTCCTGTGTACCTCCTGTGTCCCTCCGGTTTACCCTCCCTGTGCCTCCTGTGGCCCCTGTGTACCCTCCTTTGTACCCCCCCTGTGTACCTCCTGTGTACCTCCTGTGTCCCCCCTGTGTACCTCCTGTGTACCTCCTGTGTACCCCCTGTGTACCTCCTGTGTACCCCCTGTGTACCCCCTGTGTACCCCCTGTGTACCTCCTGTTTTACCTCCTGTGTACCTCCTGTGTACCTCCTGTGTACCTCCTGTGTCCCTCCTGTGTACCCTCCTGTGTACCTCCTGTGTACCTCCTGTGTACCTCCTGTGTACCTCCTGTGTACCCCCTGTGTACCTCCTGTGTACCTCCTGTGTACCCCCTGTGTACCTCCTGTGTACCTCCTGTGTACCCCCTGTGTACCTCCTGTGTACCTCCCCGTGTACCCCCCTGTGTACCCTCCTTTTACCCCCCGTGTACCCTCCTGTGTACCCCCTGTGTCCCCGTGTACCCCCCTGTGTCCCCCCTGTGTACCCCCTGTGTACCCCCTTTTCCTCCTGTGTCCTCCTGTGACCTCCTGTGGCCTCCTTGTACCCCCTGTGTACCCCCTGTGTAAACCCCCTGTGTACCTCCTGTGTACCCCCTGTGTACCTCCCGTGCCTCCTTTTACCTCCTTTTCCCCCCTTTTGTACCCCCTTGTACCCTCCTGTGTACCCTCCTGTGTACCTCCTGTGTACCCTCCTGTGTACCCCCCCTGTGTCCCCCCTGTGTACCCCCCTTTTACCCCCCTGTGTACCTTCCCGTGTACCCCCCTGGTACCCCCTGTGTACCCTCCTGTGTACCCTCCTGTTCCCCTCCTGTGTACCCTCCTGTGTACCTCCTGTGTACCCTCCTGTGGGTTTTACCTCCTGTGTACCCTCCTTTTACCTCCTGTGTACCCTCCTGTGTACCTCCTGTGTACCTCCTGTGTACCTCCTGTGTACCTCCTGTGCCTCCTGTGTACCCTCCTGTGTACCCTCCTGTGTACCCTCCTGTGTACCTCATGTGTACCCTCCTGTGTACCCTCCTGTGTACCTCCTGTGTACCTCCTGTGCCCTCCTTTATTGGGCCCTCCTGTGTACCTCCTGTGTAACCTCCTGTGTACCTCCTGTGTCCTCCCTGTGTACCTCCTGTGTACCTCCTGTGTACCCTCCTGTGTACCCTCCTGTGTACCTCCTGTGTACCTCCTGTGTACCCTCCTGTGTACCCTCCTGTGTACCCTCCTGTGTACCTCCTGTGTCCCTCCTGTGTCCCCCCTGTGTACCCCCCTGGCCTCCTGTGCCCCCTGCGTCCTCCTGGTACCTCCTTTTACCTCCTGTGTACCTCCCCGTGTACCCCCCTTTTACCCCCCTGTGTCCTCCTGTGTACCCCCCCTGTGTCCTCCTGTGTACCTCCTGTGTACCTCCTGTGTACCTCCTGTGTACCCCCCTGTGTACCTCCCCGTGTACCTCCCCGTGTACCTCCTGTGTACCTCCTTTTACCCCCTGTTTTACCTCCTGTGTACCCTCCTGTGTACCTCCTGTGTACCTCCTGTGTACCCCCTGTGTCCCTCCTGTGTACCTCCTTTTGTACCTCCTGTGTACCCTCCTGTGTACCCTCCTTTTACCTCCTGTTCCTCCTGTGTACCTCCTGTGTACCTCCTGTGTCCTCCTGTGTACCTCCTTGTCCTCCTGTGCCTCCTGTCCTCCTGTGCCCCCCCGTGTACCCCCTGTGTACCCCCTGTGTACCTCCCTTTTACCTCCTGTGTACCTCCTTTTACCCTGTGTACCCCCCTTTTACCTCCTGTGTACCTCCTGTGTACCTCCTGTGTACCTCCTGTGTACCTCCTGTGTACCTCCTGTGTACCCCCCTTTTACCTCCTTTTACCCCCTGTGTACCCCCCTTTTCCTCCTGTGTACCTCCTGTGTACCTCCCCGTGTACCCCCCTGTGTACCCCCCTTTTTGTACCCCCCTGTGTCCTCCTGTGTACCCCCTTTTACCTCCTGTGTACCTCCTGTTTACCTCCTGTGTACCTCCTGTGTACCCTCCTGTGACCCCCCTCCTGGTACCTCCCTGCGTACCTCCTGTGTACCTCCTGTGTACCTCCTGTGTACCTCCTGTGTTCCTCCTTTTACCCCCCTGTGTACCCCCTTTTACCCCCTGTGTTTCCTCCCTGTGTACCTCCTGTGCCCCCTGTGTACCCCCTGTGTACCCCCTGTGTACCTCCCCGTGTCCTCCTGTGTACCTCCTGTGTACCCCCCTGTGTACCCCCCCGTGTACCCTCCCGTGTACCTCCCGTGTACCTCCCGTGTACCTCCTGTGTACCTCCTGTGTTTCCTCCCGTGTCCTCCTGTGTACCTCCTTTTACCCTCCCTTTTACCTCCCCGTTAAACCCCCTGTGTACCCCCTGTGTACCTTCCTGTGTACCTCCTGTGTACCTCCGGGACCTCCTGTGTACCTCCTGTGTACCTCCTGTGTACCTCCTGTGTACCTCCTGTGTACCTCCTGTGTACCTCCTGTGTACCTCCTGTGTACCTCCTGTGTACCCCCCTGTGTACCTGTGTACCCTCCTGTGTACCCTCCTGTGTACCTCCTGTGTACCTCCTGTGTACCCCCCCCGTGTACCCCCCTGTGTACCTCCTGTGTACCTCCTGTGTACCTCCTTTTGTACCTCCTTTTACCTCCCTTTTCCTCCCGTGTACCTCCTGTGTTTTGCCTCCTGTGTACCCCCCCTGTGTACCCCCTGTGTACCCCCTGTGTACCCCCTGTTTACCCCCTTTTACCTCCCGTGTACCTCCTGTGCCCTCCCTTGTACCTCCTGTTTACCTCCCGTGCCCTTGGCCTCCTGTGTACCTCCCCGTGTACCTCCTTTTACCTCCTGTGTCCTCCTTTTTTTCCTCCTTTTACCTCCTGTGCCCCCTGTGTACCCCCCCGTTTTTCCCCCCTTTATTTTGTACCCCCTGTGTCCCCTGTGTACCCCCCTTTGTACCTCCTGTGTACCTCCTGTGTACCTCCTTGTACCTCCTTTTCCCCCTTTTTTTATTTTCCCGTGTACCTTCCCGTGTACCTCCTGTGTACCCTCCTTTTACCCCCCTGTGACCCCCCTGTGTCCTCCTGTGTACCCCCCCTGGTCCTCCTGTGTACCTCCTGTGTACCTCCTTTTTGTACCCCCTGTGTACCCCCTGTGTACCCCCTGTGTACCTCCCTTTTTACCCCTTTCCCGTGTACCTCCTTGTACCTCCTGTGTACCTCCTGTGCCTCCCGTGTACCTCCTGTTTTACCTCCTGTGTACCCCCCCTTGTACCTCCTGTGTACCTCCCGTGTACCCTCCCGTGTACCCCTCCCCCCGTACCTCCGTTCCTCCTGTGCCTCCTGTGCCTCCTGTGCCTCCTGTGCCCCCCTGTGCCCCCGTGTACCTCCTGTGTACCCCCCCGTGTACCTCCTGTGTACCTCCTGTGGGACCCTCCTGTGTACCCTCCTGTGTCCTCCTGTGTATTTGCCCCCTGTGCCTCCTGTGTACCTCCCCGTGCCTCCTTTTGTACCTCCTTTTACCTCCTGTGTACCCCCTGTGTACCCCCGTGTACCCCCTGTGTACCCCCCCGTGTACCTCCTTTTACCTCCTGTGTACCTCCTTGTACCCCCTGTGTACCTCCTTTGTACCTCCTGTGTACCCTCCTTTTACCTCCTGTGTAACCTCCTGTGACCTCCCCCGTGTCCCCTTGCCTCCTTTTCCCCCCTGTGCCCCCCGTGTTTTCCTTTGAAACCCCCTGTGTACCCCTGTGACCCCCTTTTGTACCTCCTGTGCCTCCCGTTTCCCTCCTGTGTACCCTCCTGTTACCCCCTGTGTCCCTCCTGTTTCCCCCCGTGTACCTCCTGTGCCCCCCTGTGTACCCCCTGTGCCTCCCGTGTACCTCCTGTGTACCTCCTTTTACCTCCTGTGTACCCTCCCTTTTACCTCCCTTTTACCCCCTTTTACCCCCCTGTGGACCCTCCTGTGTACCTCCTTTTACCCCCCTGTGCCTCCTGTGTACCTCCTGTGTACCTCCTGTGTACCTCCTTTTACCTCCTTTTACCTCCTTTTACCCCCCTGCCCTCCTGTTTTACCTCCTGTGCCCTCCTTTTACCTCCTTTTGTACCCCCTGTGTTCCCCCCTTTTACCCTCCCGTGTACCTCCTGTGTCCCCTGTGCCTCCTTTGTCCTCCTGTGTACCTCCTGTGTACCTCCTGTGTACCTCCTTTTACCCCTGTTAACCTCCTGTGTACCTCCTGTGTACCTCCTGTGTACCTCCTGTGTACCTCCTTGTGTACCCCCCTGTGTACCCCCTGTGTACCTCCTGTGTACCTCCTGTGTACCTCCTGTGTACCTCCTGTGTACCTCCTGTGTACCCTCCTGTGTCCCTCCTGTGTACCTCCTGTGTACCTCCTGTGTACCCTCCTGTGTACCTCCTGTGTACCCCCTGTGTACCCCCCGACCTCCTGTGTACCTCCTGTGTCCCTCCTGTGTACCCTCCTGTGTACCCTCCTGTGTACCTCCTGTTACCCCCCTGTGTACCCCCTGTGTTTTCCTTCCCGTGTACCTCCTGTGTACCCCCCTGTGTACCCTTCCTTGTCCCCTGTGTACCCCTGTGGGGCCCCCTGTGCCTCCTGTGCCCTCCTGTGTACCCTCCTGTGTACCCCCTGTGTCCCCTTTTCCTCATGTCCCCCCTGTGTACCCCCCCGGGGATTTTCCTTTTGTACCCCCGTGTACCCCCTGTGTACCTCCTGTGTACCTCCTGTGTACCCCCCTGTGTACCCCTGTGTACCCCCTGTTTTTACCCCCTGTGTACCCCCTGTGGTTACCCCCCCTGTGTACCTCCTGTGTACCCCTTTTACCCCCTGTGTACCTCCTGTGTTTTCCTCCTGTGTACCTCCTGTGTTTCCTCCTGTGTACCCCCCCTTTTACCCCCTTTTACCTCCCCGTGTACCTCCTTTAACCCCCTGTGTACCCCCCTGTGTACCCTCCTTTTCCTCCTGTGTACCTCCTGTGTACCTCCTGTGTACCTCCTGTGTACCCTCCTGTGTACCTCCTGTGTACCTCCTGTGTACCTCCTGTGTACCTCCTGTGTACCTCCTGTGTACCCCCTGTGTACCTCCTGTGTACCCCCTGTGTCCTCCTGTGCCCCCTGTGTACCTCCTGTGCCTCCCCGTGTACCTCCTGTGTCCTCCCTGTGTACCTCCTGTTTTACCCCCTTTTACCCCCCTGTGTACCCTCCTGTGTACCTCCTGTGTACCCTCCTGTGTACCCCCTGTGTACCTCCTGTGTACCTCCTGTGTACCTCCTGTGTACCTCCTGTGTACCCTCCTGTGTACCTCCTGTGTACCCTCCTGTGTACCCTCCTGTGTACCTCCTGTGTACCTCCTGTGTACCTCCTGTGTACCTCCTGTGTACCCTCCTGTGTACCCTCCTGTGTACCCTCCTGTGTACCCCCTGTGTCCCTCCTGTGTACCCTCCTGTGTACCTCCTGGTACCTCCTGTGTACCTCCTGTGTACCTCCTGTGTACCCTCCTGTGTACCTCCTGTGTACCTCCTGTGTACCTCCTGTGTACCTCCTGTGTACCCCCTGTGTACCTCCTGTGTACCCCCTGTGTACCCTCCTGTGTACCTCCTGTGTACCTCCTGTGCCTCCCGTGCCCTCCGTGTACCCTCCCGTGTACCCCCCGTGTATTTGTACCCCCTGTGTACCCCCCTGTGTTCCCTCCTGTGTACCTCCTGTGTACCCTCCTGTGTACCTCCTGTGTACCTCCTGTGTACCTCCTGTGTACCTTCCTGTGTACCTCCTGTGTACCTCCTGTGTACCCTCCTGTGTACCTCCTGTGTACCTCCTGTGTACCCTCCTGTGTACCTCCTGTGTACCCTCCTGTGTACCTCCTGTGTACCTCCTGTGTTCCCCCTGTGTATCCCCCCTGTGTACCCCCTGTGTACCCCCCTGTGTACCTCCTGTGTACCTCCTGTGTACCTCCTGTGTACCTCCTTTTACCTCCTGTGTCCCTCCCCGTGTACCCCCCTGTGTACCTTCCCGTGTACCTCCTGTGTACCTCCTGTGTATTGGCCTCCTGTTACCCCCCTGGTACCCCCCTGTGTCCCCCCTGTGTACCCCCCTGTGCCCCCTTTTACCCCCCTGTGTACCCCCCTGTGTACCCCCTGTGTACCTCCTGTGTACCTCCTGTGTACCCTCCTGTGCCCTCCTGTGTACCCTCCTGTGTACCCTCCTGTGTCCCCTGTGTACCCTCCTGTGTACCTCCTGTGTACCCCCTGTGTCCTCCTGTGCCTCCTTTTCCCCCCTGTGTACCCTCCTGGTACCCCCCCTGTGTACCCCCTGTGTACCCTCCTGTGTACCTCCTGTGTCCCTCCTGTGTCCCTCCTGTGTACCCTCCTGTGTACCTCCTGTGTACCTCCTGTGTACCCTCCTGTGTACCTCCTGTGTACCTCCTGTGTACCCCTGTGTACCCTCCTGTGTACCTCCTGTGTACCCTCCTGTGTACCTCCTGTGTACCCCCCTTTTGCCCCCCTGTGCCCCCCTGGGGCCTCCTGTGCCCCCCTGTGCCCCCGTGTACCCCCCTGTGTCCTCCTGTGTACCTCCTGTGTACCCCCCTGTGTACCCCCTGTGTACCTCCTGTGTACCTCCTGTGTACCTCCTGTGTACCTCCTGTGTACCTTCCTGTGTACCTCCTGTGTACCCCCCTGTGTACCCCCCTGTGTACCTCCTGTGTACCTCCTGTGTACCTCCTGTGTACCTCCTGTGTACCTCCTGTGTACCCCCTGTGTACCCTCCTGTGTCTCCTGTGTACCTCCTGTGTACCCTCCTGTGTCCTCCTTTTGTACCCCCTGTGTACCTCCTGTGCCCCCTGTGTACCCCCCTGTGTACCCCCCTGTGTACCCTCCTGTGTACCTCATGTATCCCCCCTTTTACCCCCTGTGTACCTCCTGTGTACCCTCCTGTGTCCTCCCTTTTCCCTCCCGTGCCCCTTTGTACCCCCTTTTTCCCCCTGTGTACCCCCTTTTACCTCCTGTGTACCTCCTTTTACCCCCCTGTGTACCCTCCCGTTACCCCTGTTCCTCCTGTGTACCTCCTTGTACCCCCCTGTGACCCCCTGTGTTCCTCCCGTGTACCCTCCTGTGTACCCCCTGTGTACCTCCTGTGCCTCCTTTTGTACCCTCCTTTTGTACCCCCTGTGTCCCCCTTTTACCCCCCGTGCCCCCTGTGTACCCCCCGTGACCTCCTGTGTCCTCCTGTGTACCTCCTGTGTCCCCCGTGTCCTCCTGTGTACCTCCTGTGTACCCCCCGGTACCCTCCTGTGTACCCTCCTGTGTACCCCCTGTGTACCTCCTGTTTTACCTCCTGTGTACCCCCTGTGTACCTCCTGTGTACCTCCTTTTTACCTCCTGTGTACCTCCTGTGTCCCTCCTGTGTCCTCCTGTGTACCCCCTGTGTACCCTCCTGTGTACCTCCTGTGTACCCTCCTGTGTACCTCCTGTGTACCTCCCTGTGTACCTCCTGTGTACCCTCCTGTGTACCTCCTGGGACCCTCCTGTGTACCTCCTGTGTACCTCCTGTGTACCCTCCTGTGTACCTCCTGTGTACCCTCCTGTGTACCCTCCTGTGCCCTCCTTTTGTACCTCCCCCGTGGCCTCCTGTGTACCCTCCTGTGTACCTCCTGTGCCCCCCTGTGTCCCTCCTGTTCCCTCCTGTGCCTCCTGTGTACCCTCCTGTGTACCTCCCCGTGTACCTCCCCGTGTACCCCCCTGTGTACCCTCCCCCGTTTTTCCCTCCTGTGTACCTCCTTTTGTACCCTCCTGTGTACCCCCCTTTTGTACCTCCTGTGTCCTCCTGTGCCTCCTGTGTTCCTCCTGTGTACCCTCCTTTTACCCCCCTTTTGTTCCCTCCTGTGTATCATGTGTACCTCCCGGTGTACCCTCCCTTTTCCTCCCGTGTACCCTCCCGTGTACCTCATGTGTACCTCCTTTTACCCTCCTGTGTACCTCCTGTGTACCTCCTGTGTCCTCCTGTTCCTCCTTTTACCCTCCTGTGTACCCTCCTGTGTACCTCCTGTGTTCCCTCCTTTTTGTACCCTCCTTTTACCCTTTGTCCTCCTGTTTTACCTCCTGTGTACCTCCTGTGTACCCCCTGTGTACCCCCCTTTTACCCCCCTTGGGACCTCCTTTTACCTCCTGTGTACCCCCTGTGTACCTCCTGTGTACCTCCCTGTACCTCCTGTGTACCCCCCTGTGTACCTCCTGTGTACCTCCTGTGTACCCTCCTGTGTCCCCCCTGTGTACCTCCTGTGTACCTCCTGTGTACCTCCTGTGTACCTCCTGTGTACCTCCTGTGTACCTCCCGTGCCTCCTGTGCCTCCTGTGCCTCCTGTGCCTCCTGTGGCCTCCTGTGTACCTCCCCGTGTACCTCCCTTTTACCCCCTGTGTACCTCCTGTGTACCTCCTTTTACCCCCCTGTGTACCCCCCTGTGTCCCCCCTGTGTACCTCCTGTGTACCTTCCCGTGTACCCTTCGTACCTCCTTGTACCCCCCTGTGTACCTCCTGTGCCCCCCTGGGACCTCCCGGACCCCCTTTTACCCCCTTTTACCCCCTTTTACCCCCTTTTACCCCCGTGTACCCCCCCTGTGTACCTCCTGTGTACCTCCTGTGTACCTCCTGTGTACCTCCTGTGCCCTCCTGTGTACCCCCCTTTTCCTCCTGTGTACCTCCTGTGTACCTCCTGTGTACCTCCTGTGTACCTCCTGTGTACCCCCCTGTGTCCCCTTGTACCTCCTGTGTACCTCCTGTGTACCTCCTGTGTACCTCCTGTGTACCTCCTGTGTACCTCCCTGTGTACCTCCTGTGTACCCTCCTGTGTACCTCCTGTGTACCCTCCTGTGTACCCTCCTGTGTACCCCCTGGGACCTCCTGTGTACCTCCTGTGTACCTCCTGTGTTACCTCCTGTGTACCTCCTGTGTACCCCCCTGTGCCCTCCCGTTTTACCCCTGTGTACCTCCTTGTACCTCCTGTGTACCTCCTGTTACCTCCTGTTCCCCCTTTTACCTCCTTTTACCCCCCTGTGTACCTCCTTTTACCTCCTGTGTACCTCCCGTGTACCTCCCGTGTACCCCCCCTTTTTACCCTCCCGTGTACCCTCCCGTGTACCCCCCTGTGTACCTCCTGTGGACCTCCTGTGCCCCTTGCCTCCCGTGTACCCCTTGTACCCCCTTTTCCTCCTGTGTACCTCCCGTGTCCCTCCTGTTCCTCCTTGTCCTCCTGTTACCTCCTGTGTACCCTCCTGTGTACCCTCCTGTGTACCTCCTGTGTACCTCCTGTGTACCCTCCTGTGTACCCCCCTGTGTACCTCCTGTGTACCCTCCTGTGTACCTCCTGTGTACCCCCTGTGTACCCCCTGTGTACCTCCTGTGTACCTCCTGTGTACCTCCTGTGTACCTCCTGTGTACCTCCTGTGTACCTCCTGTGTACCTCCTGTGTACCCCCTGGTACCCCCCTGTGTACCCCCCTGTGTACCTCCTTTTACCCTTCCCTGTGTACCCCCCTCGTCCTCCTGTGTACCCTCCTGTTACCCCCCTGTGTACCCCCCTTTACCTCCTGTGTACCTCCTTGTACCCCCTTTTACCTCCCGTGTACCTCCTTTTACCCCCTGTGTCCCTCCTGTGCCCCCCTGTGTACCCCCCTGTGTACCCCCTGTTTTACCCCCTGTGTACCTCCCGTGTACCCCCTGTGTCCTCCTCCCTTTACCCCCCTGTGTACCTCCTGTGTACCTCCTGTGTACCCCCTGTGTACCTCCTGTGTACCCTCCTGTGTACCCTCCTGTGTACCTCCTGTGTACCTCCTGTGTACCTCCTGTGTACCTCCTTTTACCTCCTGTGTACCTCCTGTGTACCCCCTGTGTACCCTTACCTCCTGTGTACCTCCTGTGTACCCCCTTTTACCCCCTGTGTACCTCCTGTGTCCCTCCTGTGTACCTCCTGTGTACCCCCTGTGTACCCCCTGTGTACCTCCTGTGTACCTCCTGTGTACCTCCTGTGTACCTCCTGTGTACCTCCTGTGTACCCCCTGTGTACCTCCTGTGTACCCCCTGTGTACCCCCCGTGTACCTCCTGTGTACCTCCTGTGTACCTCCCTGTGTACCTCCTGTGTCCCTCCTTTTACCCCCTGTGTACCCCCTGTGTACCTCCTGTGTCCTCCCTGTGTCCTCCTGTGTACCTCCTGTGTACCTCCTGTGTACCCTCCTGTGTACCCTCCTGTGTACCTCCTGTGTACCTCCTGTGTACCCTCCTGTGTACCCCTTTCCCCTGTGTACCTCCTGTGTACCTCCTGTGTACCCTCCTGTGTACCCTCCTGTGTACCCTCCTGTGTACCTCCTGTGTACCCTCCTGTGTACCTCCTGTGTACCCTCCTGTGTACCCCCTGTGTACCTCCTGTGTACCCTCCTGTGTACCTCCTGTGTACCCTCCTGTGTACCTCCTGTGTACCCTCCTGTGTACCCCCTGTGTACCCCCTGTGTACCTCCTGTGCCTCCTGTGCCCCCTTGTACCCCCTGTGTACCTCCTGTGTACCTCCTGTGTACCCTCCTGTGTACCCCCTGTGTACCTCCTGTGTACCCCCCTGTGTACCCCCTGTTACCCCCCTGTGTACCTCCTGTGTACCCCCCTGTGTACCCCCTTTACCCCCTTTTGTACCCCCTGTGTACCCCCTGTGTACCCCCTTTACCCCTGTGTACCTCCTGTGTACCCCCGTGTACCCCCCTGTGTACCCCCTGTGTACCTCCTGTGTACCCCCTGTGTACCCCCTGTGTACCTCCTGTGTACCTCCTGTGTACCTCCTGTGTACCCCCTGTGTACCCCCTGTGTACCTCCTGTGTACCCTCCTGTGTACCTCCTGTGTACCCCCTGTGTACCCTCCTGTGTACCCCTGTGTTCCCCGTGTACCTCCTGTGTACCTCCTGTGTACCTCCTGTGTACCCTCCTGTGTACCTGCTGTGTTGGGTGGCTACATTATTGGGTATTCTTAGGATTTGTTTAAATTTATGAAGCCACTAAGACTGAAGTGCTACACATAATGACTCGTCACTGATTCCTCCACATGTCACTGCCAGGTGATGCTGCACCTGTGGGTGATGATTGTTCTACTCACCTACCAGCCCGAGGTACACGGCAGCAGCTTCAACCCCAAACCCCCGGAGAAGTAGCAACCCCACCCCTGGAGAAATAACAGACACTGACGCATGGACACCACAGCTACAAGAACGTGGAGTCTGTGTCTAGGTCTGATTTGCAACTGAACTCTGACACAACCGTGATAGCTCGGCAGGGTTTGTGCAAGTGATAATTAATTCCCCTGCAGGGTGTTCTCCATGTGAGAATTTCAAGTTACTGATGTATTATCCTTGCATTTTTGTACGTCCTTCCCCTAACCCCTTTTACAACTTGCAGTAACCCAGAGGCTTCTGTGTATTGAACATAGTGCAGTCTGTGGTGTCCTTCCCCTTTATGTAGGGCATACGTGCCCTGCATTTATATACAAATGCCTTTGCAGCTGTGGTCATCGTGCACATAGTGTTTGTGCAGTATAAGAATGCCGACGTCCACTTGCGATGATGCCTTTGCCTTTCCAATTCAACAAGTTTGCCTTGATGATTTCCAACAGTTTGACCTACCGGTACTTACTTGTCTTTTCAGCCTAAGGTTTGGCCTCGTTTTTCGCATGTTACAAAAATTTGGGTGGCTGGAATTTAGGTTACGGTAGTTGGTGTGTGTGTGAAAGGAAAGGGTATGTGTAATCTAAACGAGTGTGGAAACTGGGAATGCATTGGAAAATGCATATTTGTGCCGAAGACGTTGTGGTTCTTATAGTAACCATCATGCAATATGTTAGTTTGTATGTTGAGAAATTATGAAACAAACTGTAAAACAGTGCATTGTGCAGTGTAAACTGAAACATTTGATGGGAAACTGCCACGAAGGCTAGATGTAATCGTTGTCACAAGAAGCACCCTATTCTTATGCCGTGCTTCTTGAAGTCTTCACACAGATCTGTGGTGGAAGTCACATGCATTTCCTTTTGGAAAGAAATGTTGGTCCTCGGTCACTCTGCCTAATCAGTCTTACACATGCCAACGTTCACCTGCGATTATACAGCCAGGCCAACTTTTGTTCTGATAATTATAGCCACCAACGTACTTTAAAAGTACCTTTGGTCGTAGTACATAGAGTGATAGATGCAGAACCTTGTAGAGGAGAAAATAACAGACAAAAAGTAACAGGTTATTTGTATTGCTAATTCATAATGATAAAGTACTTTTTATTAGTGTTTTGTGTTAGTTAAGTACCCCTGTATGCGGTATGTATACTTTATAAATAGTCAAAATGTTAACAAGACAAACATCAGTGAACCTAATAAAAAGCAAAAGCTACCAGACGTAGAAAGGATGACACAATTGTGGCATGTTACTTTCTATTGCTATGTTACTTTCTCAAAACAAAAGCTTTTATTTTTTGTTCATTGTTTGATTTCCGTTGCTTTCTTTCCCGATAAATTGTAGGCGGCTATTGCGAAATCTTGTTGGAAGCTGGTCTTTAGAAGACTCAATGCGAGTACTGACAGTGTACAGATGGTGGAATGATCTGTAAATATGGAATATATGTATATAGTTGTGGGACAGGGAGGTGTTTCCATGGAGATTCGAAGTGGGATCCATGTTGTTTTCACAGCAGTAGTGACTGAAGCATTGATACTGATGTAACATTTATTTACATGCTTTAGAATAAAAAGATGGAATCTCCACATGCATTGTTGGTATGTTTTATTTTGATGATCTAACAAGATGTATATCTTAGGCAGGGGTGTCTTGCAACTTGAAAGTAACACGTACCTAACGGCTGTAAATGCCTCTCTGAATGCATGGTCCAAATATGCGGTCAAAATAATGACAGTTAGTTCATAACAAAGCTCAGTATTATCAACCAACAATAGATATGTACATTGTGCAACATACATCTAATAAATAATCCAGTTCTTTGTAGTTAATGTGCAATTAATCCAGGCCCCCTGTTCACCTTACTTCAGCCACACAATGTTGCAAAAACATAACATACCAGTAATTTTAAATCTGTCTGGCGTTTTCATTTAAGTTGGTTGTAGCAAAACTTCACTTATGGTCACCTGGACAATACAGCCACCCCTGAGACACGGATGCCAGTGGGACAGACCCAAATTATTGTTGCAACTGTAAAGTATAGGCGATTATGCTACCTAGTGTTGTCACTTTATTATTAAGATCTCCAGAGTGATGTTTATAGCAAGGTTCCACTGAAGTTTATGAAGTGAAGCTACATTAGTTGTTACAGCACGATATCTTAAATTCTTATACATTCCCAGCACACACCACTAAAGAAAGCCACACAATGACTGACACGTTTTATTTCCTACATTTATAATTACACAGATATAACAAATAAATCATAGTGTCGACACATTACAAATTATTGTAAAGTTTCTCGGACAAAGGAAAACATATGCAAGATATTGCTGAAACTTTTAACACATGTTAATTGGCACAACCAAATGAGACAAAATACACATTTCAATGTACAAATATACCCTTGATTTCAAGGACGCCTGTAAAGTTACAGCTTACGTTGTTTGGTGTGACCAAAAAATAACTGGTATTCTGATTAGTTTTGTATACTGATAATGCATGTCGTTTGTGGATACATTTTCATCATGGAATTTTATGACTCAATAATCTTTACAGCTGGTAATACATTAGAATGAATCCCATTCAGACACACCTATCAAGTAGTGCTTGTTACGCAAACGCTATTTTCCTTTTCCAGAAAAACACCTTCCTGAGCAGAATAATTAAATTTATGTTTCACTATTAACACTAATTCTGTTTAACAAACCAGGGTAATCCTACTTCAAACGTATGTGCATTTATGAAATGATACCTACCCCTGGGTAGGTGCCACTGAAATGTATGTGTCCACGATCTAGGTCACATCCTGATATCTACTGACGAACATATTTGTATATAAATACATGTACACCTGTTCTTGGGAGTATTTCAACAAATATTACCGATCTACTAGTACAACACATGTTTGCATTAATTACATATATTTGCATTAATTATGCCGACCAAATAATTATAATACAATTATACAAGAGAATGTATTTCCAGTAATTAAATCACAACACCAATTTGGCTAATGCCAACGAAACTATCTAAATTCCACAAACGTACACTGTTTGCATATAGTTGTGCTAGTCATATTTCTGTGGAATGCAAGGATAGAATGCGCTACAAATACATAACGGTGGTAGTGATGGAAGAGGAAAACACGAACAACATCAAATGGTATTTTGTTGTTTTCAAACAAATTCTGAGGTGTATACTGACTAAACCTGCTTCATACCATCAAGCAGCTACACACCGTAACAGTTGGTACATTACACTGCATATTGTACAATTATAATTTTAAAGCAGTGACACATTGAACACTGGGCATCGATTCGTACAAACTAATCTACTGAAGTGAAGAATAAATTACAATAGAAACAATCAGAGAAGCACATTACATCCAATAACTCGGCGGGTGGTGTCGGAAGTTCTACGACAGATCCCCGGGGGTCTAAACATCTGTGGAAAAACATTTTGTTTCTGAAATTATTTGTAACCGTTATACTTTTTAACATTCCCGATCTTACAGATTCGCGCAAGTCACTGAATTTATTTACTTGGATACACAACATGTTACTTTCATGAAATGAATACTGCCAATCGCTCATGGTTCCAGTACACATTTCTTGTCTTCACAACAAATGTTGCCAATCGGTAAAATACAGTAGGTTGGGATCAAATAATAGCTTAACACCAACACCTGATTACGCTATATCATGATAGAAACTTGACCGATCTACAGACAAAGTGACTTAGCTATGAACCGACAGCCTGTGGCAAGAATGTGTTCTGTACTATCTGTCGACCAATCGGAATGCTCCCAGTTGCGTCTACCGCAGGTCCGGTTCTCCGTCGATTGTTTTCTTTATGCGAAGCAGCATCGTTGTGTACCAGCTGTCCAGCCGCGATATCGAATCGTAGTCTCGCACTGCCTCCGTGAAACCATCAACGTTCTGATCCTCACAGGCTCCAAGCAACACCTAGGAGACAGATGTGTGGGTGATCGTTACCATAACAACCACTACCAGGGGTACGTCAATTAGTTCGATTTTATAACATTTCCAGGGATTGTGTCCTAATACGAATGCACTTTTTGGCATTGTGGAATGTTATTATTACTAATATTGGTATTGCACTAACAATATTGTGAATAAAACCATGGTTTGAAAGATACTATAATATAACAGTTTCCTGTTAAATTCAGTTGCAAAAGTTCAATTACTAAAAAAATTATGTTGCTACAATTTCGTTTTAAACATTATTTTGTTTTAAACATACCATTTTATAAATAGACCACACATATTTTGGTCAGGGCCATCTTAAAAGTAGGTCACCTGTGAAAGTACGTGCCCAAGAACGAGACGACTCACCTTGACTAGTTTGCACTCGCGACTGTCGCTGAATGCTGGAAACATCTCCTCGTATTTGCCAATCGCGATGGTCGCGTCCTGAACGTCACGACACATGTGACAGAGGGCAGCACGGAAGAAGTAGTCCTTGGCACTGTAGCGTAGCAGCTGATTGTCCATGGCAGAAGTTGCCACCTAGAATTGAAATGCATGAGATTGAATACGTAGGGTAGGTATACAGCTGAGTTGCGACTAGATCATTGCTGTGGAAATGTTCTGCATTTGTGGTTCATAACTGGAGCGCCATTATGTGTTGCTAGGATACACGTCTGTGTCTAACATTTCCATTTTTAAATGGTTAAATGTGCAGTGACATGCGTGTGGGGAACACAGAAGAGACTATGTCTGTTTTGTGTTATTGGCCTGACCATAGATACACAAACGTAGAAATATACATGCAGAGTCACACATCCACACTAACACACACAAATCAACACACACTCATACATACACATTAACACACACACATACATGCACGCACGCAAACACGAGCATGTTAAACTAATGTAAACAACATAAACTGAAGTTGGCATCTCATGTTATTATATACATGCATTTAGATCAAACACTATTCCTTTCCCACACACTGTCTACATGACAGCTGACGTACCTGTTCATATATCTCAATAGACTTGTCGTAGTTCTCCTGCTGGGCCGCATACTGGGCCACTTTCAGCAGGCATTTGTTGGCCGAGCTGTAAGAAAAACATATAATTAATATTATGTGAATTTATCAAAATTGGTTCAGTTATGATCAAGCAGACAAATAAGGCAAGTTTTGCTGTTTCTCTGAACAACATAAAAGTGGCTACCCTTGAAAATGGTCAGCCTACCACTGTGTGTTGTTTGCCAAATCTGTACAGAATAACAAACTACCGGTAAGTGAGCTGTAAAATCTCAACAAAGTTCCACCAAGACGTGTTGAGAAAACAGAAGTGCTTATAACTGTTAAAACCAATTAGATAATTTTTGAAATGAAAATTAACTAAATTAAATGTTTAACTACACAGTTAGCAAAAGTTGTGACATGAGGGCCCCCGTGTGAGGGGGTTTCTACAGCAAAATCTAGCTACACGTTTTCATAGTTAGTAAAGTAGTATGAATAAAACAACGTCAAACTAGTAAAGCAGTTTCAATGTTTGCCTGTAAAACAGATGCTTCTCACCTGTTTGACTCCTCTCCTTTGTAATAATCGGCCGCCTGCTCATAGTTTGTGACAGCCTGAGTAAAAATCAGCAATCTCATGTTAGTTTGACAACCTTAATAACATTATTCAAATATTCACTCTGAATTACACTGACAAATATTTCTGGTGATAAAATACGAGTTCTTATAATTGAAGTAAGCAACATTTAGGTATGATTTATTATTGATAAAACTTTAGCTCTAAATACAAACAAACAGACTTTTGAAGACACAAAATTAAACTGCAATCCTTGAATGCATTTCACAAAAGAAATAATAGCAAAATTTGACATTTACACAAAATCTGAATAAGTTACTTTATTTTAACAGCATTTAATTTAACTAGAAATTCTTCATATAATTTTCTCTGTCCACCTTCCCGTCATTCACTGTAAAATTATCAGTGAAAAATGATTAAAATATTATCTTCAACAGAAATTTTGATTTTTTTCCATACAAACTAAACTGTAATTTGTTTACACATAAAACACAACCTGTAATGGAATAATCATGGAGGTTGACTTTATACTGACCTTGTCTAGATCCGCCATTTCTGTCTCATATATCTCAGCAATGTTAATATGGTGTTTTGCAGCAATGGTGAATCGACCCTGAAGCAAATACGTAATTGACCAATCCATCACATGAAATAGGGATCAGCAACGAA
This sequence comes from Ridgeia piscesae, assembly GCA_025642075.2. Lineage (NCBI taxonomy): Eukaryota > Metazoa > Annelida > Polychaeta > Sabellida > Siboglinidae > Ridgeia > Ridgeia piscesae. The sequence goes on from JAODUO010000126.1 coordinate 250,343, forward strand.
ATCTGTCAAGTTATCACACGAAAGCCAAACATAACAGACATTCTGTGCTTTCCATTGTATGTTTTATTGAAATTCTGGCTTTCTTTTCATTAGAAACAAGCTGAGTTATTGACTTTAGTGGTTGATTTTTAGAATACAGCATTAACTAGAAATACATTACTTACGTAAAATATTGTTGCCAATAAAAACCTTGCCAGAGGTCTTGGTCATACTTTTGTTTGTGAGCAAAATAGCAAAGAGCAAAATAGCAAATTACTGAACCCAGCAATTTAGTGTGACTGGTGAGACAACAAAAAGTGCTACAGCGAATTGTATATTACGTTGCATATGCCTATTTTGCAAATATGCCTAATTATGAAAATAGCACCCGAGGTGTGTTAATTTCCTCAAGAACTATTCTAAATCGAATAAAATACAAGTATTCATGTACCGACTTATTAAGAAAGCATGAGTACAAATGACCTTGTTTCTCAAAACGTCACCTTTTAATTAAGCTGTTTTTAATTTGAGCAATATAAAAATTATAAACATTACTGCAGATGTTTCAACAAATTCAGGTAACATTTTAATGCACATGACCAACGGAATCCAAAAACACACAGAACACCATTTCACAATTTTTCAAGTCACACATTTTTTATGATCTATTTCAGTGTATTTGTGAAGTTCAAGTAACTAAAAAAATATCAGTGAGATAATGATTTGTTTGAATAAATTGCAGTAATTATGTACAGCATTTACTGAAGCAAGAAGTATTTCTTCACATGTATCTGTACATGCGTGTGTACAGAGGAATGAATCTGTACATTCATGTGTACAAAGGAATGAATGTGTACATGCACAAATCATATGGTCAATTATCTGCACTTACCATGTCTGTGTAGATTTCTATAGCTTTCAGCATACAATTGACGGCCTCTGAAATCATGTGACAAAATTTTATTACCAGTTAATGTGAACATTCAATCGGAATCGGAAACAATGAACTGTTTTCTACACATCTTATTTTACCAATATTGAAAAAATACCAACAAAACAAACAAAATATTTATTCAATAGACACACGGATTCACACCAACACAAATCAAAATACTGTAGTTGCATGGCGAAGAAGCAACTGGCGCAACAAGCAAATTCAAATCAATTCACTTTAACGTTCTTAAAAGGATATTCATTGTACAGCTCATGATCGCATCTAAAAATATGTAAGAAAATAATGTACAATAATACAGAACAACACAGGCACAATTCTTACCATGAGGGTCTGATTTCTTATAGCAGTTTCCGGCATCGATGTAGTGAGTTGCAGCTTCATGTTTACTCTGTAGACGCAGCTGGACATCAGCAGCATGACAGAACGCATTGCCAGCCTCTGAACAACACAGAGAACACGGCTGTTGTTAGCACCGAGTCTATATCAAGCAGTGAACAAGACAAAAGTATCACCATCATGAGAGTCAGACAGTGGAGTCTTTCAGGAAAAAAAATGTGTACAACACTGTATGCTTAAATAGGACACAATATCTGACACAGTTGAGCATTTCATTTTTTAACCCTACTGAACAGAACGAATAGGGCCTGTAAGTGGGTCGCGATACATGGCAAGACTCCACGCGACTGACACAAGAAATAGAAGAATAATATTCTAACGATGGATGACAGTTGTAGCTTCCGACTGATGAATACTAGGAAAATCAGGTCGTAAATATTTTTGGTTATACCTTTCTTATCTTAAATGTCTGATTTAATATTGAGTTTATCACACTATCGTAGACATATTGTGATTTACATAGTGCAGATAATAAACACACTTTTAGGCCGTATGTGTCTTTTATGCGATTTGCATTTTACATTGCTGTACGTTTTGGGTTCGATAAGCTCTTATATCTGACAAGTTGTCTAAATGCACATAATCATAACACAGGTATACAGGTAGTACTGCACGAAAAATGACACTCTTCGTTATTAGTCAAGATCGCCAAACGCAAGTACTTGCCGCTATTGCCATGGCAACCACCATAATAATCGATTACAATTCATGATTTACGTGATCATTGTTACTGGCAAAGTGTTCCATTGCTTCTGCTTGTAATAATCCTTCGGACAATATAACTGAGACACGCTATTTGGGAACAGTTCGATTATTACAAATAAAAACAAATCAAAGTCCTATATGTTAACACGGAGAATATGGATTTCCTGCCCCCAGCCTCATTTTCGAGCGCGTGACTTACATGCCCTATACTTTTTTAATTAAACCAAAATTGCCACTTGTTGCTGAAACAGAATATTTAATACGTAATGCACTGCCCTGAAAACATTGAGAGTCACTGACCTGCCCACTTCTTGGCCATCTTGAAGCTGTTTCCTGCTCTCACATATAACTCTGCCGACTCCTCTAGTTTTGCAGAACCACTGCAGGAAAAAATAGCATAGTATTAAATGTTTTTATTATAATTACTACTAATAATAATGAAACATTTATATAACGCCATAAATCCAGGTTACCCTGTTCGTTATATACCATAGTAATGCAATTTTTTCAGGATTCAGGAATGTCCTATAAAAATATAGTATATAAATAATTTTTTTATAATGTTTAAATTAATTATTATATATATATATGTATATATATATATATATATGATTAAGTGTTATGTATTTAATTTTCTCGAATCATCATCATTCAACTGTACACAGAAAAAAATTGCATTTCAATTAACAAGATCTGAGTGCTGGATGAATCAATCACAAATATACAAAATCTATTCAAACTATACGTTGACGTAAATTTTTTGACATAAATGATGTGCTCAGTAATAGCAGGATCATATACAAATCAATCATAAATGATATAGAAATTTCTGTGGAGAAGTGGGCTAATAATAGAGTTTACAACAGGGCATATCAGGCCTTTGTTAAAATATGTTATTGTTAATATAACTGTAAAAACTGAAAGCAGACACTGTCAACACTACATTGTCATATATACGTTGATTTGATTATTGAAGAAAGACGTTTCTGTGGCTGACCCCTATACAGCCTATGAACTTTACTGCACATGATTGAGTCATGATCGATAATATACGTTGCTCAATTCTCAATACAACTACAAGTCCTGGCAGCTTGAATACGCCCACTCCTCGAAACAACAGACGACACAATTCGCGTGGATATTCCGCTAACATCACTTGGGAAAACAAACAGTGAGAATTGTTCAAAATCAGTAGTCGAACATTCTGCAGGCAGAATGAAACAGAGTGTAAACAAACATCGCAGCAGCTGTCATCGGTTTGACGTCGCCTACTCTCTCTACACTCACCCGCCGAAAAGGGATGACAAAAACCCGCCCGGCGATTTCTGCTTCTTCTCGGCTTGTGCCATAAATTCCAACGCCCTTTTTTCGTTGTCAGCCATGTTCGGGTGTTGGGTATACCGTTGCACGTCTCACTTTATCGTGTGTGCCTTCGGCTGTGCAGAACCGTAACAATATTGCAGCGAAATACTGTCTCTACTTCCGACGTACACACGTCCGCCATTACCCGCAAATGGATGTACGCGCGTGCGCCGAAGACGCATGTGACGTCAGCCTGCGCGTGATGCCCGCAGTAAACAGTTGAGTCTGACTGAGGCCACGAGGAGTTGTTTTTGTGATTCTTGATCTAGAATTATCCATTGCGAGCGGCAGAATGGTCGACGAAGACTTCGAGTGGCAAGCGAGACGATCCAACCGCGAATTTACGCACACGGTCTCGTCGACAATCGTGAATGAATTGACAGACGACAAGACAGAGAATGCAAGGGAGCGTACCACTGGCAGTCCAAACAGTCTAAAATTAGAGCCACCGTCCCGGTTGTCGCCGGCATCTGGCAGTGCCAGCAGACTGGGGCCACCGTCCCGGTTTTCGACGCTGTCCGACGACCCGGAACTCCAAGCCTATCTAGAAACCTCTAGGTAGGAAGCATAACCGATTTAATGTTCAGTCATTGCATGTCCTATTTCTAAGTCTAGATGTAATAACTCCATGAACATAAAAAACAAGTTGAATAGCGCGTACCTTATTAATTCACATGGAACAATCAACTGTATATATATATATAAATATATATATATATATATATATATATATATATATATATATTATATATATATATATATATATATATATATATATATATATATATATATATATATATATATATATATATATATATATATATATATATATACTATAGAGTCCCTGTAGTTTCGACCTTGTATTCCCCCTTCAGTCGTCCATTGATACGTGTTGTGTGTGATGGTGTGGTGGTAGCATGGCGTGAGTCTAGGACCGGCCGGTCGTGGCAAGTGGGGCATGTCCCCGACTTTCCAGGACGCGGGAAGTAGGCCTCATTTCCTCGATTTGTGGCACTCGACTTGTCGCAGACATCGGAAGACGGGGGTGGGGAAGCTGCTGTTGGAAATTGTTCGTCACCGCGGCGTCCAAACTTGTACTTGCTATTGTTACACTGGGGGCACAACCATATGCTGCCTCCCACGACGACATAGCCTCCATTCGTCCCGTTTTCAGACACCTTTGTGCCTACTGCGTATGTCGTAATCTGTACACATGTTCGCATCCGTCTCAACATTACTTCGGTCATACTGGAGGGGGGGTGTGGAACCATAGGTCCTGTGTCTGCCCCCTATCGAAATACCAAACACGGCGAAAGATCACGTAAATGGATAACAAATAAATAAAACAGTTAAATAGTATCTTATAAAATTTTACATAGGTCTACTAGTTACCTGTCTTGCAGACTCTGTTCCATAACTCAACATTCAAGATGTCGTCTTATATCGCTGTCATGACCACGAGAAGTTGGTAGTGTCCGATATAAGACCTTACTATACCTTACCTTTTTACAAATAATATTTCCCCTGTTATTCTATTCCAAATAACACTCACTCGTTCAACCATTCACTGGCTCTAAATTTCCGCATATCGTCCCATGTCGTCTGACGTCATATCCGGAACAGGTTCCGGGTGAAGCGGGTGACGATGTACGACTACCAGATGCACCCGACGGCGTCGCTGCTCTCGGCCTTCCTGCCGCACGACGACAAGGAGGAGTTCGTCTTCAATAACGAGTTCCACCGCGTCGTGCACAAGTTTGTCGACTCCCGCACCTTCAGCGCCTTCATCCTCTTAACCATCCTCATCAACACGGCCATGCTCATCGCCAACACATTCTTCGTCGTCGCCGTTAGAACGGGTAGGACGTACGTCACGTCACGTCACGTCACGTCACGTCACGTCACGTCACGTCACGTCACGTCACGTCACGTCACGTCACGTCACGTCACGTCACGTCACGTACAATCGATCGTCTGAAACGTTCGCAGAGTCCCCCGAAATGCATGATGTTTTAGTAAAGTTCACACCATCTTCTACTCCTTCGGATAACGACGATTATCAGTAAACCAACCTTAATTCTGTTTACCGATTTTTCGTGTAGATGGTCTAAGCAACACAGTAGTGGATACGTTGAGCTGAGGCGGGTAGAAGGTGAATAGGTGATTGACCAAAGTCGCGAAATATACGGATACAGAAAGCACCGTCGTATTGGTTCGATGTGTGAAAATGTGAATTTAAAAAGGCGGCAACTTCATACGACTTAGAGGACGTGCGCAGTTGATCAAATGCGCTATCCACCACGCTTCTCTGGTCTGCTACCCACAATGGCGTTGACGTGTATTAGTACCAGTTCCACTCATTACGATATTTCTTTTTGCGAATCACGGTGGTGATGAAATCACGTAACAGCACACGTTTTGCGAGACTCTGCGTACTGTAATACGACAAATCGCAAATGCATGCAATTGTTCGTTTGTTACCCAACCAATGGCCTCCATCGCTCTTTGTGACGTGTTTTTTCTCGTAGGCTGTGAATTGCGAACGTTGTTGCGCAACTAACAGTACCGTAGTAGCATTCCGCAAGGTCGCAAACGATACTTGGCACCAACACGTTGTTGTTCTCCTCTTGTTGTACCTGTCATCAGGGGTGAGGCTGGCCGTGGTTACTGTCATCTTTTCTTCACCTTCTCTTCCCTCCTCACTTTCTCTCACTGCTTTCTCTATCAGCGGTGTCCAACTCCTTCTACCTTTTGGTTCTCGATCTCTCTTAACGCCGTCCTCCCATCGCATTCTTGGTCTTCTTCGCCTCCTTTCTCCCTCCACTTTCTGGGCATCAGCTCTCTTTTCATCTCCCATTCTTTCCACATGTCTAGCCCATTTCAGCCTACACATCACCAGTTTCTCCTTAACCCATTCCTTCACGCCAACCGCCACTGACACCGACACGTAGATTTGGTGAGTTGTTATTTCAGGCTGGTATTTTGCGTCCGTTGACACTGCCTTCCTGGGGATCTATTTGATGGAGATCGTTCTGAAGATCTACGTCTACAGACTGAATTTTTTCAGAGACTCTTGGAATAATTTAGGTAAGTATGTTTATAACATCAATAACGAATATATGTTAGCGTCTGTAGTCGTCTGTTGAATGTGACGTTTCCCCGATGGCGCAGACCTACTGCACGATAGCAGATTACGTGGATAATATTGATTATTTATATTCATAGTCGTAGCGATGGGACGCTTCACCACTATCTGATCCTCTAGCTGCAAGGAATTTCTTATTTTATAGATATACATATCCACAGTACGCTTGGTCAAACAATTTTATTGTCAAATATCTACTAGATAATATGAACTATATGGGCGGTTATGCCTGTAGCTGGTTCATTATGAAGTTTGTTCCATTTTTCTTCTTGGCTGAATACGTTACAGTGAATTGATTGCAGTGTGTGCGTGTGTGCGTGCGTGCGTGCGTGCGTGTGGGTGGGTGGGTGCATACGTGCGTGCGTGCGTGTGTGTGTGTTGTTATGACTCAGTGTTAGCAGTACAATGACAGTCATCGCTTATACTATATCTTGGTCGTTGGTTTTGGTTGTAAAGATATGCTAGATTCTGTTACATTAGTTTCAACGTATTTCGTACACATTATACACATATGCATACCCCGCATCTGGCAGGATGTGGCTTTGGGCTGTCATGGCTCCTCTGTCAACGTCACCGAGATTTGAGTCTTTGTGAGTCTCTTCGTCACCATCATTGTGAAGAGCACTCACTGCCTACGAGGAAGGAGCAGCGAGTGTTCCAGAAGCTACGTTGAGCAAGAATCACAGTTCTGATATATATATTTGTAGGGCGTATGTGTGTTGCAAACGTATTTTGGTCTTTTGCAGACTTCTGGATCGTCGTCTTCAACATTGGTGACTTCATCACACCGTTCGTCCTACAGAACGTCAGCGGTTTCAATGGTGCCGCCATCTTCCGGCTGCTGCGGATCTTCCGCGCCGTTCGCGCCATCCGAGCACTGCGAGTATTAAGGACCATCAGGTTCGTGTCGGTTGTTTATTTCCGTTTTCAGCTTTAGGATCGGTGCAGTTTCACATACCGGTTTCTTCGACTGAATTTCGCAAAACCACAGAGTCTCTCTAGAAGCCATGGATGTTGGCATGCGTGCCCAGAAAGGGTCACATTATCCCACTTCTGACACCAAATGTCGCAGTACGCAATCGCCACTATGTTACGCGCCCGTCACCCTATATATCTACCACCATTGACTTGATTAGGAAGTAGGAAGGGGATTTTTTTATGCGTGTAAACGCGTGAACAGTTTCTCTTGTAGTGGCACAATACGGTATAACACAAATTATAAATTTCCAAAACCAATAGGGACCGCGGTCCAATGCCCTCCTCCTACATACACGGCACTGCTCGCCACAACGGTGGCAGCCCACACGCGTCACTGTGCTTCCAGAGAATCTGCAGAAATTGAGCACAGCCCACATATGATATTCACATATGTCTCGACGTTCCTTGTAGAATCCTTTCCAGCCTGCAAGTGATACAATGGTTCTACCTTCCTTGTATATGCTACTTCGACCTAGAAATGATACTCACAATGGTTCTGCCTTCCTTGTATATGCTACTTCGACCTAGAAGTAATACTTACAAAGGTTCTGCCTTCTTTGTATATGCTACTTCTACCTAGAAGTAATACTTACAATGGTTCTACCTTCCTTGTATATGCTACTTCGACCTAGAAGTGATACTCACAATGGTTCTGCCTTCTTTGTATATGCTACTTCGACCTAGAAGTGATACTCACAATGGTTCTGCCTTCTTTGTATATGCTACTTCGACCTAGAAGTGATACTCACAATGGTTCTGCCTTCCTTGTATATGCTACTTCGACCTAGAAGTGATACTCACAATGGTTCTGCCTTCTTTGTATATGCTACTTCGACCTAGAAGTGATACTCACAATGGTTCTGCCTTCTTTGTATTTGCTACTTCGACCTAGAAGTGGTACTCACAATGGTTCTGCCTTCTTTGTATATGCTACTTCGACCTAGAAGTGATACACACTGTGATTCTAAATTCCATGTAGATTCCTCTTCAACCTGCAAGTGATACTCACTGCAATTCTCTATTCACATTAGATTCGTCTTCAACCTACAAATGATACTCACCACAATTCTACTTTCCTTGTAGATTCATCTTCAACCTACAAATGATACTCACCACAATTCTACTTTCCTTGTAGATTCATCTTCAACCTACAAATGATACTCACCACAATTCTACTTTCCTTGTAGATTCATCTTCAACTTACAAATGATACTCACCACAATTCTACTTTCCTTGTAGATTCATCTTCAACTTACAAATGATACTCACCACAATTCTACTTTCCTTGTAGATTCATCTTCAACCTACAAATGGTACTCACCACAATTCTACTTTCCTTGTAGATTCATCTTCAACTTACAAATGATACTCACCACAATTCTACTTTCCTTGTAGATTCATCTTCAACCTACAAATGATACTCACCACAATTCTACTTTCCTTGTAGATTCATCTTCAACTTACAAATGATACTCACCACAATTCTACTTTCCTTGTAGATTCATCTTCAACTTACAAATGATACTCACCACAATTCTACTTTCCTTGTAGATTCCTCTCCAACTTACAAGTGATTCTCACCACGGTTCTACAATCGATAAAATCGATCGGCACCGTCGTCATGTTAATTACGTTGTTCATGTGTATCCTTTGAGTCTATGTTACTGCGCTTTTTCCTAAGTTGCCTTTGTTTGTTTGTCCATTGCTGGATGTGCTGCTGTGGCATGATACGAGCAATGCTTGTTGCGTTTACAGTCGTTGCTGTGGCTTAACGCGGTTGTTCTGTTGCTGGCGTTGGAACCGGTTCTACCTTTGTTCCTTGTTTCACTTTCGTTTTTCTCTCATACTGGCATGTCGTTTGTTGCTACTGGTAGATATCTCCCAACAATTTCTTTCCCCACGCCCTACTTACATCGTATCAGGGTCGATCTTCCACTCCACGCCGCACTGTCTTTCCCTCACCGCAGATGTTACCGATCTGCCGCAGTGCCATTGCCCCGTGAACGTTACATTGGCGACCTATAGCTAAGTACGCGTACCGTGTAAAATATGTGTAATTGGTTTCCAGTACTGTTACAAACCTTACATTTTCTCCTCAACAACCAACTTATTTAGTTAATCAGCTGCATTTCTCTTAT
>JAODUO010000126.1:265000-267500 GCA_025642075.2 Ridgeia piscesae
GGGTGGAGCAGGGTGACGTGGGTGAAAGTCACGAGTGAAACGGTGACATACGAGGGTGGAGCAGGGTGACGTGAGTGAAAGTCACGAGTGAAACGGTGACATACGAGGGTGGAGCAGGGTGACGTGAGTGAAAGTCACGAGTGAAACGGTGACATACGAGGGTGGAGCAGGGTGACGTGAGTGAAAGTCACGAGTGAAACGGTGACGTATGAGGGTGGAGCGGGGTGACGTTGGTGAAAGTCACGAGTGAAACGGTGACGTATGAGGGTGGAGCGGGGTGACGTGAGTGAAAGTCACGAGTGAAACGGTGACGTATGAGGGTGGAGCAGGGTGACGTGAGTGAAAGTCACGAGTGAAACGGTGACGTATGAGGGTGGAGCGGGGTGACGTGAGTGAAAGTCACGAGTGAAACGGTGACGTATGAGGGTGGAGCGGGGTGACGGGGGTGAAAGTCACGAGTGAAATGGTGTTGAGGATGCGTGCATTATGAGCGGTCTCCACGAGTCGAGAGGAGACGTGCACGAATGCACGCGCACGCCCAGACACACGCACTCGCTCACAACCATGCACACATATAGACGCGTGCACGCACATCTCCCATAAAACGTAAAATAGACAGATGCTGGAATTATCAGTCAAGCTAAAAATAACGCTCGGTAAATCATCGTTGTTGACTGCGTTTGCATTATATCATACCTTTATGTACCCGTACCTAACGTATTGTGTAGAGGTATTGTCCTCGGATCAACCAAAGGACAGTGTATTTCAAAAAAGCGCAAACCGTATTATCTACAATAGAGGCTCGCTGCCTAATAGAGGCCACCCTATTGTTTACATGTGAAACAGTCCAGTGAAATTTTTATTTTAGCGGTGATGGTATCTAGTAGTTATCTTTGAACATGAACATTGTGTCAAAACCAATCAATAAAGTAGTAGTTTATTTTGAGTTATAATTTATATACGTCTTGTTGAAATGCGCTGCTTTTGTACCTGAGAGAATTGAATGTCAATTAAATATGCAGATGGCGCCACTGTGATGGTTGGTGCTGTCAATTGATGCCTTTATGCTGTTGCTGCAAGTGTGTGTGTGTGTGTGTGTGTGTGTGTGTGTGTGTGTGTGTGTGTGTGTGTGTGTGTGTGTGTGTGTGTGTGTGTGTGTGTGTACGTGTGAGCGTGCGCGCGTATGTGTGTGCGCGCGCGCGTGCGTGCGTGTGCGTGTGTGGTAACATCATGCTTTTTTTCAGAAAGTTCCATTTCGAGTGGCGAAGTAGATATTGTGAAGAGGCGGAAACCCATCCAGGAGTATTATCCAGACATGCATAAAAAGTAGGTCGCCATAGCCTATGTCAGAATTACATACGCCATCATTACCTAAGCTATTTTTACACATTCAACTTTGACTACACACCCACACCATACGCACACCCGCACACCCGCACACCCGCACACCCGCACACACGCACACACGCACACACACACACACACACACACACACACACAACACACACACACACACAGTGTTATATCCGCATAACTGCCCAATCGGCGGAGAGTAGCCGTGTGTTACCGTGCCACATTATCTATTTAACGTATACGTTTTTCCTTTATATTTAAAATGTTGTTTTATCAAAACAATTGCACACATGAATACCTTCTAGCAAATAAACTGTTAAACGCGAACTACCCACCCCACAAGCAACGCCGACACGCGGCATGGTGTCGGCGCTCGCTATTTCTGACCCGGAAGTATTCTCGGCCTGCTACACCGGAATGAGTGAGGTGTTTACGTTGCAGAGACCGAGACGACCTGCGGCGTTACTTTCACATCCTGGCGGCGCTCGACCACAACCAGTACATGCTGGCCAACCAGCACCGCGTCCTTGACATGATGGTCCTCATGTGTACCGAGGTACGACGGCCTCCATCGCGTAGTATCAGAGACTATACGACGGCCTCCATCGCGTAGTATCAGAGACTATACGACGGCCTCCGTCGAGTAGTATCAGAGATTATACGACGGTCTCCGTCGAGTAGTATCAGAGACTATACGACGGTCTCCATCGAGTAGTATCAGAGACTATGCGACGGCCTCCGTCGAGTAGTATCAGAGACTATGCGACGGCCTCTGTCGAGTAGTATCATAGACTATACGACGGCCTCCATCGCGAAGTATCAGAGAATATGCGACGGCCTCCGTCGAGTAGTATCAGAGACTATACAAAGGCCTCCATCGCGTAGTATCAGAGACTATACAACGGCCTCCGTCGCGTAGTATCAGAGACTATACAACGGCCTCCATCGCGTAGTATCAGAGACTATACGACGGCCTCCATCGCGTAGTATCAGAGACTATACGACGGCCTCCGTCGCGTAGTATCAGAGACTATACAACGGCCTCCATCGCGTAGTATCAGAGACTATACGACGGCCTCCGTCGAGTAGTATCAGAGACTATACGACGGCCTCCGTCGAGTAGTATCAGAGACTATACGACGGCCTC
>JAODUO010000126.1:272500-287500 GCA_025642075.2 Ridgeia piscesae
GCTGTCGACCACCTACTTCGACATCCGCTTCTACGACATCGTCGCCAACGGTTTCAAGCTCGAGCTGACGATCAGCGGCTTTCCGTCGTGCGCGACGTGCATGAACTACTGGGTGCAAGAGGACAAACTCAGTGACGCCATCCTCGTGCTCGGGTTCCTCAACGGCAGCATCTACGTCCTCGAGTTCACCGACTGCCCCACGATCTGTGTGCTGCAGGTACGGCTCTTCTCGTGCGCCGACGACCTCCACCTCCACCTGTGCTGTGCTGTGCTGTGCTGTGCTGTGCTGTGCTGTGCTGTGCGTGCTGTGCGTGCTGTGCGTGCGTGCGTGCGTGCGTGCGTGCCGTGCCGTGCGTGCTGTGCCGTGCCGTGCCGTGCCGTGCCGTGCCGTGCCGTGCCGTGCCGTGCCGTGCCGTGCCGTGCCGTGCCGTGCCGTGTTCTTCCTCCTGGTTCCTTGTACAGGGGTGAGGTCTAGCTCCTGTACTGTTCTTCCTCCTGGTTCCTTGTACAGGGGTGAGGTCTGTCTCCTGTACTGTTCTTCCTCCTGGTTCCCTTGTACAGGGGGAGGTCTAGCTCCTGTCAGTTCTTCCTCCTGGTTCCTTGTACAGGGGTGAGGTCCAGCTCCTGTACTGTTCTTTCTCCTGGTTCCTTGTACAGGAGGTGAGGTCTAGCTCCTGTACTGTTCTTCCTCCTGGTTCCTTGTACAGGGGTGAGGTCTAGCTCCTGTACTGTTCTTCCTCCTGGTTCCTTGTACAGGGGTGAGGTCTAGCTCCTGTACTGTTCTTCCTCCTGGTTCCTTGTACAGGGGTGAGGTCTAGCTCCTGTACTGTTCATCCTCCTGGTTCCTTGTACAGGGGTGAGGTATAGCTCCTGTACTGTTCTTCCTCCTGGTTCCTTGTACAGGGGTGAGGTCTAGCTCCTGTACTGTTCTTCCTCCTGGTTCCTTGTACAGGGGTGAGGTCTAGCTCCTGTACTGTTCTTCCTCCTGGTTCCTTGTACAGGGGGAGGTCTAGCTCCTGTACTGTTCTTCCTCCTGGTTCCTTGTACAGGGGTGAGGTCTAGCTCCTGTACTGTTCTTCCTCGTGGTTCCTTGTACAGGGGTGAGGTCTAGTTCCTGTTCTGTTCTTCCTCCTGGTTCCTTGTACAGGGGTGAGGTCTAGCTCCTGTACTGTTCTTCCTCCTGGTTCCTTGTACAGGGGTGAGGTCTGGCTCCTGTACTGTTCTTCCTCCTGGTTCCTTGTACAGGGGTGAGGTCTGGCTCCTGTACTGTTCTTCCTCCTGGTTCCTTGTACAGGGGTGAGGTCTGGCTCCTGTACTGTTCTTCCTCCTGGTTCCTTGTACGGGGGTGAGGTCTGGCTCCTGTACTGTTCTTCCTCCTGGTTCCTTGTACAGGGGTGAGGTCTAGCTCCTGTACTGTTCTTACTCCTGGTTCCTTGTACGGGGGTGAGGTCTAGCTCATGTACTGTTCTTCCTCCAGGTTCCTTGTACGGGGGTGAGATCTAGATCATGTACTGTTCTTTCTTCTGGTTCCTTGTACGGGGGTGAGGTCTAGATCATGTACTGTTCTTCCTCCTGGTTCCTTGTACGGGGGTGAGGTCTAGATCATGTACTGTTCTTCCTCCTGGTTCCTTGTACGGGGGTGAGATCTAGATCATGTACTGTTCTTCCTCCTGGTTCCTTGTACGGGGGTGAGGTCTAGCTCCTGTATTGTTCTTCCTCCTGGTTCCTTGTACAGGAGTGAGGTCTAGATCATGTACTGTTCTTCCTCCTGGTTCCTTGTACAGGCGTGAGGTCTAGCTCCTGTACTGTTCTTCCTCCTGGTTCCTTGTACGGGGTGAGGTCTAGCTCATGTACTGTTCTTCCTCCTGGTTCCTTGTACCGGGGTGAGGTCTACCTCATGTACTGTTCTTCCTCCTGGTTCCTTGTACGGGGTGAGGTCTAGCTCATGTACTGTTCTTCCTCCTGGTTCCTTGTACGGGGTGAGGTCTAGCTCCTGTACTGTTCTTCCTCCTGGTTCCTTGTACGGGGTGATGTCTAGCTCCTGTACTGTTCTTCCTCCTGGTTTCTTGTACGGGGATAAGGTTCTGCTCCTGTACTGTTCTTCCTCCTGGTTCCTTGTACGGGGTGAGGTCTAGCTCCTGTACTGTTCTTCCTCCTGGTTCCTTGTACGGGGTGAGGTCTAGCTCATGTACTGTTCTTCCTCCTGGTTCCTTGTACCGGGGTGAGGCCTACCTCATGTACTGTTCTTCCTCCTGGTTCCTTGTACCGGGGTGAGGCCTACCTCATGTACTGTTCTTCCTCCTGGTTCCTTGTACAGGGGTGAGGTCTAGCTCCTGTACTGTTCTTCCTCATGGTTCCTTGTACAGGGGTGAGGTCTAGCTCCTGTACTGTTCTTCCTCATGGTTCCTTGTACAGGGATGAGGTCTGGCTCCTGTACTGTTCTTCCTCATGGTTCCTTGTACAGGGGTGAGGTCTAGGTCATGTACTGTTCTTCCTCCTGGTTCCTTGTACGGGGGTGAGGTCTAGCTCCTGTACTGTTCTTCCTCCTGGTTCCTTGTACGGGGGTGAGGTCTAGCTCCTGTACTGTTCTTCCTCCTGGTTCCTTGTACGGGGGTGAGGTCTAGCTCCTGTACTGTTCTTCCTCCTGGTTCCTTGTACGGGGGTGAGGTCTAGCTCCTGTACTGTTCTTCCTCCTGGTTCCTTGTACGGGGGTGAGGTCTAGCTCCTGTACTGTTCTTCCTCCTGGTTCCTTGTACCGGGGTGAGGTCTGGCTCCTGTACTGTTCTTCCTCCTGGTTCCTTGTACGGGGGTGAGGTCTAGATCATGTACTGTTCTTCCTCCTGGTTCCTTGTATAGGGGTGAGGTCTAGATCATGTACTGTTCTTTCTCCAGGTTCTTTGTACAGGGATGAGGTCTAGCTCATGTACTGTTCTTCCTTCTGGTTCCTTGTACGGGGATGAGATCTATCTAGATTATGTACTGTTCTTCCTCCTGGTTCCTTGTACAGGGATGAGGTTTAGCTCCTGTACTGTTCTTCGCCCTGGTTCCTTGTACGGGGGTGAGGTCTAGATCATGTACTGTTCTTCCTCCTGGTTCCTTGTACGGGGGTGAGGTCTAGATCATGTACTGTTCTTCCTCCTTTTTCCTTGTACGGGGGTGAGATCTAGATCATGTTCTGTTCTTCCTCCTGGTTCCTTGTACAGGGGTGAGGTCTAGATCATGTACTGTTCTTCCTTCTGGTTCCTTGTACAGGGGTGAGGTCTAGATCATGTACTGTTCTTCCTTCTGGTTCCTTGTACAGGGGTGAGGTCTAGATCATGTTCTGTTCTTCCTCCTGGTTCCTTGTACAGGGATGAGGTTTAGCTCCTGTACTGTTCTTCGCCCTGGTTCCTTGTACGGGGGTGAGGTCTAGATCATGTACTGTTCTTCCTCCTGGTTCCTTGTACGGGGGTGAGGTCTAGATCATGTACTGTTCTTCCTCCTTTTTCCTTGTACGGGGGTGAGATCTAGATCATGTTCTGTTCTTCCTCCTGGTTCCTTGTACAGGGGTGAGGTCTAGATCATGTACTGTTCTTCCTTCTGGTTCCTTGTACGGGGGTGAGATCTAGATCATGTTCTGTTTTTCCCTTTCCCTGGTTCCTTGTACAGGGGTGAGGTCTAGATCATGTACTGTTCTTCCTTCTGGTTCCTTGTACAGGGGTGAGGTCTAGATCATGTACTGTTCTTCCTTCTGGTTCCTTGTACAGGGGTGAGGTCTAGATCATGTTCTGTTCTTCCTCCTGGTTCCTTGTACAGGGGTGAGGTCTAGATCATGTACTGTTCTTCCTTCTGGTTCCTTGTACGGGGGTGAGATCTAGATCATGTTCTGTTCTTCCTCCTGGTTCATTGTACAGGGGTGAGGTCTAGATCATGTACTGTTCTTCCTCCTGGTTCCTTGTACGGGGGTGAGATCTAGATCATGCACTGTTCTTCCTTCTGGTTCCTTGTACAGGGATGAGGTTTAGCTCCTGTACTGTTCTTCGCCCTGGTTCCTTGTACGGGGGTGAGGTCTAGATCATGTACTGTTCTTCCTCCTGGTTCCTTGTACGGGGGTGAGGTTTCTAGATCATGTACTGTTCTTCCTCCTGGTTCCTTGTACGGGGGTGAGATCTAGATCATGTTCTGTTCTTCCTCCTGGTTCCTTGTACAGGGGTGAGGTCTAGATCATGTACTGTTCTTCCTCCTGGTTCCTTGTACAGGGGTGAGGTCTAGATCATGTACTGTTCTTCCTCCTGGTTCCTTGTACGGGGGTGAGATCTAGATCATGTTCTGTTCTTCCTCCTGGTTCCTTGTACGGGGGTGAGGTCTAGATCATGTACTGTTCTTCCTCCTGGTTCCTTGTACGGGGGTGAGGTATAGATCATGTTCTGTTCTTCCTCCTGGTTCCTTGTACAGGGGTGAGGTCTAGATCATGTACTGTTCTTCCTCCTGGTTCCTTGTACGGGGGTGAGGTATAGATCATGTTCTGTTCTTCCTCCTGGTTCCTTGTACATGGGTGAGGTCTAGATCATGTACTGTTCTTCCTCCTGGTTCCTTGTACAGGGGTGAGGTATAGATCATGTTCTGTTCTTCCTCCTGGTTCCTTGTACAGGGGTGAGGTCTAGATCATGTTCTGTTCTTTTTTTATAATAAAAACCTCATGTATTTTAATAATATATTTTGTTCAAATCTGAGATTACTGAAACGGTCCCCAGGTCTACCAAATTGTGATATTCGTATATCAAATAAGCACAGGTGGTTATTTTGCGTTGCTAACTCTGATACCACATATGCGCGTTAGATCTAGTGACGTACGGAATGTGTACTTTTAATGACCATCTAGGTGGTGTCAGCGTTAATGGGTAATTATACCGTAGAACTAAGTATAGTTCTACAATACAGTTTCCCATTTGAGCGCAATGGCTCAGGGGTACAGCATCGGACTATCGACAAAGAGAACCCGGGTTCGAATCCTGTGCTTATGTGTGAAAGCTTGTGCAAGTTTTGTTCACTCTACAGTTACTCCAGTTCACTCAGCTGTGTGAATGAGTTCACGGCTATAGACAGTGGTGGATATTTGCACTAGCAGCCTTCGCGCATTAATTGCAGCGTGTCTGGATGATTGCCAGAGAAGTTGATATGGTGTTTGATTAAACAAGTCTGTAAAGCGTAAAGCGCTTTGAGCAATCCTGAGGATTGGATACTGCGCTATATACGAACAAACCTTTAGCTTTTACTGCTAACCTACAAGACCACGTTTCTCTTCCCGACAGCCGGCCCTGCCGAACCTGAAGCACAAATACCGACACGAGCTGACGTTGAAAGAGATCGAGGCCGGACGTGTCTGCGGCTTGAAGTGCTACCGTCTGAGCAACGTGCACGACCAGTCCGTCACCATGGTGCAGTACATCCACGAGCTGCGGTCGCTCGTCTCGTGCTGTTGCAGCGACCCGGACCGGTCCGTCTTCTTCGGCGACTTCCACCACCGCAGCGACCCCAGCATCATCAGGATCACGCGCGGAGTCACGTGCTTCGACTTCTGGTAGGCGGTTGGCGCGCGATGTCGGCGCGGTGGATGGCGGGACGGGTCGTAAGGGGACTGCTGCGATTGGGGTTAGACAATTGGCTGGTCTTGAGGCACAGCGGTATAAAGATCGGTGTCTAGTCGCGCAGGAGCGAGTTTTGTCCCGATATCTCTGGCGACGCCATGTCGCCCGATAACAGGCAACTAAATTATTGTTACGATTAAACGAACGACACGTATACGATTTATAACCTACGTCAGTGTCACGTTGACTTCATGATAGTGAAGATGACTTTACGCTGGGTCTTCAATGGGTTGGCTCCCGACATAGAATTTTAGATACATTTGTAAGATTTTCATATGCATATATTTTATATGTTTATGGAGTACAGTGGCTCAGTGGTAACGCTTCGGACTCTCGACTAGGAGAACACGACTAAGCATCCTGTGCTGCGGTGTTAAACTTGAGCACTTTTATTCAGTCAACATTGCTCCAGTTCACTCAACTGTATGAACGAGTACCTGGCTATAGACAGCCTCTGCGCATTAATTAAAGCGTGGCTGGATGCTTCCCAGAACAGCTAAAATGGTATTCGATTGCACATATCTGCCAGCGTGTAAAGTGTAAAGCGTTTCGAGCAGTGCTGAGACCTGGATACTGCGCTATATAAAACTGATCTTTCCCATTATTTTATCTACATTTTATACATTTCGCAGAAATATATCTTGTTTACTTGTTGGTGTTGGTTGTGAGCTCTTTGTTCTCGTGACAGTCACGCACTCACCCTGATCGTGTGTGGCAGCAAGGACGGCATCCTCCGTGTCTACAACCCCTACATCCCACACAAGCCCGTCATGACCTTCCGGCAGCACCGACGACCCATCGTGTTTGTGTTTGCCAACGACGTCAAGGAACAGGTACGTGGATGTCTTAACTGAAACCTCAGTGAACGGGTACGTGGATACCTAAACGGGAGCGTCAAGGAACAGGTACGTGGATATCTAAACTGAAACGTCAGTGAACAGGTACGTGGATGTCCAAACTGAAGCGTCAAGGAACAGGTTCGTGGATATCTAAACTGAAACGTCAGTGAACAAATACGTGGTGTTTAAACTGAAACGTCAAGGAACAGGTACGTGGATGTCTAAACTGCAACGTCAGTGAACAGGTGCGAGGATGTCTAAACTGCAATGTCAATGAACAGGTACGTGGATGTCTAAACTGAAACGTCAATGAACAGGTACGTGGATGTCTAAACTGAAATGTCAATGAACAGTACGTGGATGTCTAAACTGAAACGTCAATGAACAGGTACGTGGATGTCTAAACTGAAACGTCAATGAACAGGTACGTGGATGTCTAAACTGAAACGTCAATGAACAGGTACGTGGATGTCTAAACTGAAACGTCAATGAACAGGTACGTGGATGTCTAAACTGAAACGTCAATGAACAGGTACGTGGATGTCTAAACTGAAACGTCAATGAACAGGTACGTGGATGTCTAAACTGAAACGTCAATGAACAGGTACGTGGATGTCTAAACTGAAACGTCAATGAACAGGTACGTGGATGTCTAAACTTTAAAAGTCAATGAACAGGTACGTGGATGTCTAAACTGAAACGTCAATGAACAGGTACGTGGATGTCTAAACTGAAACGTCAATGAACAGGTACGTGGATGTCTAAACTGAAACGTCAATGAACAGGTACGTGGATGTCTAAACTTGAACGTCAATGAACAGGTACGTGGATGTCTAAACTGAAACGTCAATGAACAGGTACGTGGATGTCTAAACTGAAACGTCAATGAACAGGTACGTGGATGTCTAAACTGAAACGTCAATGAACAGGTACGTGGATGTCTAAACTTTAACGTCAATGAACAGGTACGTGGATGTCTAAACTGAAACGTCAATGAACAGGTACGTGGATGTCTAAACTGAAACGTCAATGAACAGGTACGTGGATGTCTAAACTGAAACGTCAATGAACAGGTACGTGGATGTCTAAACTGAAACGTCAATGAACAGGTACGTGGATGTCTAAACTTAAACGTCAATGAACAGGTACGTGGATGTCTAAACTTGAACGTCAAGGAATAGATACGTGGATGTCTAAACTGCAAAGTTAAGGAATAAGTACGAGTATATCTCAACAACGACGTTAAGGAGCAGGTGCGAGGATATCTCAACAACGACGTTAAGGAGCAGGTGCGAGGATATCTAAACAACGACGTTAAGGAGCAGGTGCGAGGATATCTAAACAATGACGTTAAGGAGCAGGTGCGAGGATATCTCAACAACGACGTTAAGGAGCAGGTGCGAGGATATTTAAACAACGACGTTAAGGAACATCTGAGAGGATATCTAAACAACGACGTTAAGGAACATCTGAGAGGATATCTAAACAATGACGTTAAGGAACATCTAGAGGATATCTAAACAACGACGTTAAGGAACATCTGAGAGGATATCTAAACAACGACGTTAAGGAGCAGGTGCTAGGATATCTAAACAATGACGTTAAGGAGCAGGTGCGAGGATATCTAAACAATGACGTTAAGGAGCAGGTGCGAGGATATCTCAACAACGACGTTAAGGAGCAGGTGCGAGGATATCTAAACAACGACGTTAAGGAACATCTGAGAGGATATCTAAACAACGACGTTAAGGAGCAGGTGCGAGGATATCTAAACAACGACGTTAAGGAGCAGGTGCGAGGATATCTAAACAACGACGTTAAGGAGCAGGTGCGAGGATATCTAAACAATGACGTTAAGGAGCAGGTGCGAGGATATCTAAACAACGACGTTAAGGAACGGAGGTCTGACGAAAGGAAAATCTAAACAACGACGTTAAGGAACATCTGAGAGGATATCTAAACAATGACGTTAAGGAACATCTGAGAGGATATCTAAACAACGACGTTAAGGAACATTGAGAGGATATCTAAACAATGACGTTAAGGAACATCTGAGAGGATATCTAAACAACGACGTTAAGGAACATCTGAGAGGATATCTAAACAATGACGTTAAGGAGCAGGTGCGAGGATATCTAAACAACGACGTTAAGGAGCAGGTGCGAGGATATCTAAACAACGACGTTAAGGAGCAGGTGCTAGGATATCTAAACAATGACGTTAAGGAGCAGGTGCGAGGATATCTAAACAATGACGTTAAGGAGCAGGTGCGAGGATATCTCAACAACGACGTTAAGGAGCAGGTGCGAGGATATCTAAACAACGACGTTAAGGAACATCTGAGAGGATATCTAAACAATGACGTTAAGGAGCAGGTGCGAGGATATCTAAACAACGACGTTAAGGAGCAGGTGCGAGGATATCTCAACAACGACGTTAAGGAGCAGGTGCGAGGATATCTAAACAATGACGTTAAGGAGCAGGTGCGAGGATATCTAAACAATGACGTTAAGGAGCAGGTGCGAGGATATCTAAACAATGACGTTAAGGAGCAGGTGCGAGGATATCTAACAAGACGTTAAGGAGCAGGTGCAGGATATCTAAACTGACGTTAAGGAGCAGGTGCGAGGATATCTAAACAACGACGTTAAGGAACATCTGAGAGGATATCTAAACAATGACGTTAAGGAGCAGGTGCGAGGATATCTCAACAACGACGTTAAGGAGCAGGTGCTAGGATATCTAAACAACGACGTTAAGGAGCAGGTGCGAGGATATCTAAACAATGACGTTAAGGAGCAGGTGCGAGGATATCTCAACAACGACGTTAAGGAGCAGGTGCGAGGATATCTAAACAACGACGTTAAGGAACATCTGAGAGGATATCTAAACAATGACGTTAAGGAGCAGGTGCGAGGATATCTAAACAACGACGTTAAGGAACATCTGAGAGGATATCTAAACAACGACGTTAAGGAACATCTGAGAGGATATCTAAACAACGACGTTAAGGAACATCTGAGAGGATATCTAAACAACGACTGTTACTTACGTTTCCTATACGTAACTAGCCTCGGTTACCCAGGTTCCGTGAGGTGGCAGCACTGTTTAAATCCCTCAAATCTGCGTGGTGTATTAATGGGCTGCAGTTGTAACCGCCAGGGCGGCCTTACCCCCAGGTTAGGGTAGAGACGCCGATTGGATTTAAATTAACAAATTAAATAACGATACTTTCTTTTAGTTTTATCAAATAATGCTGTATTATAAAATTATTCAATATTATGCTTATACTAACACAAAAATAAATAGTAATAGGGCGTGCAAGTCTCGCGCACGAAAACGAGGCTGGGGGCAGTTGGGGGCAGGAGGTCCATATACTCCATGTTAACAAATAGAACTTTGTTTTGTTTTGGTCGTAATAATCGAACTGTCCCGAAATAGCGTATTTCAGTTATATTGTCCGAAGGATTATTACAAACAGAAGTAGTGGAACATTTTGCCGGTGACAATGATCACGGAAATCTTGAATTTTAATAGATTATTATGGTGGTTGCCATGGCAATAGCGGCAAGTACTTGTGTTTGGCGATCTTGACTAATAATGAAGAGTGCCCGTTTTCGCGCAGTACAACCTGTTTGGGCCAAACGTATGCATGTGTTATGATTATGTGCATTTAGACAACTTGTCAGATATAAGTGCTTATCGAAACCACAACGTACAGCAAAGTAAAACGCAAATCCCGTAAAAGACACATACAGCCTAGCATCGTGTCGATTATCTGCACTACGTAAATCGCTATGTGTCTATGATAGTGTGGTAAACTCACTATTAAATCGGACATTTAAGAAAAAAACGTATAACACAATATATTTATGAACTGATTTTCCTAGTATTCATCAGTCGGAAGCTACAACTGTCATCTATCATTAGAATATTATTCTTGTGTCCAGTCCCCAATTAGTCTCGCTTAGTCTCCAATAAGCTCCAGTCGGCGGAGTCACGCCATGTATCGTGACCCACTTGCAGGCCCTATACAAATTTCCAGTTGTTTATAAAATTGCAATTACGGCAGGATTAAACAGTATCCGTGAAATGGCAGCATTGTTTAGCCCCACACGGATAATATTCAAAAGCCGGCAAAGTGAACAGACTGTCTTCTCGGCGTAGTTCCGCAGCAGACCGACAGTCGGTTAAGCGATACTAACACATAACATGCGGAACGCTTCCAGAAAAAAGCATGGCGTCTGTGTACCGTATGAAATACACGGTATGTACATGTACAGTACACGTACCGCGTGTCGTACAGAGGCCAGCTGTACACAGCTCTACCGTTCACCGTGTCGCAGGTGATCAGCATCGACAGCGCGAAGTGCGTGCACGTGCACGACCTGAACACGCAGGCGTGCATTCACACGGTCATCAGGATCTGGGTGCCGCTGTCGTTGCGCCCCATCACGGCCGCCTACTTCAACGCCGAACGACAGTCGCTCATCATGTGTAACAACGAGGTGGGGTCAGGTCACATTTCTTTATATGTCTGTTTGTCTGTTTGTCTGTTTGTCTGTTTGTCTTTTTGTCAATTTGTCATTTTGTCAATTTGTCAATTTGTCAATTTGTCAATTTGTCAATTTGTCAATTTGTCAATTTGTCAATTTGTCAATTTGTCAATTTGTCAATTTGTCAATTTGTCAATTTGTCAATTTGTCAATTTGTCAATTTGTCAATTTGTCAATTTGTCAATTTGTCAATTTGTCAATTTGTCAATTTGTCAATTCGTCAATTCGTCAATTCGTCAATTCTGTCAATTTGTCATTTGTCATTTGTCAATTTGTCAATTTTCAATTTTCAATTTGTCAATTTGTCAATTTGTCAATTTGTCAATTTCTCTATTTGTCTATTTGTCTACTTTGTCATTTGTTTATTTCTCAATTTCTCTATTTGTCTATTTGTCTATTTGTCCTTTGTTCTATTTCTCAATTTCTCTCTGTCTCTCTGTCTCTCTGTCTCTCTATGTCTTTTCTCTGCTCTTGTCTCTTTTCTCTGTTCTCTGCTTTGTCTCTGTCTCTCTGTCTCTCTGTCTCTCTGTCCTCTGCCTCCTGCTCTCTTGTCTCTGCCTCTCTTGCCTCCTGCTCTGCTCTCTCTTCTGCCTCTCTGTTTCTTGTCTTTATTTGTTCTTGCTTCTGTCTCTGCCTCTCTGCCTCTCTGCCTCTCTGCCTCTCTGCCTCTCTTTCTCTGCCTCTCTGCCTCTCTGCCTCTCTGCCTCTCTGTTGCCTCTCTGCCTCTCTGCCTCTCTGCCTCTCTGCCTCTCTGCCTCTCTGCCTCTCTGCCTCTCTGCCTCTCTGCCTCTCTGCCTCTCTGCCTCTCTGCCTCTCTGCCTCTCTGCCTCTCTGCCTCTCTGCCTCTCTGCCTCTCTGCCTCTCTGCCTCTCTGCCTCTCTGCCTCTCTGCCTCTCTGCCTCTCTGCCTCTCTGCCTCTCTGCCTCTCTGCCTCTCTGCCTCTCTGCCTCTCTGCCTCTCTGCCTCTCTGCCTCTCTGCCTCTCTGCCTCTCTCCCTCTTCTGCCTCTCTGCCTCTCTGCCTCTCTCCCTCTCTGCCTCTCTGCCTCTCTGCCTCTCTGCCTCTCTGCCTCTCTGCCTCTCTGCCTCTCTGCCTCTCTGCCTCTCTGCCTCTCTGCCTCTCTGCCTCTCTGCCTCTCTGCCTCTCTGCTCTCTCTCTGCCTCTCTGCCTCTCTGCCTCTCTGCCTCTCTGCCTCTCTGCCTCTCTGCCTCTCTGCCTCTCTGCCTCTCTGCCTCTTCTGCCTCTCTGCCTCTCTGCCTCTCTGCCTCTCTGCCTCCTCTGCCTCTCTGCCTCTCTGCCTCTCTGCCTCTCTGCCTCTCTGCCTCTCTGCCTCTCTGCCTCTCTGCCTCTCTGCCTCTCTGCCTCTCTGCCTCTCTGCCTCTCTGCCTCTCTGCCTCTCTGCCTCTCTGCCTCTCTGCCTCTCTGCCTCTCTGCCTCTCCTCCCTGCCTCCTCTCCTCCTGCCTCTCTGCCTCCTGCCTCCCTGCCTCCCTGCCTCCTGCCTCCCTGCCTCCTGCCTCCTGCCTCCCTGCCTCCTGCCTCCCTGCCTCCCTGCCTCCCTGCCTCCCTGCCTCCCTGCCTCCCTGCCTCCCTGCCTCCCTGCCTCCCTGCCTCCCTGCCTCCTGCCTCCCTGCCTCCCTGCCTCCCTGCCTCCCTGCCTCCCTGCCTCCCTGCCTCCCTGCCTCCCTGCCTCCCTGCCTCCCTGCCTCCCCTGCCTCCCTGCCTCCTGCCTCCCTGCCTCCTGCCTCCCTGCCTCCCTGCCCCCCTGCCTCCCTGCCTCCCTGCCTCCCTGCCTCCCTGCCTCCCTGCCTCCCTGCCTCCCTGCCTCCCTGCCTCCCTGCCTCCCTGCCTCCCTGCCTCCCTGCCTCCCTGCCTCCCTGCCTCCTGCCTCCTGCCTCCTGCCTCCCTGCCTCCCTGCCTCCCTGCCTCCTGCCCCCCTGCCTCCCTGCCTCCCTGCCTCCCTGCCTCCCTGCCTCCCTGCCTCCCTGCCTCCCTGCCTCCCTGCCTCCCTGCCTCCCTGCCTCGCTGCCTCGCTGCCTCGCTGCCTCGCTGCCTCGCTGCCTCGCTGCCTCCCTGCCTCCCTGCCTCCCTGCCTCCCTGCCTCCCTGCCTCCTGCCTCCCTGCCTCCCTGCCTCCCTGCCTCGCTGCCTCGCTGCCTCGCTGCCTCGCTGCCTCGCTGCCTCGCTGCCTCGCTGCCTCGCTGCCTCGCTGCCTCGCTGCCTCGCTGCCTGCTGCCTCTGCCTCGCTGCCTCGCTGCCTCGCTGCCTCGCTGCCTCGCTGCCTCGCTGCCTCGCTGCCTCGCTGCCTCGCTGCCTCTCTGCCTCGCTGCCTCGCTGCCTCGCTGCCTCGCTGCCTCGCTGCCTCGCTGCCTCGCTGCCTCTCTGCCTCTCTGCCTCTCTGCCTCTCTCTCTGTCTCTCTGTCTCTCTGTCTCTCTGCCTCTCTGCCTCTCTGCCTCTCTCTCTGTCTCTCTGTCTCTCTGTCTCTCTGTCTCTCTCTCTCTCTCTCTGTCTGTCTGTCTCTCTGTCTCTCTGTCTCTCTGTCTGTCTGTCTCTCTGTCTCTCTGTCTCTCTGTCTCTCTGTCTCTCTGTCTCTCTGTCTCTCTGTCTCTCTGTCTCTCTGTCTCTCTGTCTCTCTGTCTCTCTGTCTCTCTGTCTCTCTGTCTCTCTGTCTCTCTGTTTCTCTGTCTCTCTGTCTCTCTGTCTCTCTGTCTCTCTGTCTCTCTGTCTCTCTGTCTCCCTGTCTCCCTGTCTCCCTGTCTCCCTATCTCCCTATCTCCCTATCTCCCTATTCTTCATTCATGGCCATAGCAGAAACACTATAGAATATCCTATATCTATATAAATTTCTGAAGTTGCTACACCATCGAACTGATCGAAGCTATACAATTCTACTGAATATTGACGCAGACACACACGTCCTATATATTTCGATATAATTTAGAATTTATATGTATTTTGTGCAAGTATACAGAATGTAAACGGGAAAAAAACACATATTGCAGTAATCAAACTTGAAAAGGTGTGTTTACGGTCATATTAGCGGACCTTTATTCGTGTACTTTGTGCCCGGAAATGTCATAGTGATGTGTCACCAGGTGGCTGTGTTCGAGCATAGAGAAGAGGAAATTAGCGACATGAAGACGCGCTCGACTAACTGCGAGATAACACTCTTACTGTACAACGACATCTTTCAGCAGGTACACCACAACACCTGTACCAAATCACACGCCACAACACCCGCACTAATCACACGCCACAACACCAGCACCAATTACACGACACAACACCCGCACCAATTACACGCCACAACACCCGTACCAAATCACACGTCACAACACCCGCACCAATCACATGCCACAACACCCGCACCAATTACATGCCACAACACCCGCACCAATCACATGCCACAACACCCGCACCAATTACATGCCACAACACCCGCACCAATTACATGCCACAACACCCGCACCAATTAAACGCCACAACACCCGTACCAATCACACGTCACAACACACGCACCAATCACCGTCACAAAACCCGCACCAATCACACGCCACAACACGCTTACCAATCACAAGTCACAACACCCGCACCTATTACACGGCACAACACCCGCACCAAACACACGCGTATAGACCCAGTACAAGCACAGACACATTGTGTGGCGGGCGTTCGGCAGCAATGAACACACACAAACGTGATTGATTAACGCTTAATTTCTTATATTTTATTTCCCATAGGGTCGTCGACTTGTAAAGGGTGCGTGTGCGTGTGCGTGTGCGTGTGCGTGTGCGTGTGCGTGTGCGTGTGCGTGTGCGTGTGCGTGTGCGTGTGCGTGTGCGTGTGCGTGTGCGTGTGCGTGTGCGTGTGCGTGTGCGTGTGCGTGTGCGGTGGGGTGGGGTGTGCGTGGTGCGGGTGCGGGTGCGGGTGCGGGTGCGGGTGCGGGTGCGGTATGCGTATGTGTATGTGTATGTATGTATG